>CM034396.1:1837000-2438500 GCA_019925095.2 Dendrolimus kikuchii | reverse complement strand
AAATTGTTGTTTTTACTATATTCCAAGTACTTTTTTCATATTTAATCACCTTTTAAACCTTCCCTGGACTTCCACAAATAATTCAAAACCAAAATTAGCCAAATCAGCCGTTCTCGTGTTGTAGCGAAACTAACGAACAGCAATTTATTTTTATATATAAGATAATAGTAAGTAATACAATACAATAATAGTAAGTAGTCATCGGTAAACCTGTAAACCTGTTCTATCCGTCCAGGTACGGAGAAAGAATACAATTTCCTGCGGCCGGGCGGCCTGTCATAAGAGGCGACAAAACAACCCACAGCCAGGTGGTTGCCCAACTGGTTGCCCAACTGGATGGCTACAACCCCTGGTTTAGAGTATGCCGCCATAACAATTTGAGTTGTGTCCCTGCATTAGTCTGGTCACTAATGCAGGGACTTCATATATTTCTTTGTTTTATTAAGTGTGCGATATATAGTGCTTCAAATGGATGATTTATTATTTATATAAAATGATAGTATATCATTATAGGATAGATAGTTTAACATACATACATATTGTCACGCCTGTTTCCCATTGGGGTAGGCAGAGACGATGGATTTCCACTTGCTACGATCCTGACAAACACTTTTCGCTTCATCAACTTTCATTAAACTTTCCATACATGCACGCTTATTTGAACTACTTTTAATCTGACCTTTCTTCAAATATCTTCAATTTGATCATGGTGATTACGTCTCGGTCTACCGGCACCGACTCTACCATTCACAATACTGTCATATACTTGTTTTGTGATTCTGCTTTCATTCATTCGAGAGCAGCAGCGCATTTGTAGCAACTTTGGTGTTGCAAATGTCCATAGGCGATGGTAACCGCTTTCCATCAAGTGGGCCGTCTGCCTGTCTGCTGATCTCCTGCAATAAAAAAAAACCATAACAACACTGTGCAATTACAGTTGGCGCCACCAGTCCGTGATTGTCTTAGATTAATCAATACATAGATGTAGCATATAAGACTATATACTGTATGAAACGTATACAGTTATACACCCTATGAATCCACTTTTTTTAAACATGTCAAAATTATTGTACGGTAATGGCGCTGAAATACACACACACACAACTCCAATACACACATTCACCCACCCACACAAACACAAGCACGCATACACAACTAGTACATAATAAGATAGGTTATGTTTAACAATATTACCTATCTTTTTCTATCTCATGATACCTTAGTAAGTGTAAAAGAGTACAAATTTTAATGCTACTTCTATGTAATTCCTCTAAGGTTCTTGTTGTTTAAAGCGCAGTGAAGTTCAATCTGTAAAATTTAACCCGGATATATGGGATCAAGCATTAAAATTGTAAATTATATTCAAGGACACGCTCTGATATCAGCTGAATTGGTATGCTAATGCAGTTTCGAATTAAATAACTCCTCACTAGTGATTTATTGCGAGTAATTGAAAATCTTTGAACGGCCATTTTTGCTACATCGTATTTTTAAATCTGACATGTAAAAATATCCAGATAAAATAGGCTTTATAACTCTATGGTTAACGCATTCGCGTTTCAACATGGTTGGAATCCAAACTGGGAAATATACATCAAGGCAGATTTCTGACTAAACTGTGCATATTGTTACAATTATCATGTGCTAACGGCGAAGAAAAACATCGTGATGAAACCTGCACATCGAGGTAACAAACCCGCCAAACAGCGTTGGATACTAGCCGTTAAATTAATTATTTATTTAATAAGAATTTCAAAAGCGATGTACTCAAATTTAGAAAGAACTGTTTAAAATTAATATAGCCAATTACATATCGGAAAGAAAATTAGATTTTTAAGATCAAAACAAAATAATGCAATTAAAGTAATATAGATTATATTTCGCTTCTTGTGTTAATTAGTTGTTGCAAAATAAAATAATTTTGATTTGAAGTTGGATAATACAAAAATAATTACAGAATGCATGTGACTTATTCATTTTAACGATTTCACTCTGCTAATAATTATTCTTCAAACAATTAATAAACGATGCTGCGATGCAAAATTTTTAGTAATAGGAAAATGAGGAGATAATTTTGGCTTCGAAAGTGGTAAGAATAGACGAGCGGACCAGAGACAATACTACCCGTTCGTAGAAGATTTGCCGATAAGCTCATGATGTCACGTGTCGATGGTTGGTAGGGTTGTCAAAAAGGTTACATAAATAGTTGTTACAATGTTTTTTTTTTAATTGTATATACTTTACATAATTATACCCAATAGTAAGTAATACAATACAATAATAGTAAATAGTCATCGGCAAAACTGCGCGCGGCTTAAACAGATAATCAAATAAACAGACGTATTTTGAATAAATTTACAGAACATCGCAGCGTCATAGATATTATTCTAGCGTACTTAGGAAGTCATAACTAGGTACAAGAAAAACAAGCCAAATAGCGCATATACTATTGTTTGAGAAGTAATTAATATTACTAGTAGTCGCCCGTGGTCGAAATTCGACCATAATAATTAATATCAAAGACTATATACTTCTATAATCACAGATTTCGACAAGGCTACACTGTTAATTTGACTTTAACAATAAACAAAAGAGTATATATGCGTGTGTGTGTCAAATACATGGTAGTGTGTGTAATGTTTTTTTTTTATTGATTTAATGTATTTTTTATGTATAATTAAAAATAGGCATTCGTCGCTTTTGCTCTATATAAACTATAAGTGTGCGAAATTTCATACTCCGTCCGCGCAATTTTCTTAAAAAGGGGTACATTTTTGCTTCACGAGTATATAGATTTCCAACATGATATTTTAAAAGATGTAGCATGTTATTTAACGCCTGTTCTTTTATATGTAAACTAGCATCCCCGGCAGACGTTGTCTGACTGACCCGATCCCGACGCCACCTACCGATTCTAGTTGCGTATCTAAACCATCCGGGAACCCACTCAAACACACAAAAACAAAATCACCAAAATCGCTCCAGGTGATTAGGAGGATTATAGAACCCGATCTCAGCGCCACCTACCGGTTCCAACGGGATAAAAAGTAACTTATATCCGTCTCCTGGTTCTAAGCTACCTCCCCCCACCAATTTTCAGCCAAATCGGTACAGCCGTTCTTGAGTTATAAATAGTGTAACTAACACGACTTTGTTTTATATACACAGATATATTAGAATTTATTGAACGTGTGTTCGGTCCGCTTCTACCTTTTGAAACGAAGTCACAAATCCGAAAAAAAAACTTAAAAAATACTTTCAAAGAAAGTTAATATTCGGGTCGTTTTAGTATTACGCCAAAAGTAAGGTTTGCACTGATAATCATCGTTGTATCGGTTATAATTCCGGCACAGCAATAAGCTAAGTGCAAACCTTGTTTGCTGAACATGCGGCGTACAAATTCTTAAAATATGTTTTTATTTTTAAGATACATGTAAGCAATGTAACTACGTCGCTATTTCTTCAATTATTTTTTTCTTTCTATTGAAGCAAAATGTATTAAGTGATTTTCTAAGATAGTTTTTATTTTCGCAGTTAAATGATAAAAACACTCAAGATTCGCCGCCTCTACGAAACCTTACAAGGTATTAAATAATAGCTAATTTTAAATTTATTATCAATAATATATTTACAATTAGTAAGTGCATAAGATAATAGACGATATGAGAACAAGTGTTTTATATGCCAGTAACTGGGTCATTCGTCCTAACATAATTAGTATGTAAGCAAGTTACTCGTAAAACTCAAGACCTAGTTATCAGTGGCTTGTGATAATACGAACTGGACGAGGTCTAATATACAATAAGGGATGTGAAATATACATTGTTAACGTTAAATTGCTAAGATATCAAAAAAACTAAACATCAAGAGTAACTAAAAAGCATTTGCAACACCAAAGCTGTTACAAATGCGCTGCTGTTCTTTTAGGGAAGACTGGAACCTGGCCACTAATGTCGGAACACAACTCAAGGTTGTTATTGCGGTGTACTCTAGAACAGGAGTGGTAGCCATCCAGACGGGCAAATACCCTGCCTCCGGGTTGTGGGTTATTTTATCGCCTCTCACAACTGGCTGCCCGGCCGCAGGAAATTGTATTCTTTCTTCGGTCCTGCACGGATATTATGTATATGTGGTTTAGACGTAATTTAAGATAAGGCTATATGGATTCAGTTCGTTTGCCTGCTGTTGTGGCGAGTAAAACAACAACAATCAAGTAGCGTACAGAGACCAAGTTTAACGCGCGGAGTCGTGTGCAAACTACTAGTTATAAACAATATGAAACACGTCTTTACCATATTTAGGTCATTATTATCTTTAGTGCATATTTATCAACATTCTAGGAATTTAGTCGTACGGTCTAAGGATGGGTCAAATAAGTAAATTTGAGTTACATAATTCGAGTCAATTGAAATATTACGTAATATTTTTACAAATTAAGAAAATTGTAGTACTGCAACGCTTTTGTTCATGCAGGAACGGAGAAAGAGTACTAATTTCCGCAGCCGGGCGACCTGTCATAAGAAGCAACAAAACAACCCACAGCCCGCTGGAAGGGAATTTACTTGTCCTGATGGCCACTATCCCTGGTCTAGAGTATGCCGCCATAACAACCTCAAATTGTGTTCTAGAGTTAGCGGTCAAATTTCAGTCCGTTAACTTTTAAGGCCACACCACATTGACAGCACATCTGGTGTTAAATATGTCCAGAGGCGACGGTACCTTCTTTACGTCAGCTGTCAGCTCGCGTACAGTAAGTACTCCACTAATAAATAAAAACACTTTTTTTTATAATGTAAAACAAATAATACACGATGTTATTTAAAAATCTGTTAATTGATATTTCACCAATAAGTACGTCTTTATCATTTTTATTTCTTGCATGAGTTCAGCAGACAGGGAGACGGTCCGCCCATTGGAAAGCGGTTACCATCGTCTATGGACATTTATTAGACCAAAGGTGCTACTAATGTATAAAGGAACATTGGAAACTGGCCACTAATGTCGGAACACAACTTAAAGTTGTTATGGCGGCGTACTCTAGACCAGGGATCATCTACTTATCTTCTCCTTATAAGTCGTCATTCCATCACGACTGAGGATCGTGATTTTGATGGGAGTGAGAGATCGGTTTTGAGCAGTGGAGGGCTGAATTTGTTGACATATCCAGCTCAGTCAGTAATCTGGTGATCTATTTGGAGATCTGTTACGAGGTCTCTTGCCTTCGACTCCACTAGTGACGACAAGTCTTTCCATATTGTCTGTCCTTTTTTCAGACTATGTGGCTAAAGTACTTCAGTATCACTGTTGATAACTTGATCATCTATCTATTTTTACAATGAAAAAAATTGATGATCTTTCTTACTGCTTCACTTACTACTACTACTTCAATTACTTTCAACGATTTTATTGTCACCGTGAATTTCTTTGGATAAAATCGAGCATTGGAACTGGATCATAATGGTGTTCAGATTATCTCAATTCATTGTATGCAAATTAGCCGATATTCAATGAACTGGCTTGCGCCCGCGCCGTGTTTAGTATTTGCCATAGATCAAGCGATCAATGTCTCGGCTGTCTCAGTGGATTTTAGAGTACCTAATATTCAAGAAGGTGCATTGTAAACAATATAGCCGTGTTTTATTTTACTGTAGTCTGCTCGATCTTAGCAGAAGTGTGTATTAATTGGACCATAGATCACCGATATTCTGCCTTTTTGTAATTTGAGCATCTAGAAGACTTCACTGATCATTTTGGCGTGTTAATTTTTAATGGGCGTAGCATCGTACACGTACAGTTGCGCATAGGCTTGAAACTTGAAACCAGTGTTGCCAAACTTTAAGCCGGATTTAACGGATCGTTTTTGTCTTTCAATGTGGATAAATCAACCAAAGTGATCTATATAAACAAACTAGAATCATTCAATGTGTTGGAATTTCCAACAAATAGTTTTTATTAATTTGGTGCGGCGTGGTACTGGCCACCAAATATATTAAATGTTTAAATTTAGAACATAGATGTTCTTTTGTTTTTTTATCTGTTTTTCCCCCTATTATTATTAAAAATCGTGGAGTTTTTGGCGGGAACTGAAAGGAGACGTTGTGCTGTGCAGTTTTATTTTCTAAAAATGTGTAAAATTACTCTAAAATGAACAATAGTTGTAGGATATTGATAGTTTTTGAATAATAATTATGTGTTTTGTGAGAAATGTGAACTGTATAGACAAATGTGGCCTTTTGAGTTGTCACAAGAACTCCGTTGAATGGCACTAGCTGATTACCTACAGTTCAGCTGTGCTACACATAGGCTTAAGAAAATGAAGAAACTATATTGTAAACTAAGATCTGGTTTAAAGGCCTGGCTGCCAAGCCATAAACTTAAATAAAATAAAAATTAATTATTAAAAATCGTCATACATTACGCGCGTGCTGTCTTTTTTATAATTATTCACTTTGATGAGGTTATATAATCAAAGATTATTAATGACAGTCCTTAATAAATTAATATTTAAATAAGTGTTTAACACACTGTCACGGAATACCGCTGGGTCCTTTCAGTTCTGTGCCTATCAATGACATTGCTTATATTTGGTTGATCCTTCTAGTATCAGCAATAACAATCGATTATATTCCGAAACACGTCAATGTTGCAGTGAAGAATAATTTAAAAAAAAGTTTTTTGGGATGTTAACATAGACTAAAAAGTGATAGACCTAACGCCGAAAGCGCTAAGTTCGCAACTATGTATAAAACCGTTATTTGAAGCACCAACATCTGGTGTAAAACTGCTGTTTAGTACGCGATATCTATTGGGGGTGATCTGACCTAATATGGCACATAGCGTTTGAATTACCACGCGCTCATGATGAAGAAGCACACCGTGGCGATATCTGCGAAGTGTGTATCTCGCCAGTGTGTTTAGGTATACCATCTGTTGGTCGATATTTTTGGACTGATATTACATATGTTATATAACAAACGTCAAATGAAATCGGGTTAAAATAACATATTCAATTAACCAGACACTCAGGTTCATCGATTGTGAAAGTCATTATATATAATTATCAGATAGCTTTGACCCCTTGCGATAACGCGCGATAATATGCGTTATATTAAGCGAGAAATCGCATGTCGTTTCCGTAAGGCATCTGCAGTGTTTTCTTATAGCGACTGACCACATCTTACTATTCATTCGCTTGCCCTTGCATCGGTTGAATTTTGACGGTACTTGTATGGAGTTTATGTCAAATTTTAACCGGCCGTGAGTCTATTGAATTTCTATAAGATTTTTTTCATATTTTCTAGAAAACTATGATTTTCTAGGAAACTTCATATATTTCATTGTTTTATTAAGTGTGCGATATATAGTGCTTCAAATGGATTATTTATATAAAATGATAGTATATTATAGGTTAGATAGTTTAACATACATACATATTGTCACGCCTGTTTCCCATTGGGGTAGGCAGGACGATGGATTTCCACTTGCTACGATCCTGACAAACACTTTTCGCTTCATCAACTTTCATTAATCTTTCCATACATGCACGCTTATTTGAACTACTTTTAATCTGACCTTTCTTCAAATATCTTCAATTTGATCATGGCGATTACGTCTCGGTCTACCGGCACCGACTCTACCATTCACAATACTGTCATATACTTGTTTTGTGATTCTGCTTTCATTCATTCTCTCTACATGGCCAAACCATTATTATTTATTATCCGTGCAGGAACGGAGAAAGAATACAATTTCCTGCGGCCGGGCGGCCTGTCGTAAGAGGCGACTAAACAACCCACAGCCAGGTGTTAGAGCATTTGCCCGACTGGATGGCTACTACCCCTGGTCTAGAGCATGTCGCCATAACAACTTTGAGTTGTGTTCCGGCATTAGTGACCAGGTTCCAGACTCACTTAAGAGAGCAGCATCGCATTTGTAGCACCTTTGGTGTTGCAAATGTCCGTAGGCGATGGTAACCGCTTTCCATCCAGTAGGTCATCTGCCTGTCTGCTGTACTCCTGCAATAAAAAAATAAAAAAGAACCACCTTAACATTCTTTTTTCAACTCTTGTTACTACATCTTTTTTCAATTCACAACGCTCCCTTATCACACTATTTCTTATCATATCACTTACAATAACCTTACATCCTACTTTCATGCTTCTTCTGCCATACCCAACTTTCACTGCCGTACATTAGCGTTGGTACTAAAACCCCTAGATGGACAGACAGACGAGCCTTTAAATAGTTTAAGCATAAATATATTTAGATTATTAGATTATCATTGATATAGGACGCGGGGTGTAGTTGTCAGCAGTATGGCCGATACAAAAAATGTATAAAAACAAGCGACAGGTGGACAAATAGGCACGCGCGGGACACGCTCCCATGATTATTTTGGTAAGGACGACCCGAGGGATATCATTGTTTGCTAGAGCGTAACCAACGCCGACATACTAAGAAAATGTTTGGGCGTTTAAAAGTCTACCATGTCGGCCCCTCGTGACATCATCATGGCAAAATTAAATGACCAACAAATATAGAATTTCAAGAAAAGCGCGAATTTTTATTTAGTTTTTATA
The DNA here is from genome assembly GCA_019925095.2 of Dendrolimus kikuchii. Classification (NCBI taxonomy): domain Eukaryota; kingdom Metazoa; phylum Arthropoda; class Insecta; order Lepidoptera; family Lasiocampidae; genus Dendrolimus; species Dendrolimus kikuchii. The sequence continues at coordinate 2,429,921 of CM034396.1, read as the reverse complement.
AGCTTTTTTTTTTTTGCAGGAGTTCACCAGACAGGCAGACGGCCCACTTGATGGAAAGCGGTTACCATCGCCTATGGACATTTGCAACACCAAAGGTGCTACAAATGCGCTGCTGCTCTCTTAGGGGAGACTGGAACCTGGTCACTAATGCCGGAACACAACTTAAGGTTGTTATGGCGGCATACTCTAGACCAGGGGTGATCGCCATCCAGTCGAGTAAATACCCTGCCACCTGGCTGTGGGTTGTTTAGTCGCCTCTTACAACAGGCCGCCAGACCGCAGGAAATTATATTCTTTCTCCGTTCCTGCACGGATAGAAATTATTTAACTTGCAATGGATGTATCTATGTATGTATGTATGTAAGTTCGGGTGGAATCTTGCAAGTTAAATTTTACCAATTTCCCAGTTTCCGATTGAGCTGAAATTTTGCATGCATATGTGTATCGCGTGACAATGCTATAATATGGTACCATGGAGCTGATCTGATGATGGAGTCGGAAGGTGGCCATAGGAACTCCTGTACTAAACAAGATAGACCCGTCGTGTTTGGGCTCGTTTTACTAGTCTCGGCGAGCACTCTGCTCCTACATGATATCCAGGCATAGGCAAGCATATCTCAAAAGCTTGTATTTAAAAACCTTTTTAAAAAAGCTTATAATTAATTTAAATTATACGTTTGAACATTATTAAGGTTCTGTTGGTAAAGACTATATACTTCTATAATCACAGATTTCGCCAAGGCTACACTGTTAATTTGACTTTAACAATAAACAAAAGAGTATATATGCGTGCGTGTGTCAAATACATGGCAGTGTGTGTAATGATTTATTTATTTATTTAATATACAATATTTATGCATAATTAAAAAAAATATTAGCATTCTGCACTCTTTCTCTATATAAACTATAAGTGTGCGAAATTTCATACTACTCCGTACGCGCATTTCACAAAAAAGGGTACAAAGTTTTTGCTTCACTTATTAATATAATTATAAAATGAATCGTAGAAATGTATGTAGGCGTATAACTTGAGAACGATTTTACCGATTTTTGAGTGTGTTTCCGGTACCGGTAGGAGGCACTAGCATCAGGATTCTAATTTTTTTTTTTCAAATTGTATGACACCCTTTTTAAAAAACTCCATGTCGTAGCGCTGTGGGAAAACATCAACTGGCTCATTCCAAATCCCCACGGTAGGCAAGAGAAACGTTGTGTACATGAGCGAAGTGGCTCCAGGAAATGCGGACGAACGCCCAGCCGATGGCGAGCGGTGCGGTGGTAGAACGAAGATTACGAAGACGAACGCATCATTCCGAATAGTTCCTCGGAACACTCCCGGAACTGTCCGACCTGCTTCAGGTAATCACAAAAGTTGGATTTTTGTTGGGTAATTATAATTCATAATCCTTAGAATAGACCATCTCTTTTAAATCGGCAGATATACACATTGTATATCCCCAAGCTAAACAAGTTACCATTGTGTTATGGGTAATGTTCAACGGATCAACGTTGAGGCTGAACCAAGACATTCAGACCATAGTTACTAACGAGTTCGTTTACGAAATTTATCATGCAGGGAATCGAATCTGGGACCTCTACGTTCCAATACGCTCGGTCGGCAAAGAGCCGCTCAACCACAGCTGCTGATAATATTGCAAAAGGAGTCGACCGCTAAATTGATGTATTTTCAACGTGGCGCACATGTCTACATAGTAGTACTGAATGTAGAATGATTCTCAACATTCGAAGATATTTACGTATGCAACCTTGCTAGGGAAAATTATGAATAATCGAACACATTGTAAGTATTGAAATCATAATAGTTTATTTTTAACCATGAATTAAGAACAATGGTTCTTAAATCTCCCTTTTACTATATCACGTTAGCTTCGTCAATAAACACACTGTAAAAGGTTTAAGTGCTGTCGTGGAAGTTGAAGTTTTTATGAGGCGTTAAAGATTTGCTGTCAACGAGCACTTGGGAGCATACATGGGAATTCGTTCTGTATTTATTAAGCTAGCATACGCTTGACGTTCGGGCTAGTTATTGACTGAGGCCAAATTAGGGTTGCCAACTATTTTTGAGAAAAATAACGTATCGCATTTTTTAGTTAGTGGAAAAATAAAGTATTTGGAAGAAATAAAATATATTTCAAAATCTTATTTAATTAATAAGAAACCCTAGGTAGTAATAGTATGTCACTGTCACCTCAGACAGATGACTTAATTGTCACATTAAGAATGACATTTAACTTTTCGTTCAATAATTAATTTAAAGTTTAAAAATATTTTAATCGTTCACGATAGCGTTGCGATAGTTATATAAGTATTTTATTTTACGCATCACAATAAAGAGTGGAAATAGAATATTTTCACATACTTATATACTTATTTTATCCGTGCAGGAACGGAGAAAGAATACGATTTCCTGCGGCCGGGCGGCCTGTCGTAAGAGGCGACTTAACAACCCACAGCCAGATGGTAGGGCATTTGCCCGACTGGATGGCTACCACCCATGGTCTGAAGTATATCGCCATAACAACCTTGAGTTGTGTTTCGGTATTAGTGACCAGGTTCCAGTTTCCCTTAAGAGAGCAGCAGCGCAATTGTAGCAACTTTGCTGTTGCAAATGTCCATAGGCGATGGTAACCGCTTTCCATAAAGTGGGCCGTCTGCCTATCTGCCTGATCTCCTGCAATACAAAAAATAAAAAAAGAAAACTTTATTTTTATGCAAATATATAAAGTACATTTACCAAAAATAAAGTAAGTATGGTTGACAACTCTAGGCCAAATACATCTTGCATATAGCGTTTATAACGCCGTTAATGATAAGCTACATTAGTGTATATAAAGGTGGACCTTCATCTGGGATAATGTTAAAAATTTAGGCCGTTTCACGCAGATATGGAGCTGGGTTTAAGACGTTACTTCAGATGCGACATTGCCAATGACGTTAAATATTGGCAGATATGGACTGTGTGTATTGTGTATACACTAATGTGGCTAAGCTTTACCGGCGTTATTTTTTAACGCTTTAAATAAGACGAATTCGGCCACAGCCTAACGGTCTTATTTATATTGAAATAGAGTTTGTTGTAGTTTGTAGTATTCTTTAAAAACGTTAAAGAAGCCTTCAAGCCTACACTTATAAATATGTATAATTTTCTCTTTTGTATTTACATTACGAAATGAAGAAATATCCTAAGCACAATCAGATAATTGTGGATATAGATAACATATCATTTATGGCGACTTTTTTCTCTCTCTGTGATATAATGACTGTTGACGACGACAAACACAATGTATGAAACTCACCGACCCGTCTCAATAGGCGATAAGAACATAGGTATAATTTGCTAAGCCTCACAGACTATGTATACGCGACCGTTAGGCGCAGGAAAGAGACGGGTCGGACTGAGATAGATATAGTTTATTTTTAACCGTTATTAATTTGAAATTAAATAAATAAATTATAATTATAAGAATTGAATATAAAATGTAATAAGCCTTAACTCACTAGGAAATAAATGTTGTAGCGTTGTGCCTTTTATTGACCAGTAGGACCCTATTAGATCCCGGTAAATGAGACCGGGCTACAGGCGTGCAGAACGCCGCCTGGAGCCCGGGACTCAGCATGTAAAGGGAACCGGGTTACAGGCGTGCAGAACGCCGCCTGGAACCCGGGACCCAAAAGGGTAGCGGAAACCGGGCTACGGGACTGCAGAACGCGACCGGAGCCCGGGATCCGTGAGGTATGCCTGCACTACTGCCTACTCCGAACGCGAGTAGGCCATAATGATGGTGCAGGCAGAGGTCCGCGCTCGACAGCGCACGTTTTTGTAATGAGGTAATGGTAAGGGCGCTCAGCGCTTTATATTTATACTAATGAAGCGGGGGGCGAGGTAAACGCCCATTACGACGTCCCGCTAACAAAAACCATGGGTCACAACTGTGTAAGGACCCTCGAAATGTACTAAGATCTAGGGTGTACCAAAATGTATAATAGTGGTAAGTTAACATAAGGCTTAATGTATGTAAAATTAAGGAAATAAAGTAAAGGGGGTGTTACGACGAAGCGAGGGGTCGGCGGAGGTAGCCTCTATAAATATAGGACGCCTTTGGGGCGCATTTTTGTAGTTCGTAAGTAGTTCGTAAGTAGTTCGTGAGTAGTTCGTTTAGTTCGTTCGCAGTTCATAAGAAGAAGCTCCCTCCCGCCAACGCCAACGAAGTCGAAGCCTCCCGTAGCATCGTTTTCGGTTGTTTTCATTTCGGAAAATCGGTTACCCGAACCAGCGACCAACCCTCTACAGTCCTACAGTCCACTGCAACACCAACAATGACAGTTATCAATTACAAACTCAATATCAATAAGACCGTAAATCTTTAACACTAACGCAGATGAAGCCCCAGTATTATACATACGTTATCTGTCAATGTTTAACGTCATTAGCAATTAATAACATCAGATTAACGGAAATTAAGTTTAGGGGTATACATACGCCTTAGATATAGACACTAGACCTGTTATTTGGGCTAGGAAACAAGTTTTTAGGGTCCAACAACAAGTTTTGAATGAATAATGGGAAAAATAAAAATACGTTTGATAAACAAGGTTATGTCACTTTTGTTGAAAAAAAGTTGTGATTTGTGTTTAGGATTACATTTACACCTGATATATAAACACTAAAACTGTTTTTTAATTTAGTAAACAAGTTTTTAATTAGTTATTATAATTTTAAAGTTCATAATAATAAATCACAGTACTGTCACTTTTTTTACTTTACGACGACAATAGGCATAAGAAAGAAAAAAATGTTAACTATTCGATATGTCAATAATATCGATTTTTAAATATGAAAATCATTTGATACGTCAATGAAATCGATTTTTAAATACTAAAATTGTTTTTTTTAAATTACATATTGTGAGTTGAATTACTAGTATTTTCTAAACAATTTATTTTTATAAAAAAAATCGATGTATAATTTGCTATATACATCGATTTTTTATTTAGTATATTTGCCGCATTTTTTATTCCATTTTAGATTTGAGTTAGGGATATCCTTACAGTTTTTTTATAGCCACTAAGGTTGTGATCGAAAGTCGCGACCAGTGACTAAAATGGTGAGTTGGTTAGGTTGGGTTAGTCTTTAGACCAAAGCGCACGAGCCGAGCGAGCGAAGCGAGCGTGCCGCGGCAGCGGCCGGCGAGTGCCAGAACCGACTGGTCACCATTTATTTATTGATAACTATTTAAATGATGGTTACAAATCGGTTGTGACATTTGCTGACCACTGTCATGCCACACTCGCTTTGCTCGCTCGGCTTGTGGGCTTTAATCTGCGTTTTTAGACTGTTTTAAATGTTTTTTACATTGACCACTACTTTTCTTCTGCATTTCTCGTCTTTAGAAATAAGAAATAACTACACCATTTTGAAAAAAATTAGTCATGTTTACAAAAAAAATCATATCTCAAAAACTACATGTCTCCTAGACATGGGGGTTGCAGAAGGGAGAAGTACTCCTCCCCTCCTCCCCCCTCCGCTCCCCCACTACTTAAAATTCAGTGACCACTATTGTTTTTTTCGTCTAGGCGATTGACAATCTGGTAAATAACGAATTATCGTGATTATTTTTATGTATTATGTAAGTATTTTAGATAAAGACCACACACTGCGTTTTATAACAAACTACCAATAATATTATGGTTTCTTGATAAACAATACTAGGTTTTGTCTGAAATAAGCCAGTGCTATGGAAAAGATTTTGAGTGTTAAGCAATTTTCTATAAATAGTGTGATACCCTCAGATTAATTCAGTATAGTCGACGTGCTTTTTTTAAAATATAAGTAATAATTTATGGTGAGTATTTACGCTATAGAAACCTAATATATTTTACTACTGTATTATAACGTATTATGGTTGGAGAAGAAACGGCATTAGGAATATCAGCAATACGCATAACTAATACTTAGATTATATTACCTAGATTATATACCTAACTAATACCTACAATCATAAAATCTTTATAATTTTGAAGGTTTCGAGAACTATATTGATTGAAGTATTAAATAATTTTGTTAGGCATCACTCTTTTACAAAGTACCATTACTGTTTTATTCAAATTAACATTACCTACAGAAATTCAAGTAAGATCCTTCATTCTGAATTTTAACTATACAGTGGTAATACCTACTTGCTGAATAAAATATCTTTGAAAACATACGGATAGATCGACATTACGTTATTATATACATTTTTTCTTTATCATTACTATGAACTAATATGTTATTTCATATAATTTATAAAAAAAATAATATAATAAATCAACTGTGTGGAAATCTTATATTCGGTACCTACAAGATGTAGATAAAAACAGATATACCTCTAAATCGCTTATTTATAATTATTAAATTTTAAAATAAAAAATAATATTTAATCGCTTTTAGTAACACAAAATTAATTTCAACAAATGACAAGAAAAATATTAAAAAATATAAACATACCCTCAATTAATGATATCTCAAAAAAGTGCTAGACAAAAACACCAAAATATTAGTTCACTTAAAAACACGTAAAGTTACATATGAACGAATACCCGCACAGTACACACCTTCCCTACGACGCTGCGTAACAACAACTGGCGCCAAAAAATATAGAATTCCAAAATGGCCGAAGGCGGCAAAAGCGCTGCCATGTTTAGAGAAAGGTTGCGGTCGAAATAGTTTTATTTGAAAGTTGGAACATGATTGCGATATTTTTTGCATCGTAAAACAAATATTTAAATTGTAGCGAATAATTGTATTTAATTAGACTAATTTACTGTTACAAGCTAAAATGGTGGTTATGAGAATTCATGTTATGCATAAGTTTACGGACTACGGTTATAATTTCATAACTTTAGGAGAAAATAAAAAGTCTTGAAATTTTTGATTTGCTGCATATTTGTATGTAGTGATTCCCAAATTTAAAAACTTAAAGATACCATCTCTAAAAGTAAAAAAGTGGCTAACTATCAAGATGCGACTTTTTTACGCGGTCAAATCAAGCTATTGACCGCTTCTGTGGTTGAATAGGTTAATCCTTTGTCGGCCTCGCTAACTTATCCTCAAAGATCACGGGTTCGAGTTCTGGTGTTCTGGTATAGGAAATTGTCTAAACGAATGGAATCGGCCCCAGAGTTGTTCGTTGACTCCGTTGTATCGTACGCACTTAGGATTGGAAGTACACACCAGTTTTTTCAACTAAACGCTTTTATTGACTTACACAGCCGTATGAAATAAATACCTATTCTATTTTGAGGAGGTATGTAGATAATATACAATAACGTAATTGGTTCATTAGCTAAGGCCAGCTAAGTCACGAAGAAAGAAGAATCAAACATCCAAATATACCTGTGAAGTGCTAAATATCTAAAACAGACTTGGCTTAAAGGTCTTGAAAGCCAGCCATAAAATCCAAAAAAAAAACAATAATTTTCGCAATCGTATGAATATGAAAGTATAAATTACAAAGGCCAATAATTTTTACACAAATGACGAGGCTGTATGGTCTGGGATCTTTGCTTGTTCTTCAAATAATGAAGTACATAAATACTACTACTACTTACGAATTACAAAATACGCTTTCCTAATAGTTAGAGAAAGTTTGTAAGACCTCTTTAAAGTTCTACGAACTTACTCTAACTAATAATATCAGAAAATATTGAATCGTGACAACATATTAATATTTTGCAAAACTTGAAATTATTTGATTTTCTACTTTTATAACAAGACCCGTGTAATATGGATTTATCTGAATAACAGACATAAGAACTTCTCAAATCTTCGTAATCATTAACACTTTACGAATACTTTAAAACAAAAGACGTAATAAATGAATAACCATGATCACGAAAATTCTTATATAAACACTTTCAAAGACTATGCTCTGTTAGCCCGAAAATAATTATCGTTTCACTAATTTAAATATATGAATTTTCTAGAAAATATCTTGCAAATCATTAACAGGGCGTTCCACTAGTAGATCACAACGTCCAAAATGCTACGTTAGGCGTTCCACAAGGCGACCGCGATCGCTGTGGTTGTGGCGAAAACGACACTAATGACGTCATCATTTTCGATCACACAACGCTCACAATGACCCATGTCAAGGGATAGGTCGAATAGCCGTTCCACTTGGGTTTACAGTTGTAATGCCGGCAAGCAAGTGGAACGGGAAAAATCGCGGTCGTGAACGTGGTCGTTGTGATTGTCTAATGGAACGTAGCCTGTGTTCTAGTTGATTTCGAAGATTTTTATAGAAAATCACGGAGGTACTATAGCTTAGCGTTCTGGAGCTAACCTAGAAGGACTATAAAGTTGAGTGCAGATTACAAATACTTTATTCTAATTTTGAGTATTGCTGAGACTACCGTAACATTAATGTATCGGGAATATTCCACGCGCTAATGATGAAGCAGTCAAATAAAATTACCGCGCTTGAAACCGTTAAAACGTAGTTTTATTATGTATACAAGTCGCGAAAACTTAAGAAAATATTAGATGAAGCAGTCGCCTATCAAATCAAAGTACCTACCCTCCTTACCACCAATATTAAAGATAACCTGAACATGACGAGCAACTGGCCAACACAAGGCCTCCGTGCTTGCCTTAGCTAGCCGGCACGGAGTGGAGATCGCTAGAGCTAAGACTCAAGCTACAGGGGTGGAAGTGATAAATGCCATGACGTCGGAAGTAGGTTCGGTGAAACTGCAGCCTACCCCTCGACACCCCTTAGCCACTCATAACCATGTTGCCCCTCGCCAGTTTGTGCGGCATTTTTTGAGACCCATGCAGGGAGTGACGAGTCACCGTCTGTCCATCTTATCCATGTTTCCCGAACAATGCGAAATGCAGACGCCAGAGCCCCCAATTTCCAGATCTCTAGTTCCACTAAACAGTTCATCCGTACCTTTTGTTCTCATTTCCTACGATCTCGTACACTGATCGGCGCTTGTCCTTGGGTGCATTACTATATGGTCTAGACAGGGATATTCGCCGGCCAGTGTCACGCTACATTTACATAAAATTTGTCAAGGGGCACTACGTGTTAGCCTTCCCATGGCCTTACGCAAGCCCTCTAAAAATCCAGGCCATTTTTATGGCCCGCGGTTTTCAAGCACATACAATAACAAGCTATAATATAATAATATAAATAAAGGACCAACTTTGATTATCCTTAGAACAAACTAACTCATCAGTGCAAGTGCAACGTAATAATAAGAATTGACCAAAATGTTACAAACTTAGACGAAGCACAATTTAACATAGAAATTACTTTATGGAATATTACGAGAAAGTCAATGTTTCAGACTCTAATAATACTGAAATGCTATATAATTCTGTGACATATCATATATTATTTATTATTGATATTACTAATAAAGTATTAAGTGTGTATTTAAGTTTCAAGGACAATTAATAATTGTCGAATCTGAACAAACTAAAAACTTAAAAAGTCATCACAACACCTTTCCCGCCACTATCAAGACAGCTGTACCTTTAACCACCTATTGTTGGCTTTTTGTGTACAACCCCCTATAGCTTCATTTATGGTAATTAAAACTTTATGTCTGTGACATTAGAACTATTTTCAAACGCGAAATTTTTATATTCCTTTATACGATTTGATGTGAATTGATATTATTATTCGGATGTGACTATTTTATTAGGGTTTTACTCTAATCAAGTTTTTTACGAGATTCTTTATGGGTTTCTGCTAAATATCAATGCGTACCTACTATTTTAGCTTTGTGGTTCATTGTAATGCAGGTTAATTAATTTCACACTAATGTACACATGGACCTTTGGAATGACAATCCGCCCTTTATGAACAGTATTTAGAAATATTACGAACTGTTATGTGGCCGCAACTTGCAAGGACTTTGAAATTAACAGAAGACTCAAATCAAAACAAAATCGTCTCTAATAATTACTTTAGAGCCATCTAGTAACTAATAGTAGTTATCATAGACTGCTATACGGTAATCTGTAGTGAATACTTAGAACTAAGCCCGCTGGGTGAATATTCAAAATGTTTTGTGTAACTAAAATGATAATAAACCTTAAGCAATCTTTATCTACTTAAATAAACCTATAAAGTCGTGTGGCAAAATAAACCTTTTCGCCTACTGGCTGGCAGGCCTGATTTTAAGTTTAGGATTGTCAACGATTATGTCATTACTATACATAGAGGTAAAAGTCGTCACAAAAATGAACGGGTTATTTATTTCTGCAACGACCTGTCAGTTGTATTTTTAAAGACAAAACAATCGAATTAATTATCTTCGTCATTTGTCAAATTCAGATTTAATTCGTTTATAAAATTGGAAAATCTCAAATGGAAACAACTCAATAATCATAAAATTTATATAACTTCCCAAAAATTACATCGTTTAATATTTTTAACAAAATTTCATTAAAGTTTAGATTTTAATGAAATATATAAATTTACGATACTAATATTTTAAATATTCATGGAAATACGTATGTTTGTATCGTACCATTAAACTTCTATAAAATCTACACATTTGTCTTTGAGTAGTCTTGATGAAACTACGTGTGGTGTTAAGTAACAGTAGATTCATAATCAATAAACATTTAACAATTTCTTTGTTAAGTTTTAAGGTTCATCACTACTCACAACCTATTAACGTTTTTGACATAATGGCTTAAAGATTTAGATACCAAGCAATAAAATCCAAAAAAAAATCTGACATATTGACGTACTTTGAAATTGTCAAAAATTCAAAACAAAATCAAAAAATGCCAGGTGCTGTGTGTGAAATTATAGACGATATCGAGGATTTAATATCTTCGCAGGATATTACCCCGAAAGAAAGATATGCAAGCAGGAAGAATGTTAATGTTAGATCTAGAAAAAAAGACAAATTGGGCTCGGAAGCACAAGACAAACTGATTCTCGAAAGTGTTGTCCCAGGTAACCTAGAAATAATTTATACTGTGTTTTTTATTTTTCACAGTGGCTTAATTTTGTTTTAGGTGATTTTAAATGATCTATTAAGTTATTACACTTTTTAAATTGTATAATAAAAAATATATAAATCGTAATTTACTGAGATTTTTTTATGTAATACAATTGAAAGTTTTTATAAGTTTTGGCTTGATTCATGCACTGAAGTAGGAAACCTATGGAAATGAAACGTCAATAAAAAATGCGTGCCACTGTGACGTCATCTGGCCACTAAACATGGCGGTTTTAGTGCTGCCCAGAAGATTTTAATGTTATTAGGTTTTATCGATAAACGTCCTTGGCTCATTTTATTTTCAATATTATTGAGTATTAATTATTTGTAGAATTTATACTTTAATAGGAAGTAAGTATATTGTTATGTGCAAAGATACTTTGATTTAGATGTATGAAATCTAAGACAAGTTCGTGTTTCAAATTTATCAAGTAAACAATATGACGATTTTTAAAAGTTGCTACACTGATTTGATAAAGTTGTCGTTTGACAACACAGTGACCACAAAACATAAACATATGGCGTAGTACAGTGCCATCTGCCCATCTCTAGCATGCTAAATTTTATCGTCGTTTCGTATGTTGCCGTCTCGCTCGCACTTGCGTATATGCCGGAAAGGGATGGAAGCTTTATGTCGGCGATAAAACGTTAGCATGCTAGCTAGCTATGCTGTTTTGGATATCAAAATAAGAGTACGTGTTTTTCCTATGAAAAACACGTACTCTTATTTTGATATCCAAAACAGATTAATTAGATTGTAATAGAGAGGTAAGTAGTCTAAACTACTTACCTCTCCACATTACCGCAACGCACCTCAAGATAGGTGCGCTGCACCATAAGTGAGTGATTCAAATTTTAAACTTTTCAAGGGACCGCGTGATAAAAAAAAACAAAACACCTTCATAACATTTATTTAATTACAAACGCCATTTCTTATGACTTCCGCTCTAAAATCACTTAATTATTAAAAATTTAACGAATTTACAATAGTTTTTATTAAAGTAAAACTAATAAAGGTATAAGTTTATAATACGAGTTTTATTTGTACCTTAGATGTTTTACATGGAATACAAAATTCAAAGAAGTGACACCATCAGTTTTGGTTTATTTCTCTAAAGATGTCAAAGCATATTACTTTTATCTAAGTAGGTTCAATAGCTTCACTATAAAGAGTGTATATACAAAATCTAACATCTCTTGAAGCTAAAGAACAGCAGAGTCCTTAAATGTGCAGCATTTACCAAGGTAGAGGTGTCAGGACCGGCCAAAACAGGAATTGTTTCCAACTGGTTTTCTTTTAATATGCCAGTTTTATGTTGGCTGGCATGTCGCTGCAAAATATTGAAATATTAGTTTAGAATAATTGTGTCCACAGTATTTTTTTCATAAAATTTGCTTAAATTATGACATTATCATTCAAATTGGGTAAATACATTTCTTGGATGGAATCACAGCCAAAAAACCCATAAGTTTTTCTAAAATAGTTATATAGAATGAGAATGACATAGACTACAACTAGTAACTAGCATATCAGTAATAAGGTAGCAGCAACAAGTATATCAAAGGCTAAAAGTGAAAGTACAAATTTCAATTATACGAGCAGTCTCCATGAGGGTGAGAGGCACGAGAAGACATATTAAGGCCTTCGACTGCGAAGACGGAGCAGGAATTATATAATAAGCCGACAGTCCAACGACTATCGTGCTGATCATCGTCCCACCATACAAAACTTATATATTAATTTTGATCCTTTTATAGCACGTTTTGTTATAAAATAATATGTATGTATTAAAATATGTATATAATTTAAAAAAGTATATCAATACTAACTATAAAAGTATATACAGTATTAACTTACTCTTACAAATTTGAAGGGCACGGCATCTTCTCGTAGTCGAGTCACATCCAGAGTTTTGTTGAAACATTTATCATCAAAATGTAGCGAGCAAATATAAATATATTTTGCATTTGGCTTTATTTTTTCCATTCCAATGGCTTCCAGCCACTTTTTCTTTATACGCTCATTTCTTGGGATCCTATAAAATATGTTTTAATTATTATTTTTGTATGTTTTAAGCGGGGTAGCATGATAAAATTAGAAATTTTATATAAGCAATCATATTATATCGATATCAAAGTCGATAAATAATGTACAACCCCAGCTAATAAATTAACATTATTTAAGCGTAAAAATATAGTTAAATAAGTTAAATCCATTCATGACCTATAACTGCACATAAGAACCTTGCTAATTATAATGAAAATCTTCCTTTATTTTCCCGGAAACATTAACAATAAGCAATATTTTTAAAGTTATTTACAGCGTACCTGTGTATGGTTAAAGATGACTGATTTGGTGTTTTTCTTATGCCGCACTCTATTACACTGCACACGGACATATCTGCGACGTAATTATTTATATTTGGCTTCAATTATTTTACATCACAAGCAAAATATTGAAAGATAATTAGTTATTTTGATTTATACCACGACTTTTTGACAATACAAGTACCGGGTGCACTGACTGATAATGACATTTGGTGCACTAAACATGGCGGATTTTCGGCCTCATTAGGTATTTACGTATATTCATGTTCCACTTTATGTACGCACTGAAATACTGTTATATTGTTTTCCTGCGAGTTACAGTGCTGAGTAAGAATGAGATAGATATATGTTTATGTGTGTGCCTTCAAAATGGATGCTATTTGTATAAGCAATTGTACGTATAGAACAATATGTCGCGTCCCTATTATAGAGGTCCATGGATTCATGCAATTTTTTTTAATCAATTCTCATCTTGTCTCTATGAATACGAAAATATATACATTAAAATTTGGGGAAAGTGAATAATCAAGTTAGAATCTCGATCTATATAAAAAGTATTATTATACCCAGTATTTTTATGCAAACACCCACACCTATCATGTCATGGAAGCTAATCAAACATCCAAAGAATAAATAATAAAAGAATAAATAACCAAATTTATCTAAAGTTATAAATTAGAAGAGGATTAGATTATGTGAGTGGATAAATTGTGGTGTCATCAAGATTCAGTTTAAATATTATTAATTGAACACATAAAGCATTATAATTAAAACTAAAATTTTCCCCCGGCCAAACCCCAGAGATTATCTCTTGTTTATATTTAGAGGACAAGTATTCACACAGGTTATCCCTATTAATATTGTAAATGCGAAAGTAATTCTGTCTCTTTGTCTGTTCCGTTTTCATGGAACTGTTTTTTTCTTCTCAAGAATCTTCCGGGCAGCAAATAGCATTAACATAAAAATGTAGTACAATGAAACCGATGTTAGCACCTGCTTTTTAAGCAAGAGGCACACGCTAGAGGTTGACCCGCTGTGCAGCCATGGGGTACTCTAGTAATGTATACTCCTGACTTTGTGGGTAACACATCAATAAAGCATTTTATCTATTCATCTGAGTAGATAATGCTTTATATCAAAATAATGTCTTACTTAATTGTTGAAGAAAAAAATGTCCAGGTGCGATCAATGGTTGATGTTATAGATATTGTGCTAAAAGAATTTATAATAAAATATCATTGAATTTTAGGTACCCAATCTATATATGTAAAAACATGGGGCTGTGCACACAATAACTCAGATTCAGAGTACATGGCTGGTTTATTGGCAGCCAATGGTTACAAGCTCACAGAAGATAAATTTGATGCGCAGTTATGGCTCCTTAACTCATGTACTGTCAAGAGTCCTGCTGAAGATCATTTTAAGTTAGTTACTATATATTTTAGCATATTTTCTATAATTATATTTAAAAGGTGTCTGTTTTGAATTAATAGATCTATAGAGACCACAAGGATTAAAAGAAATCTAGGTATATATGAATGTGAAAATGATTTTGTGCACCTTTATTTGTTCATTCTTCAGAGCCTTGAAAGAAATTATATCTACTATACTCTGTCAAACAGTAGCAACTGTTGGGGGCGGCCAACAGTCCCATGAATTATTATTACACTAGTGAGAGACATATGTCATGGGGCTTGTAAGTCTGATAGATGCACAAACTTTGTAAGTAAGCAATACACATCTACAAAATATCAATTCTATTTTGTTTTGTTTGGCGATGGCTCCATTTTAATGTGCGTTGATTTTGCCAATGTCGGAGTGTCTATATAAAAATGACAGGTGCTGGATGATCAGAAATTCATTTATAATGACAACTCTACATTATAAATAGATATTATCTTAATATATATAAATTATGTGTCACATTGTTTGTCTGTGATGGACTCCTAAACTACTTGACCAATTTTAATCAAATTTGCACACCGTGTGCAATTTGATCAGACTTGAAAGATAGGATAGCCTACATTTGGATCCGGTAGGTGGCGCTGCAATCGGGTTCTAAATTTTATTTCTTCAGGGCAGAACAATGTCTGCCGGGACAGCTAGTTAGTATATAAAAATTTACATAAAGTATATATGAATTTAGAATGGACAAAAGTTAACAGGTAAGGGACATTCATAGGATGATCACAATTTGAAGGTAAAATATCATAAATATGAGTGATAATTTTGGGGCAATGAAAAAATGTATGCTCCACTGTTCCTTCGTCTAGACCACATTCAAACAATGAGTGATCTCATATCCTTAGTTTCATTAAGAAAGCAGGGGAACAGACTTGGCCAAGGTGAAGTTAAATTAAAAGCAGTTTCAGAGATTAACGTGAAGGCACATTTTGACACAGGATATTTGTATATTAAGCTAAATACAATACACTCATACAATATACCTACATAATGAATTGTAGATTGTTACACGAGAGGTGAAAGTAACCTATTTAGGCATAAGATGGCTTAATAGTTCGAGTGCCTAAATAGGCATTACACCCGAGATTAACACTTTGCTTTTCATTTTGAATATGAGGTATGTAAACAAAAACTAACTACTTCTATAATGAAATCAGGAATTAAATCCATATCTAAATCTGATGAACTCATGTCATACATATAAGTTAAGTAAATTTATATTTCTGTGGCATCCTACCAGCCAGTATTTTTTTATCTCTGATAATAGTAAATAGTTTAGCTCAGATTTATGTAAAGTAAACAATAATTTAGTGAAAAGTAATTAATAAGTATAGAATGATACAAAATTGTTGATATATTTTTTATTTATTATTTATGCCGCGATTTAACAGTGGCTGTAAAAAAAAGTTGGGACATCAGTCACATGTGTTATCTATGGTTTCCAGTTTTTAAACTTTTGACAGCAGGGAAAATAATGTCCCAGGGACGAAAAGTACTGCTTTCATCGCAGTGATCAGGCAACTCCAAGCGTACTTTCAGAATATGAGAAATTAAAAAGTTACTTACTTCCACTACATTCTTTTAAATACTACAGGTAGTATACAATGGGTGGCCTTTTTGCTTAAAGCAATCGATTCCCCAAAACTTGTTAAACATATGCCGTACAATTTTGTTATAATTTTTATGTAGAAAATTATTAATTTATTTATATCATTGACTTGTAACTATGAAAATATAATATTGCAGAAATGAAATAGAGTTGGGTCAGAATCGCGGCATCCATGTTGTTGTGGCTGGCTGCGTGCCACAGGGAGCTCCCAGGGCCACTTACCTGCACGGACTCAGTGTTGTGGGCGTCCAGCAGATAGATCGGATAGTAGAGGTGGTTGAAGAAACATTGAAAGGTAGTGGTTAACATCTGAACATATGTATTTCTCTTAATAAATCGGCAGTCAAACACACATATCCTATATCCCCAAGTTAATCATAGTTGCACTTGTTTTATTGGTGACATATAATGGAGCCACTCTAGTGCCAATACCAGACTGCTCTTAACTTATAATATAAATGTGAATCTGAGTTTGTTTGTGACACTTTACATCTTAATTACTTAACCAATTATCACAAAATGTTGCATACATATTGTCAGTACATACATACATACATAACTTCACGCCAGTTCCCTTGCGGGGTAGGCACGAACAACAGAGCGCCATTTAGGCTTATTCGGTGGAAGGAGGCAAAATCCACAGCCGGGTAGATTTAAGCGGCACTCACCTGCGGATCCCCAATCCTCGTCGTAAAGCACGTCTTCAGGGGTTGCGTATATCACACCAACAACAGGAGCGGGTTTAAGGTAAAAGCGTTCTATGCAAATCACTTATGCGCGTGCGGTGCTCGCGAGGCCGTCGACGTACTGGGCCGCCCGCCGGCACGAGTCGTGGTTAGCCGACAGGTGGCACCACCTGTCTCTATCCAGCGTGCGGATTTGCGGAAAGGAGGGGAAAGGTAGGTAATATAAGGCGCCTAACCATGCACCCCGCCTTGAAAGTTCATAGAACTTTCAACAGAAGATGCGAAAAGAAGAAAAGAGAGGATAGAGCAGGCATAAGGCCTAAGCGAAAATAAAGTGCGGTGCGGATATATAAAATAAATATAAGTAGCGGTTGAAAATTATGCTAATGAGTGCGGTATCAATGAATAAAACAATATAAACTAATATTAAGGCGATTATTGAACTAAATTTTACTAATAATTAAGATGTTACTATATGCTAAATGAAACTTTGAAAGGTTACTGTTGCGGTAAAGGATAAAGTTTGACAACTGGACGTTTGTAAACTCCAGTACTAGTTTTTACAGTAGCGACTCGGATAACTCCGTCTGATCCTGGATAGACTTCCGTAATTATACCTAAGGGCCAACTCAAAGGTGGCAAATTATCGTTTTCTAATAGAACTATGGTGCCTATTTCCACGGAGCGTTCCGGAGTACACCATTTTTGGCGCACTTGTAATGTATGTAAATACTCAACTCGCCACTTCTTCCAGTAAGAAAGAACGAGTTGATCTAAAAGATCTTTCCGTTTAGTTAACGTTATGCGGGCGTCTGGCAATTCAGAAGAAGGCAAGTGCTTTAAAGGACTTGACATTAAGAAATGAGCGGGTGTTAACACGTCCGGATGCGGATCTGCGGAGACAGCAATAAGCGGTCTTGAATTCAAAATACATTCGATTTGTACTAAAACCGTTAAAAGTTCCTCATAAGTGAGAAGTTGTTTGCCTATTACTCTAAACAAATGCGTTTTAACACTTTTAATATTAGCCTCCCACGCCCCCCCAAAGTGTGGAGATCGTGGAGGAATCATTTTCCACTCTATTCGACTATTCAATAGCTCTTGCTTGACTTCAGCTTGAAAAGTCGAACTTAACAGAAAATTATGCATTTCGTCTAACATTACTTTGGCACCGACAAAATTAGTGCCATTATCTGAATATATTACCGATACTGGACCGCGGCGAGATATAAATCTCTTGAAAGCGGAAATAAATGATGCGGAAGTGAGATCTGACACTAATTCAATATGAATTGCCTTAGTAACAAGGCATATAAAGAGGCAAATATATACCTTACAAGAATGCTGCCCTCTTCTTCTTATCGGAATATAACTAAGCGGGCCCGAGAGATCTACTCCAGAGTGAACGAATGCTTTGGCATCGCTAATACGAAATGCGGGTAGATCAGCCATTTTTGGAGTCGGATGCTTCGGATTTAGACGGAAACAAATATTACACTGACGGCAACGAGAGCGAATGACGGTTCTAGCATCCAAAATCCAAAAACGTTGACGTATGATGGACATAAGTAGTCCAGGTCCGGTATGACAACTCGATGCATGATAATGATCAATGATAAGATTCACTAAACGATGACGTTTAGGGAGTATAGCGGGGTATTTCACTTCATATGGAAGGGAAGATTTAGACAACCTGCCCCCTACGCGGAGTATTCCATCCTCATCTAAGAAGGCTGATAAATTACGTAACCTTTTAGATGGTAATTCATTCATCTTTAAAAGTTGAATTTCTTTAGCGAAACATATGTTTTGAATAGCTTTAATAATAAATTTTTCAGCGGTATTAATATTACATACAGGTTCATTATTTGGCAATTTTTTAATAAATTTTAGAATATAAACAAATATTTTTAACAATTTAGACCAAGAGCTGATGCGGTTAATTATATCAATTAAGAGCGGTGACTCACACTGAATTGCAGATGTAAGTGTTTTACTATTAATTTTAAATTCAGGAAGCGACTCCTGAACTAGAGGTGAAAAGGCTACAATAGGCCATTCGTTAATGGGCTTACTAAGCCAAGTTGGACCATTCCACCACAGTGGATGCGATAGAAGTTGTGAAGGTAACATACCACGTGACAGACAGTCACTCGGATTTTCTTTACCTACGATATGGTAGAAACAATCGAATGCAAGATTTTCTTGTATCTTAGCCACACGGTTGCTCACGAATATAGACCATCTATGTGGAGAAGAATGAATCCAAGAAAGTGCTATAGTGGAGTCAGAAAATGCGTAGACTCCTTTAATAGGAATGCGAGCGGATAGCCTATCTCGAACTAATTTAACAAGTTTTGATAATAACAAAGCTGCGACTAACTCTAAGCGAGCGAGCGTTACAATTTTAACTGGCGAAACTTTAGACTTTGCACACAGAAGGCGGACAGTTACATTACCTAACGAATCTGTAACATGTAAATACACACAGCATCCGTAACCACTAAAGCTAGCGTCACAAAATGCTACTATGTAAACCTCGGATCCTAACTGAACACCAGAATGACGCGGAATGCTCAAAGTCGCAAGCATGGGAAGTTCTAATGCGAGGGCGGTGAAACGTCGACGAATAGATTCTGGAGGCGTTTCATCCCAGTCAATTTTACTCAACCAAAGTTCCTTAATAAGAATTTTGGCGAATAAAATAATGGGCGCGACTAAACCGAGCGTGTCAAATAAGCGCGCGACGAACGAAAGGATCGTGCGTTTTGTGCATTTATCATCAACTTTGACAATGGTCAAAGAGAGAATATCGTGAATAGGCTCCCAGGATAATCCTAGGATTTTACAATTAAATAGGTCTGACTGTGCAAAGTCAATAGGCATACGATGCGAATCAGGAAAAGCGTCAAGTAAAGCTGGTGAATTACTAGCCCACTTAATAAGATCAAATGAACCTAATTTAAATAATTTAATTAAATCTTGCGAAACACTTACAGCGGTTTGTTCATCAGGAACAGAATGTACAAAATCATCCATAAAAAATTGAGTATCTATTAATTTAGATGCCTCAGGATAGCGGTGTCCAAAATCAGAAGCTAGTTGACGTAATGTACGCATAGCTAAGAAAGGACTTGATTTTAAACCGAACGGTAAACTAATAAAATTATAAGTGCGGATAGGTTCGTTAGCGTTAAAGCGAAATAAAATGCGTAAATATTTGCGGTGGTGTTCATTTACACCGATGCGAAGAAACATAGATTTAATGTCAGCGGTTAATGCAATAGGAAATAATCTAAAGTCGATCAAAAGCAAAAATAAATCAGACTGCAAATTAGGACCGACGTGTAATACGTCGTTTAGCGATAAGCCAGAATGAGTTTTTGCGCTGGCGTCTAACACTACGCGGACGCCATCTTTGTTCGGACGTACGACACCATGATGTGGTATGTAATAACCGACATGCTTGATATCGGAGACCGGAACTTCTGACAAATATCCATTTGCTATATAGTCACTTATTGTTTTATTATAGCTGTCCTGTAAGCCAGGAACAATTTTAAACTTGCGTTCTAAAGCGAGGAAACGGCGATGTGCAACAGCGCGGGAGCAACCTAAGTCATCAGGGTTGCGACAAAACGGTAAATCAATGTTGTATTTATTATTTTGAAAATTGGTTGTTGAGACAAAATTATTCTCACACTCAATTTCAGCGGGACTAAGAAAGCGTTTAGAAGCGACTTCTTCTAACTCGAAAAATTTATGCAAGCTTGACTCAATGTCAATAGGCGTATGCGCAGTAAAACAAGCGAAAGATTGCGGCGGCGGTATCACATCGGAATTACATGGGACTTCGCCCATTAATACATAACCAAAACTGGTATGTATGGCGGGAGGTGCGCGAGTTCCAGATTCAACCCTATCACCTAAATAAATATACGGAAATAGTTGAACACCTAGAACTAGTTCTATTTCCCCTGGTACATTCCAGGTTAAATCTGCGAGTTGTAAATTATTTAAGTAAGTCATGTCCTCAGAAATTTCGATATAATTAGCGGGAAGTCGATCAGTTATACAATCAACTACAAGAGCGTGAATATAGTATTTGTTATCTGGGTAAACGCGGGATTCGACATTAAAGTTAACATAACCGTAAACCGGTTGAGAGTTCATACCAACACCTTGCAAGTATGAATTAAGTAATTTTGTTATAGGAAGATTTAAGCGTTTGCAACAATCTAATGTTATTAAATTATTTTGACTGCCACTGTCAATTAAACATCGAACAATTAACTTGTCATTATTATTATAACAAGTAGCGTAAACTTGCGCGGTTGACAATAAAATAGTAGAAAAAGGTTTAAGTTCCGAAGCAAACGAAACCGATTTATTGTTATTCAATAAAGTTAAAGTTTCATTATTACTACTCTGCGGCATATGCGTGGCGCATTCGGTCGAGTTACGCGGCTCTGAGCGATCGGCACTCGTACTGACGTGCGCTAGCGCACGGTTCTCTCGTTGCGGCGACTGCGAATAGCGTGACACCGACTTAGCGACAAGCGGAGAACTGTTTGTTCGAGAAGTATCAGCGTTATTCGTGAAATGTAGCAATGTGTGATGTTTTGCAGAACAAAACGAACAAACATGTTTGGAAGAACAAGCATATGTTTTATGTTTAACACTTAAACAGTTATTACAAAATGACTTCTCTTTAACAAAGTTATACCTCTCATGCGGAGTCAACTTTATAAAAGAAGGACAAAAGTATAGATGCGTATGAAAGTCATTTTGACACAAATTACATTTTTCATATTTATTATTATTAAGTGAATTGGACTTTACATTTACAAATGATTTAGTTGTTTTATATGTTTGTTTGCGATTTATATTTTGCGGGTTAATAATATTATTTGCGGTTTTACAAGAAGAACGAGACAAAACTTTACTCTGTTCTTTTACAAATGTAATGAGGTCTTTATAGGAAGGAATATTTTCTTTACGATATGTAATTTCGAATAACTTTACAGTATCGGAATCTAAGCGTTGCAATGCGAGGTGTAAAAATATAAAGTCATTTAAATCGTTTAACTGCAATTGTTTAAGGGCTTGTACAGACGAGTCGAAGTTGTTTACGAAAGAATCGAGATTAGATGCATTATTAGCGGATAATTGTTTGAAGTTTAGCAATTGATTAAAATAAGAACTAGCGAGTGACCGAGGGTCATCATATTTTTCGATTAAAGCGTTCCAAATAATTAAATAGTTTTCTGCGGTTGGCGGAAGGCCCGCGCAAATAGATAAAGCTTGACCAGATAACTTTCCGATTAAATAAAATGCCTTCTCACTATTCGACAAGGTAGGATTATCGTGTACCATATTTTTAAATTGCGTATAAAAGAGAGGCCATGTACGAACATCGCCTGAGAAAGAAATTAAATCGATAGGAGGTAGATTTGGTTTGCGCACAGAATTATATGAATGCGTAGCCAATATGTTTGCGGTTTGAGATGACTCATTTTCATTTGTAATCTCAGTTAAAATTTGTTTGACAGAACAATACATTTCATCAAAACTGATAAATGATTGATAATTTATAGTTTGTGCTTTATGAGGGTTAATTTTTATGTAAAGCATATTATATGAGTCCAAAACAGATTCAAATTCCTTACGTAAATTATCAATATTGGAAGCATTGTGAATAAATATTCTCTGACTATTCTCATCGGAAATATTTAACGATTTATCGTAAATATTTTGCATGCGGCTAAATAACATGTCGCGTTTATATTGAAGAACAATTAATTTACTATTGTCTTCAGAGCTTGCCTCTGAAACAATAGTTTCTCCACCTTTCTTACTCATATTGAGTGATTAAATTTATTGAGGCGAAGAAAAAAAAAACTAATTAAAAGTAGCGTAGAAAAAACTAAAACTCAAAACCTCTTTACTAGTGCAGCGGTCGGTTAAATAAAATGTTAAAACTCGCCTCGAGTGAACGTGACTCGAAGCGGCCGAAGCGACGTTGCTATGCGAAGCGCTACAAAATTTCGTTAGCCTACCGTCTATTAAAGCCGGTTAAGAAAAGATGCTAAGTAACACCTATATTATTGAAATTTTTGAATATACGTATTTAATACTGATCACGCGGGATTAATAAATGAATATACTGCCAATGCGGGTTGAAAATAAATAAATTTGGCAATAATTCGATGATACAGCAAAAATTACGCATAGAATCTCATATGACTTAGCGGGTGGCGGGTAGCGATATGAACCAAAAAATGATTCAAAAAAGAATTAAAATAAAGAAATTAAAGTATTTAAGCAAGAAAATGGGATTATATATAGTTTTTAAATATATATAGCGGAACAATATATAAATATAGCGGGAATAATACGTAAAATAATTATATAGCGGGAATATTATAGAAAATATATCGCGGAAAAAATAAAATACATATATCGCGGCTCGATTGGACCAGAACTAATATGGTGGTGCGGGTGACGAAGGTAGAATTTGTTGGTGGTGGAAGGAGGCAAAATCCACAGCCGGGTAGATTTAAGCGGCACTCACCTGCGGATCCCCAATCCTCGTCGTAAAGCACGTCTTCAGAGGGTTGCGTATATCACACCAACAACAGGAGCGGGTTTAAGGAAAAAGCGTTCTATGCAAATCACTTATGCGCGTGCGGTGCTCGCGAGGCCGTCGACGTACTGGGCCGCCCGCCGGCACGAGTCGTGGTTAGCCGACAGGTGGCACCACCTGTCTCTATCCAGCGTGCGGATTTGCGGAAAGGAGGGGAAAGGTAGGTAATATAAGGCGTTGTATTGGTCTTAGCGTGATGATATATAGCCTTCCTCGATAAATGCGCTATCCAACACTGAAAGAATTTTTCAAGTCAGACCAGTAGTTCCTGAGATTAGCGCGTTCAATCAAACAATATTAGTATATTTGGCTACAACTCTAATACTTACAGTTTAAATATCGCGATATCTTTTGAATGAAATTTCCGAATTGAATAATTCAAAAAGTTCTAGAAAGGTATTGAATTCGTCTTGAATATGGAGTAATTTATTTTGATAAAGATTAATACCAAGGTACAAAATAAAGAGTTTTTGAAGCGACGGCATTTTAATTATTTAAAAAAAATAAAAGAAAGCACTTATTGTGAGATAACTACAATAGTTAGACATATGGTTACGCGATATTTTTTGTAGACAATTATATGTTCTGCAAAGTGGTAGTACATTGTTTTGTTCTATAATCAATAGTTTTCGCAGCGCACGCCGTGAAAGGATTTTTTTCGGGTCATTTTTTACACCTTGGGTTACATTATTGGACTTTTAGTAAGGATCCCTAATTTTTTTGAAAATATATTATAGCCTATAGCCTTCCTCGATAAATGTACTATTCAACACTGAAAGAATTTTTCAAATCGGACCAGCGGTTCCTGAGATTAGCGCGTTTAAACAAACAGACTCTTCAGCTTTATAATATTAGTATAGATGGGTAAAAAGCGAGCAAAATGGTATGTTCCTTCTGCAGGGAATTCTCCTTCAGGATTGGCAGACTTCTGCTTCGCCTAGGCCCAACATACTAATTTTGTTTCTAACTGCTCTAAATCTCTCAATTTTTTAGTCACGGTAGCAATATTCAAAGATCCCCTAATGTATTATCACCTTATCCATTCTTGTGATATCGCACTAATGTACAGACTAAAATATTCCTTCTATTCTACACTATTCTATATACGTTGTCAGGTACATACGGCCGTGACATTGGCACATCGCTCCCAGAATTGTTATGGAAACTAGTGGAAGTGATACCTGAGGGATGTAGGCTGCGATTGGGAATGACGAATCCACCGTACATTTTGGAGCATCTGGAAGAGGTAGCCAAAATTATGCACCACCCTAGAGTATACAAGTAAGTCCTAATCTATAATGTAGAAAATCTTTTGGGGATATTGAATTTGTACAATGACTTCTAAGTGAGAATTAAATTAGAGGGGCTTTGGACTAGATTTTGAGCATGGGGTACATATATGTGCCCATTTTGTTATTATGAATTTAATGGTGATGTTTTTATGACTTATTTATAACAACTAGAACTATTTATGAGTGTAGAAAAAAGGTTTTTCATTAACTTGGACATCTTTTATTGATTATGATCAGATCCGATTTTTTTTAGTATAGGATAGGACGTCGTGGTTATTTTTTTTATAACCAACCAAAATTAATTTTATATCTCAAATCTATATTAAATTGTATGTCTTTCAAGACCACGGGCCATAAAAATGACCCGGACTTTTGGAAGGCTTGCATGGGGCCATGGGAAGGCCAACACGTAGAGGCCCCTTGACAAATTTAATGTAAATGTGGCGTGACACTGACCGGCGATTATCCCTGTCTACACCATATAGTAATGCACCCAAGGACAAGCCCCGGCCAGTGTAGGACTATTGTGGGAAATGAGGACAAAAAGTACTGGGCTATTGTGGTGAACTGCTAATGGTACTAGGGGTCTGGGAATATGGGGACTATAGCGTCTGCCCGTCGCAATGTTCAGGGAACATGGAAAAATGGGCAGACGGTGACTCGCCACTCCCTGCAAGGGCCCCAAAAAATGCCATAGAAGACAGGGGCAACATGGGTGTGAGTGGCTAAGGGGTGTAGAGAGGTGGGCTGCAGGTTCACCGAACCTACTTCTGACGTGATGCCATTTATCACTTCCACCCCTGGAGCTTGAGTCTTAGCTCTAGCGATCTCGACTCCGTGCCGGTCAGCTAAGGCAAGCACGGAGGTGGGGCCTTACTTTGGCCCCCGGAGTCAGGTACAAGGTGTCGCTACTCACCTAAGGTGTAAGAATAACTTTGTGTATGTTCTTTGGTTTTCAGATTTCTCCATGTCCCGGTGCAATCGGGCAGTGACCAGGTGTTGTCAGATATGAAAAGAGAGTACACGCGGGCAGATTTTGAACATGTCGTCAATTTCCTTAGAGAAAAGTAAGTTTTTTTTTATTGTTTGCCTAGGGAAGATATTATCCTGATATTATTACTGATCACTTCTTAAATGGCCTGGGAGTGGCGGAGGGGCGTCGATGATGG
This sequence comes from Dendrolimus kikuchii, assembly GCA_019925095.2. NCBI lineage: Eukaryota > Metazoa > Arthropoda > Insecta > Lepidoptera > Lasiocampidae > Dendrolimus > Dendrolimus kikuchii. The sequence continues at coordinate 2,403,699 of CM034396.1, read as the reverse complement.
TTATCCGTTGGATAGGGTGATGCACCACTGGCGAGAGCCCATGGCTCAATCGCCCGAGAAGGGAGTACAAAATAAGACGAGTTGTTGTACTCTTGCAGTGTATTAATTTCTTCGTATGTTCCTAATTTAACTTAGACTATATACATAAACCTTATCGTTTACGTGATGTGCATACCAGTATTCTAATCATTATTAAATATTATACAGTGTAAACTCTGTATAACGTCACGGAAGGGACTGGTCATTTTATGGCGTTATGTAGAGTTGTCGTTAAATGGAGAGAAGTCTGTCATTTTTGTCTGACGTGTTTTGCTGAACCAGTAATTTTGTTGTATTTTCTACTCATTTTATTTATATCTTGCGATATTGAGGCATCTTGGTGATAAAGGAAGAAGTACTTAAAAATTTCGGTATGCATGATGCAGACAATCGAGTTTATTACGGGATAAAAAAGCGATAAGAGAATGTACACAGCTGCGCAGTTTTTATTAATTTTGGCAACTTAAAAGGTACTTTTTATCAGTTAATTGTTGTCGTTATTGAGAGTGGGTGTAATGCTATATAGAGTGTATCATTGTATGGACGACAAGCTAAACCTACCAAAGCGACGTGGTTTTGACGCTTAAGGTCGTTTGTCGTTAAATCGAGTGATGTTACATTGAGTTTACACTGTATTTACACGTTTATGTGATTGGACACTTTTAATGATATAGAAAAACGCCCAATCTTGTCGACAGCCGATGTCTATTATCTGTATTTACTTCAGCATCACGTTCATGCATGGACCAGTCTTTAACTGTGCTAAATTATATCAATAATCAATCAATATTCAATGTATCAATAAATTGTTGGATAAAACGTGACGCAACAATGTCCTATAGCCTATAATAAGTATGTTATTGCAACAAAGCGGCTATATAACACTAAAAGTATTATTCTAATCGTACTAGTACTTACTCGAGAATTGCCAAAAAGAAAATTTAAATTAAAATGACATTCATGGCTGGTGGAAATATGTTTATATGACATTAAGGATTTTATTAGCTAAATGATTATGTTTATATTTTTGCCTCTGACATCTGATTTATTTTATTTTGTTAGTATTCTTTTATTTCTGTATTTATTATATAATTAATCAAATTGTGTTTATGAATTTAGAATTGTTATTATTTTTTTAGATGTGTACCCAAATGTTTTTATGACCATGTGTTAGTTAAATACAGTGAGATCAATCGACTCTGTTACTATCTTTTGTACAACCATTACATATATTTTTACAAATAAGGATTCATTCATTCCTTCCTGATTTTAAAAAGTACAAATTAAAAAAAATTACATTCCATTATATTTGCAGATACATATGTATGCTGTTTTGGTCCTATAGTAATATTTAAATTTGAATGTAACTTTGCATAGCTGTTCATTTCTACTTGATGCTTTTTGATTCTACATTCGATGTCTGTTAATCCTAATTGCAGTTAATGCCGATCTAATTAACTACGTTTGATCGCACAATAATTAGCCACCCTAGAGTGCTAGGTGCATGTGCATCGGACCAAAGCCGAAATGAGACTGCACCCGACCAAAGTCGGACTTTGACTGTCGTCTCGTCGTTCCGTTTGTACGCTTTCGATGTTCGATCGATGACGGAATGAGCCGAGCAGTCGGGTAATCTATACAAACTACCCTCTAATATTATTCTGTCAGCAAACAAAACTCCTTACAACAATACAATAATCTAACAGAGTTCCCGGAATGACGATAGCAACGGACATAATATGCGGGTTTCCAACGGAAACGGAGAAAGATTTCGAAGACACCATGAGCCTGTGCTACAAATACCGGTTTCCATCACTCTTCATAAATCAGTTCTTCCCAAGACCAGGAACCCCGGCTGCCAAAATGGTCAGGGTGAGTTATCCAATAGTTTTGTCATAATAATTCTTTCTTAAAAATTCCCAAGCATCAAAAAAGTGCAAACAACAATATTTACTGAATATTGTAACATTTAAATCCTCATTTACATTGTGCCCATTTCCATAGCAGCAAACAGGAAAGTGGCGAGGGAAGCGGGCAACGCGAGTATCAAATATAAAAAAAAACAAATACTTATTGCCAACCAAATAACAAGTACACTTGTTTGTGACATATAAATACAAGAGAATATAATATACAAAATATATAAACTCTTTAGACAAATGTACATTAGATACATGATTATACTCAAGCATTTACTTGCGTTATAAAGAGTTTTTGTTATATGAAGGGTAGAAAGAAAAATAATCCAAATTATACCAATTATAATAATTACTATTTTTATTAAATTTCTTTCAATAGGTCAATTAGGTTTCAAAGTTTGTTTACTGTTGATCCTCTTTGTTTAGTATGTTTATTAACTGAGAATAAAATATCCTAGAGACAGTGTGATCCAAGAGTAACGGCATGCGTGTTCCGAGGCAATTATAAAAAAAAGAAAGGCGGCTGTTTACTAATTCAGGTGTCTTTCTTATAAATTTCGGCACCTGTTTCTCTATCTATCTATCTGTGTCCTCCCCCCTAATTATGACTTACTTCACGAGGATGCCGCCATTGTGTCGTCGGATTTCGTGAGCGGCATAAATTTAGAATAGACGTGGTGAGAGGCGGCATAATTTTAGAGTAGACTATGGATGGGTTTCTTAGTTCCGGATCGAATTCAGTTTTTTGGTTAGATAAAATAAAATATGTTTAAATACAAAGTGCGTTAATTAAAATGTACCTAACCTAACCAAATCATAATTTGCAATAACCTGCGAAAAATCTAAATGTGTGCTGGGACACATAGTAGAAGTGAAACTTCAACGGACAAGTGGAAAAACGAATGGCAACAAAATTTTAACTTGATGTTTTACGGGCAGGTTTTCAAATTGGACAAGTACATTAACAATCTGTCCGTAAAACTTCAAGTTAACATTTTGTTGCCATTCGTTTTTCCACTGGTCCATTGAAGTTCTTTTAACTTCTGATCTGCGCACACATTATGTCATCATAATAGAAAATGGCGGTTGCGTTAAAGAATGTATTAATATATGGATTTTAATGTAAACCAACCAAATGGACCTAATTTCTACGTTATATGAAGTTTCTCGTTTTAACAAACGACGTTATATAGAGTTTACACTCTACTTAATTATAGAAAATCTATATAGGGTTTAGCCTACAAAATTACAAAACTGTTTTCTTATTTCTGTAACATTTACCTACAGGTACCTGGTCAAGAAGTCAAAAAACGCACCAAACAACTGTCAGAACTTTTCCGCTCGTACGAACCGTATGGCCATAAAATCGGCGAGATACAAGAAGTGCTCGTGACAGATATATCACACGATAAAAATTATTTCGTGGCCCACAATGAGTTTTACAAACAAGTCCTTGTGCCCAAACTGGATGAATACATAGGGAAGATGTTGACGGTGAAAATTGTGAATGCAACAAAATTCTCTATGGTCGGAGAAGTTATAGACAAGCCCAAGATGGCGGGCATTACGGCGCCATTGAAAAGAGGACAGATTTCCGGTGTCTATGTTCGGAGTAAAGGAAAAGTGCCTTTGCCTATTGTTGTTTTATTGTTTGCTGTATTACTTAGAGTAATTTGGATATTTTTATAACTGTTTTGATTAAATTATATAAGAAAATACATTATTTTTAAGTATACATGGCATTTGAATTATTGTCCGTTTCAATAGCATTGATCAAATATAACTTCTATTGTAAATAAAACTAAAAATAAACTAAGCTTCTACTGCAACTGTATTTGATAATTTATGTAATTAGGAATTACATGCATTTTTGTGAAAGTAAGAGTGATTATTTTTTATGTCTGAAGTTTAGACATTTTTCGTGGAATATAGATTCAAAATTAATATTTATTGAATCTGGACTGTAAATGAGTAATTAAAATAAATAAATATTATGAATAAAAAAAAAATTGACGAAAACTAAAAGAATTAATTATTTAGTGTGAGTTTATTTTTACTTTAAATAATAACAATTTATTAATTAAAATAAAACTAAATTATAAACTAAACTATGTTAAAAATTAAACTACACTATAGAAAACAAACCTAAAATTAAATACTAAAACTAAATAAATAAAAAAAAGAGTAGATTAGAGTAAATTAGATTAGGCTCCCATAGAGTAAATAATAACCATAAACAAAATTAAAATTAATAAGTTGGCAGTAGGCTAAATAAAACTTTAACAATACTCGTTGACACTTGACATCGTTGTCTTCCGTGATCACGGCCACTGAAAAGTGGCCGAAACGTCGGAAAAACCAAAATCAAATAAAATTACCGCGCTTAAAACCGTTAAAACGTAGTTTTATTATTTATTAAATAAAAAAGAGGTTATAATTATAGATAAAATATGGGTCCCAAGCCACTGTCTCAAAAGACCGGCGGCGTTGCCACGTTGAATAGCAGCTTAACCTTTGAGCAAAATAGACGCCAGATTGTTGGTTTTATTATTTATTGTTATATTATATTCTATATTAATTATTTAAATTAACCCTCTAAGACGAAACCACCACAAATGTGTGGTCGAACTATCATACAGGCTAATTGGGAAGCACCACAAATTTGTGGTCGAACTGTCACACAGGCTAATTGGGAAGCACCACAAATTTGTGGTCGAACTGTCACACAGGCTAATTGGGAAGCACCACAAATTTGTGGTCGAACTGTCACACAGGCTATTTGGGAAGCACCACAAATTTGTGGTCGAACTATCACACAGGCTAATTGGGAAGCGCCACAAATTTATGGTCAAATACAGACAATTGAAACGAACGTTGCACTGATGCTTTCTCCCTCTAACTACATGGAACTTGTATTAGAATAAAAGACACGATATAATTCTCTTGGTTTTGGCGCGGCAATTTTGACGGCAACCGGCAGCTTGTGGACAAAATTAATATTAAATTTGGCTCCTCAATGGGGTTAAATAGAAATGAAATTACATACAATAGGTTATGGTTATGGATTTTAAGTTTACGCATTCAAGTTTAAAAAAATGGACCGTTATGTAAAAATAAGCTTTTTTAAAAAGGTTTTTAATTAAATACAAGCTTTTGAGATCCTGCATATCATGTAGCAGCAGAGTGCTAGCCAAGACAAGTAAAACGAGCCCAAATACGACGGGTCTATCTTGTTTCGTACAGGAGTTCCTATGGCCACCTTCCGACTCCATCATCAGATCAGCTCCATGGTACCATATTATTGCATTGTCACGCGATATACACATACGTGCAAAATTTCAGCTCACTCGGAAACCGGGAAGTCGATCAAATTTAACTTGAAAGATTCCGTTACATACTAACATACGTATGAAACTAATAAAAGCGTATTAAGAAATGCTTCACTTCATTTGACGCTTTGGTTCACGTAGACTCAGTCTACGCTTCGTTCGACTGAGTCTTGCGATTATTAATATTAAATTGATTTTATAGTATTATTGTATGATTTTTTAACAATCAATGTTGTACACTGCGCCAAACGGGGCACCGGCCACACGTGCGCCGCGCAAGTCCCTTCAAAATGTACGAAAAAGCATGTCGGCTGCTTCTCGCTGGCCACCGGTGGCGGTCGTCGGTATTTTGGTAGCCCGTTTGCGCCGAGCTTTAGTGTATCAAACAATGTGATGCGGTTTCAAAGGCATCAAATAGCGTAACACAGTTACGGGTTTAGAACAAAACGCTCCACGCTTTGGTGCTTCCATTCAACATACATTATATAAACCCCGAGCGTGTTGTATGTTTGTTGTTTAACTCGTGAGCCTGTGAGGATGTCCGGCTACAGCCAAGGTGTGAAAAGGCAGAAAGTCAAGGAAGGGAGGCCCGATGCCGTGGATTACTTCCAAGGTAGGTTTATATTGATTCCACTGAATACTTAAAATCAAGCCTATTTATAAAGCCACATTTGACATTTAATAATGTGATTTTTATATTATAATTAGTATATACAATTACTGTTCTTTGTTGAAGCCGACGTTAGACCGTTCATTTCCGTTATTTTAATTTGGATGAATCAACCAAAGTTTTCCACTAAGTTGCATGATTTAATGTCTTTGAATATTGTCGTAACCTTTAAGTTATATGCGTTTCAACTAAATTGGTTCAATTTGGTCTGGATCTAATATCAGCATTAGTTATATTTTAAAACTAGACTTACACAAGAACTTAATTCGGTTTTTACATATAATAAAGAGGCTAAGTCCATATAGTCAGGACTTCTTGACAACTGCCCAGCAAAACATAGAGCTGAGTCGAAGCCAACCTGATTTGAAGTAATACAACGAATGACATGTTGTTTATGGCAATCTAAGTATTTGTTAGTGACTTGAAAAAACGCGATATCTATTTAGCTAATCACTCTATTCTATCGAAACGATATTATTTATTGGGATAAAAAGTATCCTAAGTTACGTCGCGAGATATGAGCTAGCTGTGTCGACTTTCATTTAAATCCGTTCAGTAATTTTCACGTGACACTAATAGACAGACAGACAAACATTCTAAAATTATATATTCGGAATCCGCTGGTCCGAATTAGCCCCCTGATTTTTCACATTTTAAACTCATATACAAACTCGAACCATTTACTGATTTATTATAGTATAGATAAAAGAATATTGTATTTTAATCTTCAATGGCTTTCGCGGTTAGCGTTGAATTAGGAACGTTCTATATTTGAATTGACTTTTTTAGGTATAGACAAAATAGAGTATAACAACATGGCGTCCCCAACGGAAAGTACCAGCTATAGATATTATAATGGCAGCGAAAGGTTACATTCACGGAATATGGAAGATTGGTTAAAATACAGCGTGTCTTTTACAGATTTTAGAAATAATGGTGAGTATATCGTTACTTTAATATGGTTATTCAAATTGAAATGTGTTTATTCAAAGTTTCATTTCCTCTCTCAATTATTAGGGGTCGGCAAAATATATGCAACTAGCAAAACTACCTAAACGACCAAATTGACCAAAAATGACCAAATTAACCAAAGTGATCAAATTGAGCAAAATAAACAAAATGACGAAAATGCAAACCACAAATAAAAAACCTTTTATATTTTCTGGGATAACCTTTACATAAATCTATCCTATAATGCGGGAAAAGTATCCCTTGTCCACCCTCGGTATAAAATTGACATATATATTGCTGTCTTACTGAGAAGAACCTTTCCAGCATTACGCCAAGCGAAGATTTTTTAGTTTCACACCTGTCTTTGTTTCTGTCTTTCTTAAAATGTAATATCACTTAATTCTCAAAACCGTAAACAAAGATCAAGATCAATAAAGATCCAAAGAATTCTTCTTTCTTCTTTAACGAGCGGGCGGTTTCCGCAACTCGACGTCATAGCGCCTATTTTGCGTGCGAGAGTGGATGAGGGTTTACTTCATCCAGCCCAGCTCCTCTAGGAAGTCCACCAGTTTCAGGACATTGCTGAAGACTTCTCGGAGGCACCTCTCCGCATTCAAGCAGGACATGGGCAGCTGTTTCTTCTGCCTTCAGGCATGCTCAGCACAGGGGGCTGTCAGTGACACCTATATTGGGAAGATGTCTGTTAAAATTGCCATGTCCAGTGGCTGCACTAATAACTAGTCTCAGTCGGGACCGACTGAGCCTTAAGATATTCCTGGAGAAACGCAGGTTTGCTCGAGGCATTGCCAGCTTGACTTGCCTGCAATTCTCCAGGTTGTCCCAAAGTTGTTGATGTAGTGCCCTTGTCCTTTGATTTATGTAATTCCTAAACCAACTGTGTGGTAAAGGCAGGAAAGGTTCCGGTCCAACTGGTTGTGTTTCGGATCCTCTCCTCGCCGGTTGATCTGTCGTATCATTTCCTCGGGCACCACTGTGTCCCTTGATCCATTGAAGGGTCAAGGTATTGTTCTTACCTGCCTCCTCATTTTGAACCCAGTGGCATTCGTATATTAAATTTGAATAAATAACCTTGCTACTAAGAGCTTGTAGTAACGATCTGCTATCTGATCCTGTGTTAATGCACGTCTCTCCATCCAAAGAATTTTATCTTCACTTTTTTCACCCCCCGGAAATTTACTTTTATAACCTTATCACGTAATGATTTTAGGATTATATTTTACCACGTAGGTTTGGATTTTTAAGGTATTGAAGCTTACTCTAAACTGCAACATCGTCCATGGGACGACAATACGAACTCTATAGAAAACCACAAGCGCTGCATTAAAGCCCTTTTTGATCTTTGTACCAAACTGGGCATAAAGTACTGGACGGCTTTCGACAGCGATTTAATGCCGTGGACGGATAATTGGGATGAAAGAAAACAATATTGGGATGATATTGTAGAATATATTCAGGAGTTGATACAGAAAACGCATGTCAAAATGTTATGGATGGCGCCAGATTTGCATTCGCATCAACGGTAAGTTATTATTTTTGTTTAAATAATGTTTGGTATTGTTTGTACGTTGTGACAAGTATTTGAGAATTTTCAAATTTAGAAAAGTACTGCGCTTCAAGCAACGGCCTCTTTATTGCAATCTAAAAAGTCTAAATTCACTGAACAAAAAACAGACAAAAACCTTTTTTATAAAATATTTAATATATGAGTCCACGTATTCTCAACAAACAGGCTAAAATTATTTTTGATAAATAGTGTCTCATTTGATTAAATTATCCGTTACTGTTTTGACTTAACAACAATTCATTATTTTAAATTTTAAATTAGAACAAAACAGTGTGTACATTCTCTATTCAAATATTTATCTCGGGATTTTAATTTTTTCAGGTACTATTCTGGCGCGTTCACTAGCAACGACGCGGCAATATTTATTCAAGCGGCGGCACAGATTAAAAAATGTCTAGAAATCTCTCATAGACTAAACGCGGAATGTTTTCTTCTTTGGCCGCTAAGAGAAGGCTACGACAACATATTCAATACAGATGTCGCGAAAGAAATAAAACTATTTGCAAAGTTACTCAAAACTACCGCAGAATATAAAGAACGTTTAAATTATAGATGTCAACTATTGATAATGCCGTATTATAGTTTTAATTTTGGTAGAAATTATTGTAGTTTTGGTAGTTTTTGCCAGTCGAGGATAGATGATATGGTGAATATGTATATGTGGGATGTTACGAGTTGTCTGTATTTTTTGAAAAATTATAATCTTGATCGTTATTACAAAGTTTGCTCTCCGCCTGGACATCACATGTATATGGCAAACGCGTGAGTACCTTATATTATTTTTTATTAAAATACGATGTTGATGCAATAAGTATATTAATAACTTAATTTTTTATTTATTGCAGGAGTTCAGCAGACAGGCAGATGGCCCACTTGATGGAAAGCGGTTACCATCGCCTATGGACATTTGCAACACCAAAGGTGCTACAAATGCGCTGCTGCTCTCTTAAGGGAGACTGGAACCTGGTCACTGATGTCGGAACACAACTCAAGGTTGTTATGGCGACATACTTTAAACCAGGGGTGGTAGCCATCCAGTCGGGCAAATGCCCTACCACCTGGCTGTGGGTGGTTTTGTCGCCTCTTACGAAAGGCCGCCCGGCCGCAGGAAATTGTATTCTTTCTCCGTTCCTGCACGGATAAATTCATCTCGTAGTTAGTTACTAAGTCGGTAAGGCATTAGTTTCAGTCCAATAACATTCGAATCCTGCCAGAGGCCATAAACTACTTGGCAGTTTTTTTGCTATAATCTGTATATTGTAACATTATTAAGATATGACAGTACTGTATCTCCTTTTACTCTTATGATGTCAGCAGTACAATGAGTCCTTCTACCTGTAGGACGTTACACCAGCGTACCATGATTTATTACTGTGCCCTGGTGGTCGTGTGTTGACTGATGATGTCCCTAATTTCGAGTGTACCTTTATAGGAAATAAGATTCGCTTCTACCCGCGGATATGCTACTATGAGAGCTGCATACATTCAGTCATCACAGCGGACAACAGAGAACTGGGTAGTAACTTCAGTTCTCTTCAGCACTCGACAGTGAATACTACTCTACTATCTGAGTATTGTTTAGCCTACATCTCGCTGTTACACTACAATTAACATTATTTTTTTATTACAAGGTTGATAAACAAGCAGTTCGCTCATCTTTATGATGGTTGTTACCATTTCTTGTAGACGTCCACACAATACTAGCTTAGGCGTGTTGCTGGAGCTACAATACGTTGCGAAGCGGTAGTAAAGATAAACTAGGATCGGCTCCGCCGGCGAAATCGATAGCTTGTCCCCATTTGTATCAGTTCAGCCTGTTGGCTTAGCTCATTCAGCCTTTTACGGCTTAATCCAGTAGAGTCATCCCGCAGCGGTCGAGTCGAGGTCGAACCTCACAGGAGGTGCCTCCTCGAGCGCGCTGCTTCTGGGCTGAACGCTTCCGCTCCCACGGAGTCGAGAAGTCCACCAAGTCCGTATGAAACAGCCATCTCCAGCTATTCAGCTGGAAACTGTACAAAAAAAAAATGTAGACGTTCGTAACACCAGGGGTGATGCCAACGCTGTGCCATCTTTTGGGGTGGAATAGGCGGAAGGGAATTAGATAAGATCAACAGGATAGAGTATGAGATAGGAGTGGTCGGATAGTGAGGGATGTGAGATTGGGATGAACGGAAAATGGGTCATCGGAATTCGCACTCATTATACTAAAAAGGATTAGCTCAAGGGTCACCGCTTCACTCCAGTTTTCTATCTTTGTATTCAATGAATCACTGACAATTTGGAACTACCTCTAAATAATATTTATTCGTAACTTTTATTTGTATTGTTTAATATATAATTTGTTACATAAAATTAGTTATTAAGTCATTAGAAGAAACTAATATCTAAGATACAGACTTGGCCTAGTTTAGTTGTTAGTCTCCAGTCTTAATTTTAAGTCGAAATTTGTACGTAATTTTGGTGAAAATAAAAATCATTATATTTATTTATTTTATTTATCAATGTAATACCACTCAAAGTTAGTATATTGGAGTGAATCGAGTCGGCCCTAATAGTTGTAAGGAAAGTAATAACTTCAGCACGGCTTTACCATGTCGAATTAACCGTCGATATGGCAATACAAGATTACGGTCATTATAAGTGTTTATTCTATTACAGTTATAACATGTTGGGTGGGGTTATAATGACAAATGGATTCGACCAATGTAACACGAAGGAAATCACACTTATGATGAAATGTATTCTCGATCAGGTAATAATTGCTAAGTTTTAATAATAATGCGTGCTTATTCAAGTATCAGTGATAGTATCAATATGAAAACTGAAGCGAAATAGAATTTTACATATATTTATTAAATGAATTAATCTACAAGAACAACATTTTGCAACGAAGTGTATGTAGAAGAGAGTTGCCATAGTTGAAAACTATTATATTATGACAAAAATTGCCAGAGTAAGAAAACATTATATGTTCAGAAATTTACTGAACACACATCTGTAATATTTAAAATTGTGTACTATTCTGTTTTTATTATGTTGCTGTACAAGTACAATAAAGAGTAGGTATGAAGTACTTGTTTTCTTACTTTCAGACAAACTATTACGATTTCAGTATGAATTTTTCTATTTCAGGGTACAGCACCACCCGGCGGCATTAATTTGAAACTCCGACCACAAAGAAACACAGACTTGCGCGACTTTATTACGTCATATATGAAATATATTGACGCCCTGGCGAAAGGATTAAGATTTGCTGGCAACATTAGTACCGAGCAAATGTTCAATAAACATGTACAAGTGAATATGTTTATCAATACCCTATTTTTTACTTCTCTTTTTTTGACATTAGTTAAACCTTCCTTTCGCCAAGTAGAGGTCAGCTAAGAACGGATTTTACGGCACGCGAAGCGGGCGAGTATCAGCTAGTTATGCTATAAATGTATTAATTCAACTCAAAATTTTGACAAAAACTTGAATTATATTGATTACAACGCCATCTCGTTTCCTTGTGTGTAAGTACTTCTAAAACGTTTTTCGTGATTTTTCCAGCAGCGTTACGCGACATATTACAGTGGTTTTGGCTCTCGTCTAGTAAGCAGCGACATATCTATGGAAGAATGTGAAGAATATTATAAGTGAGTCACATCTTTTGTTTAAGTTAAATTAGTTATTAAAGCTATGTGAAGCCACGATTGAGGAATAAGAATGACAATCCTAGTACTATAATATCTTAATACCACTTTATTGGTTAAATATAGTATCGATTCAAGTTAATTTTAATTTATTTAATGGTTTTATTGGTTATTAGGACGAACGGCTCTGAAAGTTGGGCTAAATACGTTGGCAACGTTGTTTAAGTATCTATGACACATCAGCCGAAATTGCGTAGCGTTCGGCGTAATGCCGATTTTTCGTCTATCGGCTGTTTCCGTAAGAACGCATTCCATGTATTTTGAATAGCAATCAACACAATGCGACCCGTTACACGAGAAAAAATTCGGCGAACGCAGTTGAACCATTTCTAAAAGTTCATAATTTCTCCTCATCATATTGCCAACACTGGTAAAAATAGTTCAAAGGAATAGGTAGGTTTAAATATAGTACAATAAGATGTTTGGCGAAAATATCCTACATTTTCCATCGCATAACTTGTTGAACTACACGCCGTGTAATTCCAAGTTCGGCACGTTTGGTGTGTTATGCCAATCGGGTACTAACCAGGTTCCAGTCTCCTTTAAGAGAGCAGCAGCGCATTTGTAGCACCTTTGGCGTTGCAAATGTCCATAGGCGATGGTAACCGCTTTCCATCTAGTGGGCCGTTTGCCTGTCTGCTGAACTCTTGCAATAAAATAAAATAAAAACTAATGAGGTGTCTTTGGGACACATGTTTGGAACGAAGTTCTCCTAAAATGTCTTAAAAATTCTCAAAACGTCTCAAAAAGTGTGTCGATAAGCATCGAAAACCATCGAAATTTTATCAAAAACCTATGTATAGAAAGAAATACATAAACAAACAAATAGTATCAAAAACAGCGTATATTATTACACTAATTGATATTTTAGATTTTATTTCATTGCATTAAAGTTGATAGCTTACTATAGCAAAAAGTGTCGTGACAACTTTTCGTAAGAATTTTTTCCGTCTAGCCCCCTTTCACAACGCGCGATAAGGAACTTCGTTCCAAAAAAATTCAGTCACCGAAATGTCGGCACCGTATCTTCGGCAACTATGTCGTGACACTTACCTTTTTGCTGCTCTTAAATTTAATTGTCGTTAAAGGCTTAATTTAATTCCTAGAAGTATATTCCGTTGCGTATATCCGTGCAGGAACGGAGAAAGAATACAATTTCCTGCGTTGGGGCGGCCTGTCGTAAGAGGCGACAAAACAACCCACAGCCAGGTGGTAGGGCATTTGCCCGACTGGATGGCTACCATGGTCTAAAGTACGTCGCCATAACAACCTTGAGTTGTGTTCCGGCATTAGCGACCAGGTTCCAGTCTCCCTTAAGAGAGCAGCAGCGCATTTGTAGCACCTTATGTTGCAAATGTCCATAGGCGATGGTAACCGCTTGCCATCAAGTGCGCCGTCTGCCTGTCTGCTGAACTCCTGCAATAAAAAAAGCATACTTTCCATACTAATATCTATAATATTATAAAATTCTAAGCATGCCATGTCTGTACATTGAAGCTATTAAAAAATGGAATAGACTATATAAGGGATGGAGAACACGATGCAATTTTTTAGATTTCTTATTTGTTTGTTCGGGCTTCACGTAAAAACTATTGAGCCGATTTCGATGCAGTTTCTGCTGATCGCCAGCAAGTTCTTAGACTTAAAATCTGCGCTCCTTTTTATCCCGGGAATCCCGTGGGTATTTTTCTGGGAATGATTTAAAATTATCAGATTAAAATGAAAGTTCGAATTCCAAAGTAATTTTTTTTACTGATCTGATCTAAAATGTGTGATATTTTTTTACCCCGGAAATCCCGCAGAAAATTTCCCGGGAGCGAAATGAGCGAAAATTACCTTACTCCGATACAGTATTCACTAAAACAACACATATATATTTTTTTTAAATGATGCGATACTATGTGAATCCCGGGAATCCCGTTTGCCAGGTGGTAGAGCATTTGCCCGACTGGATGGCTACCACCCCTGCTCTAAATTATGTCGCCATAACAACCTTGAGTTGTGTTCCGGCATTAGTGACCAGGTTCCAGTCTACCTTAAGAGAGCCGCTGCGCATTTATAGCAACTTGGGTGTTGCAAATGTCCATAGGCGATGGTAACCGCTTTCCATCAAGCGGGCCGTCTGCCTGTCTGCTGATCTCCTGCAATAAAAAAAAATATCCAGTGGGAATTTGAAGTCAAGCGTGGACGAAGTCGCGGTCATATCCTAGTTTGAAAATAAAATTGTTAGTAATACTTTTGTTCGGCAGGAAGAACCAGAATCCTCATGGCGACACGACGCCATCGAAATGCGAACACATAGAAGTGGTGTTTCAACGATACCTCGACACTTGCGACAATATATGACGAAAGCGATAATTATTTAAATAATTATATGAAAAAACAATATCACAAGATCTTGTAGGACCGTAGGAACTTGTGACGTCATAAGTTTGTACAACTAAAGCAAGTCGAAACAGCGCGTTCATTATTGTTTAAACTGTATTTAATATATATATACATCTGTGTAAAATGATGTTATATTAATACCTGTTCTTTTATGTATTTTTTTTAAATTTATTGTAACATGTGTCCGCATCCCTATTGAGATATTTTCAAAAAAATATAAATGTAACAAGTCTTAGCTCATTTGATAGTGAAATAGACCGAGATATTTATCGTGTTATAAAACGCGGAAGCCACCTGAATTGTCTTGCAAATTGTGACGTCATTTCTGTAACGAGTCAAATAGCGTATTAATTATAGTTTAAAAAATAATTAAAATTATTTCTATCATATTTTAAGGTTATGATAATGACATGGTATTTGAACGCCCGCTCTTTTATATGAATATTTTTTCAAAATTTATTATGGTATGTATTAACTACCTCATTACCTTGAAATTGAAATAAAATTAAAAAATAAAACGATAATTTTCAATTCATTATTTATTTATATTCGCATCGTATTTTCAGATGTTTTCTGATATTTTTTTTTGTATTTTTGATTTTATTCACAGCGACTTACGAACTATACATTGAACGTTAATATGATTGTATACATCATGTATAATATTGTACACAGGACTTGTGCAAGTATAGACAATAATTTATTTCTTTTCATGATTTCACTACAAAATTACATAAGCGTGCATCTGTCAAATTACTTTTTTAATTAAAGAGTCAAACGACGACCATAGACAAAGTTTTTATTTTATTTTAGAATGCTACAAAGCACAAAATTACATAGGCATGCATCTGTCAAATTACTTTTTTTAAAGAGCCAAACGACGACCATAGACAAAGTTTTTATTTTATTTTAGAATGCTACAAAGCCTTGTATGAACTATGAGCGTGTTATGTTCTTCTGATGATTCCAATTACATCGAATTTACGAAATGAAATTCTAAATAAGTTCCACTGGAGAACATTTTTTGAAAGTCATACATGTAAGTCAAAATTTAAATCTACTTCCTATTCTATGTACAACGCTTCGCAATGTGTTATCGCTGCTCAGAGGAGAAGCGCCAAGAAACTCCCAGCAACACGTCTAGCTAAATAAGATTTTATCATCATAATTATTCATGTATTATCTCAGGCTCTTTTAGAATAAGAGCTGTAGCGTACCTTTCGCTCAAGAATTGCGTATATTTCAATATATTGCGATTTTACAATAAAAACTTGTTACATACATACATAACTTCACGCCAGTTCCCTTGCGGGGTAGGCACGAACAACAGAGCGCCATTCAGGCTTATTCTTACACAACTCACTTGCTTCTTTGACATTCACAACTTGTCATGCACGCTCGTCTGTTCTTAAGGCTCCTGACATCACCTTCTGCTAGTATATGATCAATTTGATCATGGAAGGTGTGTCGTGGCCTTCCACGACTTCTGCATCCATCCACTTTAATTTGTTGCGCGTACAATAGTCGGTTTTTCGTTCGGTCGTGATTTTCGAAAGTTGGTGGTTGGCCGTAGACAAATGAGCGATAGTCATAGGCAATTTTTGATATTGCGTGTACACACCGGCGCGAGCGTACTGATTTCATGCCCGGCTTCACCGGTGTGTACCTTCTTTTGGTAAATCGTGCGCCGATAAGGTAATTAGAACTTTTAATTAAAAACTGATTTAAATTTAAAAAAATATGCAGTATAAACTCTATATAACGATACTGAAGGGACTGCATTTTAGGGCGTTATAGAGAGTTGTCGTTAAATGGAGAAAAATCTGTTATTTTTTCTGACGTCTTTTGCTGTATCAATAATTTTGTTGTATTTTTTTTACTTATTTTATTCATATCTTGTGATATTGAGGCATCTTGGTGATAAAGGAAGTACTTAGAAATTACGGTATGCATGATCCCGACCGTCGAGTTTATTACGGGTTAAGATAATAAAACGATAGAATGTACACAGCTGCGCAGTTTTTACTAATTTTGGCAACTTAAAAGGTACTTTTTATTATTTAATTGTTGTCGTTATTGAGAGTGGGTGTAATGCTATATAGAGTGTATCATTGTATGATTATATTGAAAATTGTATTGAAAACAAGCTAAACCAACCAAAGCCAAGTGATTTCGGCGCTTAAGGGAGTTAGTCGTTAAATCGAGTGACGTTACATGGAGTTTACACTGTATTTTCAATAATAAGTTGATTGAGTTGAAGAGAAGTTGATCATTGATTGAGGTTTAAAACCTGAAATGTCGCTGACGACATAACCGCCCCGTGTCGTGAACTTTTTATCTACCTTCTTGTTGCGTGCCCACTGTTGGGCAATGGTAAAATCCCAAATTTTCTTACTGGCTACGTATGAAATATAATGAAGAATTTAACTGAAAAGTATATTTTTTTGTTTGCCTCATTTTAGGAAAATTAAGTCTGGCATTCCAGGCTGAAATTTTCTATAAAACTAAGAACGTACTGGTTGTGCTGTGATTTCTGAATGTGGTGATAGCATGTAATTTTATATTGAAATCACGAATCATTAGTGCATATTAAAATAGTCTTTCCGGCATTAATGTTAAGGCTCAAAATGCTGTACAGGGTGTATCCTATTTATTACAATAAATATTATAATTGTTTATGCGTTTTGTATATTTGTAAAAATCATTAAAAATAATCGAAAATTATTACAATTTCATACATCTTTAACAATCATGTAAAGATTACAAATTCTTTACAATTGTAAAAAAAAAAACATTATTAAGTCACTTTAAAAAATAACTTAAAATAAGACAACAATACAAAACAATACCGAAATGCTGTATAATAAATTAAAACCCTAATACAACTTAAATAACTTAAAAATACAATTAGAGATAATATCATTAGTTTTTTCGAATTTTCAGCGAGGTAAAAAATCATGCCAATTTTCCTAATATATACAGAAAAAGTATACTAAAATTTAAATACATCGAGACAAGCGAATTTAATATTATTAAGTATTTTCTAATACTGCATTAATTAAACATATAAAACAAAAAAAAAACTGGCAGCTTCACTAAGGAATGACATACATATTTTGACTTAACAATAAAAAAAAAACTTTTTTCACATTAGACACATCTATGCAGGGAACTTGCGACATATTTCATTTTACTACTCAGTCTAAAAAAATTACACTAATTTCGCATGTTTTTTGGATATTATAGTAACTGTCACACTCAAAGTCTGATGATCCATTAATGCCGGTTTTTTATATCTTACTATCCATTCATCTGTATTAATATTAGTTAAAAATTATGAACTCCATACAAGTAATGTAAATTCTCTAGGAATGGCGAGATAAAAAAAATAAACAGGATATGTAATTTTTTATTGATAATTAGGAGAAACTACGCAATTGTTGCCACCCCTCCAGTGATTGTCAATTTAGTGAAGATATTAAGAAATCTTATTTTTTTATTTTGAAGTCATACAATAATATTATCATGTATATGGCTACAAAATAAAAAAAATCTTTATGTTTTGAATTAACTACTAGGATTCCAATCATTGTATAGGTGTACAATCCTAATATTTTAATATATTTATTATGTAAAATTTAAACATTGCACGCCTAAGGAAGGGAAATTTATTGGATAACACCAACGTTATACAACATAAAATATATAATATTTTTTGCTTTAATCCATTTTTTATTAGTAAATATTTACATAGTGGTTTTTTTTATTGTAAAATATAAGATTCGACGTCTATGTAGGAAACCTACATAGATACTGGCTGTATGGAAGCCTAATTATTTTATAATAAACCCATGTGTCTACTAATATGGTCAGTTGCTATTGAACTGTTGATGTGAAATATTATCTGCTATTCAATTAATATAAAATATAGTCCAAGTGAAGTGCAGTTTCCATTTTATATAGATGTACGCGCATACACCAACTAAGCAAATTAGTCTGCTGAACTATAAGTTTTAAACATGGTCCTTCGAGCCGGATATGAACCAGCGACCTATGGATAATTATCTTGCCACTTTGGCCTACATTGTAACACATTTAAATAATGTTTAGTTGTTTGTTGTAAACAGTCTACCAAAACTAAATATTTTAAAATACGTTTTTTTTTAAATAATGACCTGAAATTCATTTTTACTTGGAAATTATTTATATGGTAGTTTTTTTTTGGAAGATATGAATATTCCACGTCTACTAAAACTAAACATTTTATAATACGTTATCTATAATTTTTTGCTAATGGAATAGGATTATTAAATGAATAGGATAAATTGTTTTAGATGGTGTACATACTTTTAAAACATAATTTATGTTACGAATTAAATTTTTACAATAAATTAATTTTATTTTCCAACAGAATGGGCAGTAAGATATAGAAAACCAACATAAACAGCGGTCAAATTTTTCGTTTTGCATCGTAAATTTGCGTTAGTAATTAATTACTTAATTTACAAAAACTGGCGAATAAGTCTATTATCGTTTAAACATAAAATGTAGTTAAGTAATAAGTTGCCTATTAAGTATAAGTCTGTCCAAACGATGATTACTTAAGTAACTACTTAACTAACGCAAATGCAAATAAATATATCGGAACACTTAATTTATTAAATGTTTTTTTTATTTTAAAAGCACCATGTATAATCTGGTTTTTAAAGTTATCGTCATATTGCTGTTTGTGCTAAAAGCATTGGAGTCAATAATAAGTTAGAAAAATATTTATATGTATTTTTTTAAATATGATAATTTCTCTTGTCTTTCGCCAGATGGCGTTAAGACCATCCGTACGTAAATCATGCAGAGCCATTAATATATTTTTAATAACTCTTCTTTGACATATTGTAATAGACAAACTATATCTAATTGCTTAATTATAACGATAACTTTAAAAATAAAGGCATAAATATTGTGTTTCGAGGTAAAGAGGTTAAAACTGGATCCTAATCTTACTATCCATTTTTACCTTAGTATTGGTCAAAAGTTGACATAACTTGCATGGAGCTTAGGTTAAGTTCAACTAGTGGCAAGGCTGAACGGATTACAAGATATAGGAACCGGCTATGAGTCACATTTACTGTACAATATTAAATATATTAGTGATGGAAAATATCGCTACTTAAATATAACAATAAATCACTGGTGAAAAATCACTGTCCGATATTTTTATAAGTGACGGTTATTTTCACAGGAGCTATATTTATTTCCGCCCGTTACAAGTCGAGAAAGTAATCAACAAGTTACAAATAATATAATAATAGTGACTCGAGTCGGTTTACGGTGTACACTATTTATTTACACCATGTACATGTTACAAAAAAATATATTTGCAAAAAATTGCATGCGATATGATAAATTCACTCAAAAATAACAGCCGAGGCGTGCTACTGCGCGTTGATTAGAACTGCAAGTGAATTTAATTTACTGTGAAGTGAAATAATTTGTCACAACCTCAAGTCTCAACTTTTCATGGAGTTAACCTCCTAAATCAAATCCTCGAGCAAATGAATACCTAATATATTCAAGAATAAGATTCAATTTCACTTTACTCAGATCCGCTCCTTTATCGCTTTGACTAAACCGCAACCTATTACCAATTAGCCAAAGTAGACAAAACAATCAATTAAACATGAAGTTATCTATTTTCTAACTAGATGACACTTTGAACAGCAAAGCTCGAAAATATAACGCATGTCCCACGTGAAATATCGCCCTAGTGAAATTTCACAGTCCTTGTAACTGAAGTGAAAAGTGATTTATTTTATATCACTTATTTAACCGATCAGTGAAATGTGCCATCACTAAAATATATCAAAGCAAGCTTATAAATAATTTGAATAGTACATAAGGAGCCATCCATAAACTACGTCACTCGTTAATCGGGGCGATCCATATGAGCAATTGACAGTGTTGACAATTATTAAAATATAATTTCTTGATGTATAATAAAATTGCAAAATATGCGATGTCACACTAGTAAGGGAGCAGTTTGACCAGCTGTGTCAAAGACGGGGGAGGGGTCAAAGAGCCATGAAAATCGTGTGACGTAATTTATGGACGCCTCCTAAGGTATCTATAAAAATCATTAAATGTCTAATGTTATAATACAAATATATGTCACTCTTAACTGACATTAAGTATTTGAACCGAATATCGATAATTTGCTATGGAATTAATTGGTTGAAGACATGAATTGATGAAAGAGTAATATTTTCAAGTCGAATTAAGCTGTGATAAGTTCAGAAACCATAGGCATATTAATTATTGTGACCAAGATCTTTGTCCATCCAAAGGTTGCCTGGAAGAGATTGCTTTAAGCAATAAGGCCACCCATTGTACTACTACCTTCTAATTTTAAGATAATAATATGAAAATGTGTTACTGTTTGTATGTTGGTGTACAATAGAGAGTACTATTGTTGTTGTAGGCCGTAAAACAACTGTATTTGAATATAGTCTTAAATATAGCAACTATCACGTCCTTTTCATCAATTTCATGTCTTCAGTAATTAGTGTTTTATTGTTGAAAAATAAATTAATTGTTAAACAATATTTAGTTTTCTTTTTTATTTTATTTTAAAAGTAATATTTCACCGCAAGTCATCGCTGACTCGCTCGTGTCGTCTAAACGCTCCTTAACTTAAAGCAGGAACTTCAGTTCTTTGGCCACTTTTATTTAAAAACGAAATTCAAGCGTAATGAAATATTTAATATTCATCCAAGTCAAAGTTAAAATATTAAAGTACAGCTAGAAAAAAAGTATAAAAGTACAGCCAGAAAAAAAATGTTTTTCATATTTTTTAAAGTTATTTTTAAAAGACTTTTTAGTATCATTTTTTTTAATTTAATAAAATAAACATCAATTAACTGAGATCTTCAAAACCGATTATTTTAGTAAGGACTAGATCTTACAATAATCCATTCATTCTAACGAGAAATATATTTTTTCTCATCCAGGGTAAAAAAGAATACCTACCTTTAGAAACCAACATTACAATTATGTAACTTTTTTTTACTTCCATAGCAAATTGTCGCGTCATATTTAAAAAAAAAATAATTTAATTAAATTTTCTATTTATTAATCACTAAACTAGAAACGTTTCAATAATAATTGTACGATTTGCGTAAAAAAAATTAAGTAAATTAATTTACGTAATAGCAACATTTATGTATAATATAATAAGTCAAAAAGCCGAGTGTAAGTTGATCGTCTTAAAATGGAACAAAGTGAGATAAACATTTTTCATAATATGGCAACTCAGTCGGAAATGAAGTAAAGACAGACAAACAGAGGTACCACTTATTTTAAATCACTAACATAAAGTTCAAAATTCATTGCACAGTTACATACAATTTTCTTTGATATACTTATAAAAAAACTAGCGACCCCGGCAGAAGTTGTCCTGCCTTTAAAAAATAAAATTCTAGAACCCGATCCCAGAGCCACCTACCGGTTCTAATTGTGAAGCTAAAAGAATAATATAATTTTTCTTATTCTAAGTCATGACAAAATAAGATTAAAAGTCTTGCCAAAAAATTAAAGTTTATAATTAACAAATAAAAAATAGAGGTCGATCGTAGAGGGGTGAAAATTTAGGGTAAAAAATATTATCAAAAAATAATAAAAAAAAATTGGGGTGGACACCCCTTATCATGTAGGGGGTTGAAAAATAGATAGTAGCCGATTCTCAGACTTACTGAATATGCATAAAAAATTTCATAAGAATCGGTCAAGCCGTTTCGTATGGGAACAAACATTGTGACACGACAATTTTATATATAAGATATGTGCCTTAAGTAATACAGATAGAACTAAAATTCATTTGAAATCTTTTAGGTTTTATTAAAATTGAACGCGAATACTGACGGGTAAAGACAAATGTGTTTTATTTCCAATTAAATAAGGTTGAATTTTACGTTTCATCGAGTTTCAAATCACAACGATTCTAAAGAAGTTTCACTTCAAAAAATAATAACATTTTTTTAAGTTTATGGCTTGGCAACTAGGCCTTTAAGCCAGGCGCAGTTGTATTGTAGGGTACAATCCACACCATTCAACGGAGTTCTTGTGAAAACTCAAAAGGCCACATTTGACTATACAGTTCACATTTCTCACAAAAATACACAATTACTACTCAAAAACTATCAATATCCTACAACTATTGTTCATTTTAAAGTAATTTTACACATTTTTAGAAAATAAAACTGCACAACACAACGTCCCCTTTCCGTTCCCGCCAAAAATTCCCAAAATAATAACTCGGTACCGTCGCCTATAGATATTTGCAACATCAGCAGGGACTGATCAACAACACGTTGCCAGCCGTTAGTAACCGACACGAAGTTAGCTACTTTTTCATATATCACCGATTATTGAGATTGTATGAACCACCATTTTGATTAGGTTTCAAATCGTTTCCTGTTATGTATGAAAATCTTATGTAAGTTTAACAGGTTAATTTATAAAAATAATTATTTAATGGCGAGAAAAAAGCTCAGCATTTTTAGACGATCAACATCTTTATATGTTTATATCAGGCATATAATACAGTGTATTTGATAATTACAGTATGCTCACTCGTCGTCCGTGGGTTCTGTCCCGAAATACCTATCACCGAAGTTGCCGATGCCCGGCAGGACGTAGAACTTCTCATTGATCTCAGGGTCTAGGGCGGAAGTCACTATTTTTACCTATAATGCAATACATCATTTAACATTATGACTTAAGAGAGAGAGACAGCGAAAGAGAGAAGATATTATAACGTAAAGCAAGCGAAAGCATCCGGTCATGTCGTAAAAAACCGTAATGTCGGAAGGAACCGTTTGTGTCCGAAGCAATAGTCGGTTATACGTATTGTTATAACGGATAAACATACAGTGTGAACTCCATGTAACGTCACTCGATTTAACGACAAACTTCCTTAAGCGTTGAAATCACTTGTCTTTGGTTGGTTTAGCTCGTCTTCTATACAATGATTTTATCTGTGCAGGAACGGAGAAAGAATACAATTTCCTGCGGCCGGGCGGCCTGTCGTAAGAGGCGACAAAACAACCCACAGCCAGGTAGTAGGGCATTTGCCCGACTGGATGGCTACCACCCCTGGTCTAAAGTATGTCGCCATAACAACCTTGAGTTGTGTTCCGGCATTAGTGACCAGGTTCCAGTCTCCCTTAAGAGAGCAGCAGCGCATTTGTAGCACCTTTGGTGTTGCAAATGTTCATAGGCGGTAACCGCTTTCCATCAAGTGGGCCGTCTGCCTGTCTGTCTGCTGAACTCCTGCAATAAAAAATACTCTATATAGCATTATACCCACTCCCAATAACGATAATAATTAAGTAATAAAAAGAAAAAGCACAGTGTCTTCAGTGTCGTTATATAGAGTTTACACAATATATTTAAAAAATAAGGAATTATTTATTTTATAACATGAATTAAAATGTAGGATATTGAAACATGTCCATCTCTGGAGGATGCTGATGAAGCAACCCGTCAGAGCTTTAGTTGAC
The DNA here is from genome assembly GCA_019925095.2 of Dendrolimus kikuchii. Classification (NCBI taxonomy): domain Eukaryota; kingdom Metazoa; phylum Arthropoda; class Insecta; order Lepidoptera; family Lasiocampidae; genus Dendrolimus; species Dendrolimus kikuchii. The sequence goes on along the minus strand of CM034396.1, from coordinate 2,379,572 downwards.
GGTTTAGGGACATAAAAGTACGCGTCTTTCTCTCTTTTTCTTTCTTTTTTGTGTATATCCACTAACCTTTGGGAAGGCGTACGCAATAGAGTGCACTCCGATCTCGGCCATGAGCAGCGAGACGAGGCTGATGTGCTCCTCGGGCACGTCGTGGTCCAGCAGCACCCGGATGGCCATCATGGCCGCCGCCCCGGTGGCCACGGTCGCGTCCATCAATATCACGCGGTAGTCCTTTATGTCCTTCGGTAAACGGAGGTAGTACAACTGAAATAACGAAATACTCTACTAATATTGCTTATTCGGTGTATAATGTTGGGCCACTAAAGTGATAGACCACAATCGTCTCCACTCAGCTGAGATGAGCATGTTGAGATGGCTAAGGGGAGAAATTAGTACATTGGGGGGGGGGGGTGATCTTGGAAAGTTGTATCCGTGACTGGAAAAATTAAAGTGGTATGGGCATATAGTGAGAAGGGATGAGAGTAACATGACAAAAAGGATGTTAAACTGCAAGATTGATGGGTACAAATGTAAACGTAGACCAAAAAAAGAGATAGATGCATTGTGTGAAGGATTATATGATGATTTGTGGTGTGACAGACGACGTATGTCTGAATAGAGGAGTGTGGAAGGAAAGACTTATTATGCCGGCCCCAAATAATTGGAAGAAGATGATAGAAAAGAGAGACTGCTTATCCAGTATGACTTCTGCCAAACATTTTATTACATGTCATTTTTCTTTTTGAAGTGTAACTTCTTTAGAATCGTTTTGATTAGAAACTGGATGAAACGAAAAAGCGACACTAAGAGATAAACACATAAATCTATAGGGCTAAGCCTGCGAGAGAATGAGATACAAGTTTTACATTGTGTAACACAGATTACCGTCAATAAGACCGATAATTAAGCATAGGTCCAATTTGGACCGAAATAAAACTGATTTATATTATGTTATGTTATGAAGATTCACTTCTACTACTCTCATAAGTTCAGCAGACAGGCAGACGACCCACCTGATGGAAAGCGGATACCATCGCCTATGGACATTTGTAACACTAAAGGTGCTACCAATGTGCTGCCGCTTTCTAAAAGGAGGCTGGAAGCTGGCCACTCGGAATATTTTGTAGCCGAATATTCGGCGCATGTGTATCAACTTGTATAGACGAAATGGCGAACTTTTGAAAATATTGTTACATACCGACTCAGAAATGCACACCTGCAGGTCGTAAAACGCAGTTTTATTGCCACCGGAGTTGGGAATTCTTTTATTTACTTTGTGTTTAGAATTTGTAGTTCAGAAAAACATGCTATTGTTTTTCTACTTCTTTTATGGCCGTCATTAGTGGCGAACTAATCCTTGCTTGCCAGGTGTGCGGATTAACTCCGTGAACACGGTCCTTTGTTCTATTATACAGTTTAACATAAAACAATGACCGAACGGAGGGGTGAGGCAATCAAGCGACGACTACGATACGAGTAAGACGTGTGTAGTACATTCGATGAGCGATATAGTGACGGACCTTGCGCGTGTTATTAAATTGTGTATTACATTGGGACTTATTGCGTCTAGTTATATTTGTACCTATGTTATACCTGTTTGTATAGTTCTAATAAACTATTGTAATTCCAACGACATTTTTAATTCGATGATCGATATAGTGACGGACTTTGCGCATGTTATTAAATTGTGTATTACATTGGGACTTATTGCGTCTAGTTATATTTGTACCTATGTTATACCTGTTTGTATAGTTCTAATAAACTATTGTAATTCCAACGACATTTTTAATTCGATGAGCGATATAGTGACGGACCTTGCGCGTGTTATTAAATTGTGTATTACATTGGGACTTATTGCGTTTAGTTATATTTGTACCTATGTTATACCTGTTTGTATAGTTCTAATAAACTATTGTAATTCCAACGACATTTTTAATTCGATGATCGATATAGTGACGGACTTTGCGCATGTTATTAAATTGTGTATTACATTGGGACTTATTGCGTCTAGTTATATTTGTACCTATGTTATACCTGTTTGTATAGTTCTAATAAACTATTGTAATTCCAACGACATTTTTAATTCGATGAGCGATATAGTGACGGACTTTGCGCATGTTATTAAATTGTGTATTACATTGGGACTTATTGCGTCTAGTTATATTTGTACCTATGTTATACCTGTTTGTATAGTTCTAATAAACTATTGTAATTCCAACGACATTTTTAATTCGAGTCCTGCGTAACTCGTAACAATATTATAAGGAAAGACAACTTGTCTAAACACAGAAATAGTAGATTGTTACATGAGAAGTGAAAGTGATCTATTTAGACATGAGATGGTTTGGCGCATGAGCGTAGCGAGGGCGCTAATAGTCCGAGTGCCTAAATAGGTCTTTCATCTGAGATTAAACTCTGCTTTTCATCTCGAATATTAGGTAAGTAAATAAAAACATGAAACCAAGCGTTAAACCCTTATTTAAATCTGATTAACTCATCTAATGCGTTTAAAATTTTTGGGCAGCAGGGAAAATCGTTTCCCAGGGACGAAAAGTACTAATCAAGCAACTCCAAGCCTACTTTCAGAATATGAATGGAAAATATGTTTACCTCCGGCTCGTCTGTCTGTTGGTTCGTTTGTATCAATATCTTCCCGATGCGTATGTCCTTGCACACGTCACACACGGCCTGCTCCATCGTTTCGCCTGCTCTTAAAATTGATACACCGCATATTTTTTCTACCACACATTTTCTACCTGCAAAAGAATGAAAAAAAAAAACAATAATAGAGTGTCTACAAGATTCAACTTTCATATCCTAACTAATATTATTATTGCGATTGTGGGTTTGTTTGTTGTTACTGCTACGTATGGGGTAGTGTTATGATTCGTGCAGATGTAACGATGGGTTTAATGCGTTAATTGTGATGCAACATTATTATTAATGTTAAACATTGGCAGATAACATATGTTTATGTCAACGTAAAATTGTAAATATCGTTAGATTATAATCTGTCTCGCGAAATTGTAAACTGTCGAAATATTGTGAACCGTAACATACTCTTTGTAATTTAATGCAGATTAAATTTTATTGGCGCCACCATTGCAATTCACAAACACTTACATCCTCATAACAACGAGAATGACATAGAAATTTTAATCTGTTGCTCTCGTGGTTAGTCACATTTGCGTTAGATAATGTACCTGAGTAATAATAACCCTCAATGAATTGGTATCTTTGGGGTCCCTTACCAGTATAAGTGAACCCCTGTGGGGTGTCCACGCAGTGTTCCGTATACGGAAGCAGTGAGAGGGCGAACTCTATGACGAGCCGCATCAACCGCTTCGAGTAGAATATGAACTCGTCGCGATGCGTGTCCTTGTTGCGGATGAATGTGTGCAACCCTTGAACCTGTAGTTAAAATTTTATATTACTACTAGCGGTCCGCCCTGGCTTCGCACGGGTATCTAAAAATAACTTTTTTGTTGAGTTTAATTACCTACTAAGCGAATTCAAAATATTTCCCTTACCGTACTGCCCGTACCCCAGTGACGCCTACATCGCATAAGCCTATCTAGCCGATTAGGGTGCGCGGCGACCACGCAACTTTTTTCTAATACTTTCATTTTTAAACCCCTGATATCTTTCGAATGGAATGTCCGAATTGAATCATTTAAAAAGTTGTAAAAGCAGTCTTGAATATGAAGTACTTTATTTTGATAAGGATAAAACCAAGATACAAATAAAGTGCCTTTTCCAGCGGCGACATTTCAATTAAAATTTTAAAACAGAAGAACCATTTTTTTTTTCTTTTTTTTTTATTGCAGGAGATCAGCAGACAGGCAGACGGCTCACTTGATGAAAAGGGGTTACCATCGCCTATGGACATTTGCAAGACCAAATTTGCTACAATTGCGCTGCTCCTCTCTTAAGGGAGACTGGAACCTGGTCACTAATGCCGGAATACAACTAAAGGTTGTTATGGCGACATACTTTAGACCAGGGGTGGTAGCCATCCAGTCACGTAAATCGGATCATAAAATTCGGAGTAATCGGTGAACATACATAAAAAAAAAGATCCCGACGAATTGAGAACCTCCTCCTTTTTTTGAAGTCGGTTAAAAATTCACTTAAGTCGAAATCCTCCATGAGACGAAAAGTCATAAGTCGAATTTGGCGTCCCCCTTCAAGTTCAACTTGCAGAGGCTGTCCTGTATAACTATTCATCATTAGGCCATTTATAAAAAAAAAAAAATCAAAAACAAGATACCTGTGGTGTGTCCTTGAGAACGTAAAGAGAATCTGGCACCGGTTGACCAACATGAGCTATTGCTAACTTTTCACGAACTTTAAAACCACGCTGAAATAAAAAACATAATGTTGAAACATGACTATAATCTGATTTTTAATTACCTGGACTAAAATGACAGATGCGATCGGATTTTTTATGTTGCAAGCTTGGAGCATAATGTTGTAGTATGGCTCATTCATAATTGAGTTGTGTAATTCAACTCACCACTGTGAGTTGAATCCTATAAAATTTCTATTCTATACTACTTAATTCACTTATTTTATTTTATTTTTTTATTGCAGGAGATCAGCAGACAGGCAGACGGCCCACTTAATGGAAAGCGGTTACCATCGCCTATGGATATTCGCAACACCAAAGTTGCTACAAATGCGCTGCTGTTCTCTTAAGGGAGACCGGAACCGGATCACTAATGCGGGGACACAACTCAAGGTTGTTATGGCGACGTACTTTAGACCAGGGGTGGTAGCCATCCAGTCGGGCAAATGCCCTACCACCTGGCCTTATTTAAAGGAATACAAACAGCTACAATATAACATACGAAATAAAAAGTTACAATAAAATCAGGTATTAATATTGAAGCCAAAGACAAGACAGACAGAAAGACAAAAATACAAGAGGTACAAAAATATTAACAATAAGTAAAAATAAGGATATAAAAATAATTCATACAACATATTACAGAAGAAAGATAAATGTAAGATCGTTATTACTTATGAATGAGCCATACTACAACACTATGCTCCAAGCTTGCAACATAAGGAAATGTCAATCGCAACTGTCATTTTAGTCCAGGTAATTAAAAATCAGAGTATACAAGATTCTACAGACTTAATTTTATATATTATACTAGTGGTCGCCCGTGGTCGAAATTCGACCATAATAATTAATGTCAAGGACTATACTGCTATAATGACAGATTTCGCCAAGGCTACATACACTGTTAATTTGACTTTAACAATAAACAAAAGAGTATATATGCGTGTGTGTGTCAAATACACGGTAGTGTGTGTAATGTTTTTTTTTATCGTTTTAATTTATTTTTTTATACATAATGGAAAAAAATATTAGCATTCTGCACTCCTTTTATATCCGATTTGTATACAGAACTACCCGCAAACATTACAATAGTACAATAACAGGTGGCACCACTTGGAATAAGTGTTATTAACACTATATATAGCATACCAGTTGCAACTGTTTGTGCACGTGTTGCACGATGAGCTGTATCGCGACTTTGTTCTCGCCCCCTCTGGGCACGATGATGTCGGCGTGCGCCATGCACGGCGCTATGTAGTTCTGGTACGCTGGCTTCACATACGTCATGTATTGCTTCAGCACGCCCTCCAGGTCCCGACCGCGTTGTACTATGTCCCTATAAATATTGTAAAATCGGTATTTATAATAATTTTGTAGGGTAGTCCGGATATAAAATTAAAAGGTCAGATATTTAAATCTATCATGTTACAGGGATCCGAATGTTGGGCCACTAAAGTGATAGACATAGATGTATGGTGTTATAAGTCTCTGTCAAATGCATCTTAGCACCCATGACACAGAATTTTATTTTCTAATGTGGATGCCATAGTTAACCGAGCCATTTATGTTATACAATGTTAAAAATGATGTCAATAATACTTATAATAATATTACTAATAAATCCGCATGGGGGCTTTGTGGCGAAGCCTTAGGTGAGTAGCGACACCTCGTACCTGACTCCGGGGGCCAAGGCAAGGCCCCCGCCTCCGTGCTTGCCTTAACCGGCCGGCACGGAGTGGAGATCGCTAGAGCTAAGACTCAAGCTCCAGGGGTGGAAGTGATAAACGGCCTAACGTCGGAAGTAGCTTCGGTGAACCTGCAGCCCACCTCTCGACACCCCTCAGCCACTCACACCCATGTTGCCCCTGTCTTTATGGCATTTTTTGGGGCCCATGCAGGGAGTGGCGAATCACCGTCTGCCCATTTTTCCATGTTCCCTGAACATTGCGACGGGCAGACGCCATAGTCCCCATATACCCAGACCCCTAGTACCACTAGCAGTTCACCAAAATAGCCCGGTACTTTTTGTCCTCGTTTCCCACAATAGTCCTACATTGGCCGGGGCTTGTCCTTGGGTGCATTACTATATGGCGTGGACAGGGATAATCGCCGGTCAGTGTCACGCCACATTTACATTAAATTTGTCTTGGGGCCTCTACGTGTTGGCCTTCCCATGGCCCCACGCAAGCCCTCCAAATGTCCGGGCCATTTTTATGGCCCGTGGTCTTCAAAGACATACATTTTACTAATAAATATATTGAATATAAATAAATAAATTGATAAGGTGAGAAATGAGTATATAGTGAAGGATCTTTGAAAGCTGCACCCGTGACTGGAAAGTTGAGAGTCTGTAACATTGATGGATACAAATGTAAAGGTAGACCAAAAAAAGATGTATGTATGGATCGCGTGAAGGATGATTTGTGGTGTGACAGAGGATATATGTTAGAACAGAGAAGTATGAAAGGAAAAGACATTGCGCCGATCCCAAATAATTGGGAGAAGATGAAAAGCGTCTGGAGGAGATTGTCTGTGGCCAAAAGACCATTGTACTAACGTATGTGCAATAAAGTTATTAATTCATTCAGACATTTGACGGCCTCTGTGGTGGCCTTTGCCGGCCTATGTCACTGCAATACATAGACTGTGGGTTCGATTCCTAGCATGGTAAATTTCAGAAAAAAGCTGTTATTTACTATGGTTTGGGTGTCTGGGATCGACCCCAGAATAGTCCGTTATATAGTTTGGGGCTCTCACAAGAACTGCGTTGAATGGCGTCAGTTAAAGACCTACAATTCAGCTGAGCAATACAAAGACTTATTTTACATCAGATTGGCTGTATGGACTAAGATTCCGTTGCCTGCCACCAACTCACCCACAGTGGTGAGTAGCTGCAAGCTCAAAACATAACAAAAAGGTCCATCGCAGCTGTCATTTTAGTCCAAGTAATGAAAAATGAGTGTATTTACCTTCTTAACCGCCTCGCCAGCCTTATATCCGCATCTGTGTCAACGAACACCTTCATATCTAACATTTTCACCACTTCAGCATTATAAAACGCCAATATACCCTCAAAAATGATTACATTTGCGCCGTACATAGTTTTCTGAAAGGATAGTATTAATAATGAAGGAGAGTGCTATTATGCTGGACGTGATTGTAAGGCTCTTGAATAAATATAACTGCGATCTTAACTAGCTTTTATTTTAACTCTAATCAACTATCTTTCAGTCCTACAAAGTAACTCCTGAGTGATTAACTCAAAAGATATATATCCGACGTGAAGAGTGATTAGATCTGTATATCACTTGCGTTCAAAATGTGTCTTTATATCTTTAACTCTTTAGTTCATTCCTGTTCCACGCGATGACTATAGATCCGAATGAGAAGAAACTAGACTAGAAAGAAAAGAGAAAGAATGATTAGCCCGCGCACTGCGCATGCGTAGTAAGTGAACGAGGAAACCGAATATAATAGCAAGCCAAAATAAATCGTAACACTATAGTTTTATGGTGTAATTTTGTTTTAATGTAATTAATTTTATTATATTTTTCACTCTATTTGTTTATATTTTTTTCATATCAGTTTATCAGTATTCAGTATATCACTCACAGATAATAACTCATCTTGTCTGCAATTGACACTGACACTATTCACTGTAAAGATAAAGAGTTAAAGATATAAAAGAGTGATATATATCTTTGTATCAAAAAGATATATATCACTCTTTTCTTCTTGGTGAGTGATTTTTTGCGACCTCAATTATTGTACAGCGCCATCTATTGGCTTGAAGTGTTCCACTATAATATAGTAATAGAAATTGTAAAAAGTTACCATATCTTATAAAATAAATTGTTGGATAAAATTTTAGTAAAATTGTATATTTAGATGATCATCTTCTACTCTAATATCTAACTTTAGATGAGGCTTAAGTAATCTAAGACATTTAAACACCGTGAAATTGTGCAATTCATTCCAAAAATCCTGTTTTCAAAATACGTAAAATATCTTCGAAGTAAAAACAATATATACAAAAAGAAATTTTGGTTAAACTTAACTTTAGTGCTCACCTAATTTTAAGCAGTGCATTGCTTAATACACTAAGTACTAGTATGTATTTAGTATATACTACTATGTATTACATTACTATTTGGTAAGTAAGTATTACGATTTAGTAAGCTCCCGCGGGACGGTGTTCTTCTTACTTTATACATACATACATAACTTCACGCCAGTTCCCTTGCGGGGTAGGCACGAACAACAGAGCGCCATTTAGGCTTATTCTTACATACCTCACTTGCTTCTTTGACATTCATAACTCTTGTCATACACGCTCGTCTGTTCTTAAGGCTCCTGACATCACCTTCTGCTAGTACACGATCAATTTGATCATGGAAGGTGTGTCGTGGCCTTCCACGACTTCTGCATCCATCCACTTTTGCATTGTATATCTGTTTAGTCATTCTTTCATCATGCATTCTTTCCACATGCCCGAACCACCGGAGCATTCCTTTCCTTACCTTCACCCCGACACTCTCTTTCAGACCAACTCTCTTTCTTACTTCGGTATTACGAACGCGGTTTAAAAAATATGTTGGTCCAAATGTCGCTTACGATAAAATGGCGATATGGGCTCGATATATTAAACATAATTTTTAATACTAAATTTCAAGTAGAAGTCCTGTATATATACAAATACTACTACAACGCAAAAACGTTTCGAAGCTAATTTACCTTATTTACAATTTTATAATATGCATACATACATACATACATACATAACTTCACGCCAGTTCCCTTGCGGGGTAGGCACGAACAATATACACCAATAACAATAATATACACCATACATAATATATAACGACCACGACACACCTTCCATGATCAAATTGATCGTGTACTAGCAGAGGGTGATGTCAGGAGCCTTAAGAATAGACGAGTGTGCATGACAAGAGTTATGAATGTCAAAGAAGCAAGTGAGGTGTGTAAGAATAAGCCTAAATGGCGCTCAGTTGTTCGTTCCTACCCCGCAAGGGAACTGGCGTGAAGTTAGGTATGTATGTATGTATAATATATAACAAAATATTTCTAAGATATTGTGAAAAAAATAAGAAGTGCAACCCACATACTCACAGTCCTGTTTTCCCTCGAATGTGTTACGTAGTTGTAAATTGGGACCTCAACTTTCTTCCCTTCCCTAAGCCTTTGCAGCACCGATATTAGTAATTCCATGTCGAACGCATCCGGGTGATCGAAGTTGTATTCGTTGCGGGTCGCTAATTGGTGCTGCTTTTCATTTAACACCTGTTTTTAATGATTACATACATACAGGTTGGCCAAAAAGAGTAGAAAATAATAGGGGCGCCACTATCGCACATTTGTCTGGACCCTAGCAACCCCACAATCATGACAAGAGTAATTTTGGTACTTATTAGTACCTTTTAGTATTACGTCCAAAAATGTGCATATATCAAGTTAGTTTATTTACGATATACACATTTTGTCAACATGTTTACTTTAATAATAAAGACTATTAATTTATAATCTAGAGCTTTATAACACCTTGTGAATGATTAACAAGACAACTGTTTGATTAAAAGAAGCTAAACGCTATTACAAACCTGTCATATCGTCGTTTCTTTGGTAAATATCGTTGTATTATATTTGTTATAATACGACGATATGATACGACGAGATCGACACCAAAAGGTTTAAATTAAAATTAAGACAATTACTAATAAAAAAAGCATATTACACAATAAATGAGTATCTTTCTGACCCAAATACTGATACAGGAGTCTGATTTTGTGACATGAGGAATCGTAATTATTATTCAGCATTAGCACTATAAATTGTATAAATCGCCATTATTAGTTTTAAATTATATTTTTTTGTAAGCTACATATGTGGCAGGATACAGCGATACCTATTTGTTATCATTATGGACATCATATTCAAACCTGTATACACAAAATAAATTACTTTGACTTTGACTGACGATATTTATAAGATTATTGCTTCAAATACCTCAACTCATCCTGGATAAAGTTTAAAAATCACTTAGTATTGTTATGTTATATTTGATTCTTTTTGGCGGATTTTATATTTGAAACAACGTTAAAATTAAAATAACATGCATAAATTGAACTATGTTTATAATTCACTGACATAAGACAGATTATTGCTAGAAGGCAAAAAGATTAGTTCATGTTCTATACGTTATGGCCAGGTTATACACTTGATGGCATATAGAAGTCGCATATACTTTTCACTGAAATATTATTTATTTTCAAGTGTTTATTATTATTCTTCATATATTTCTAACAATTAATAAAATTATCTCAAGGAGTTACCTGTTACAGTTATTAGCATAATTTTAGTTCTTATTTGTTTGTATTAAAGTTCGAAATCTCCTTACGTGACGATGTTTATCAGTTCACTTTAAGCCGAGTAAAAGAATTTCGTTCGAAAAACTGACCTTATAGAAGGAATCCATACTGACGATGGTGACCCAGGGTATGTTAAGAGATTCTATGATTTTAGCTGCCACCGTCGTCTTGCCGGACGCACTAGCGCCGCATATGCCTGCAATGGACATAATACTGTTACACGCCGACAAAAGTAGATGCACACCTGCCTACCATAAAACATACACTTTATTATCTCTCCGCATTTGGACTTCTTTTGTTTACTTTGTGTTTAAAATTTGTTATTAGAAAACCAGCAATACGTATTGTAATCTTTTATACATACATACATACATAACTTCACGCCAGTTCCCTTGCGGGGTAGGCACGAGCAACAGAGCGCCATTTAGGCTTATTCTTACACTCCTCACTTGCTTCTTTGACATTCATAACTCTTGTCATGCACGCTCGTCTGTTCTTAAGGCTCCTGACATCACCTTCTGCTAGTACACGATCAATTTGATCAGTAATCTTTTATGCCAGTCATTAGCCAGGTGTGTCGAACTGATTCTAAGAAATTCGGTGTACGCGGTCGAGCAGCCATATTGTATCGGTGCAGTATAAAGCAATGGGGAGATCGGCAGTCAAGCGATAAACACAAGCGAGACAAGACGTGTGTATATTCGGTAATCTATATAGTGACGGACTTTGCGCGTGTTATTGAATCGTGCATTACGTCTGTACTGGTTGTGTTCAGTTATATTTGTACCTGTGTTATACGTGTTTGTATAGTTCTAATAAATTATATAGTAATTACAACGACATTTTTTATTCGAGTCCTGTAACTCATAACAATACAGCTCAACAATTTATTTTTATTTCTGTCTATATTTTCCAAGCAAGCAGTTTACTAATATATTCATGGAAGTACTAAATTGACACTCGATTTTTAGACTAACCTAGCGGGCCCGGCACACGTTCTCCTCTCAAAAAATAAAAATGTAAAACATTACTTCAGCGCCACCAACTGTGAATCTAGACACAAGAAATTTCATCAAAATCGGTCCAGGGGTTTGGAAGGGTCCTAGAACCCGATGGCACCTACCGGTTCAAGTTGTGAATCTAAACCATTTTCGAGTCCACTTCAACAGATAGTTTTATCACAATCGGTCCAGAGGTTTAGGAGGAGTTCACTGACATATACACTGCATATAAAGAAAAAACTGCGCAAAATCTGCGGAGTGACGCTCGCGGACCGCGTTCGTAATACCGAATTAAGAAAGAGAGTTGGTCTGAAAGAGAGCGTCGGGGTGAAGGTAAGGAAAGGAATGAAAGAATGACTAAACAGATATACAATGCAAAAGTGGATGGATGCAGAAGTCGTGGAAAGCCACGACACACCTTCCATGATCAAATTGATCGTGTACTAGCGGAGGGTGATGTCAGGAGCCTTAAGAACAGACGCGCTTGCATGACAAGAGCTATGAATGCCAAAGAAGCAAGTGAGGTGTGTAAGAATAAGCCTGAATGGCGCTCTGTTGCTAGTGCCTACCCCGCAAGGGAACTGGCGTGAAGTTATGTATGTATAAAGAAAAAAAAGAAAACAAAGTTATACTTTCTTCAGTTACCTGGTTCTGATCTCGGAGCGGCGATCTGCGTAAGGTCACTGATAGGGGGCTGGATGAGGAAAGTGAACCACCAACATATGTGGCACAAACTTAGGAAGATTCACACAGGAGTAAACTGCGATTAACTGATTACTGCTATGTCAGTGCAGGAACGGAGAAAAAATACAATTTCCTGCGGCCGGGCGGCCTGTCGTAAGAGCCGACTAAATAACCCACATCCAGATGGTAGGGTGTTTGCCCGTCTGGATGTCTACCCCTGGTCTAGAGCACGCCGCTGTGACAACCTTGAATCGTGTCGCGGCATTAGTAGCCAGGTTTCAGTCTCCCTTAAGAGAGCAGCAGCGCATTTGTAACGCCTGCGTCAATGTCGATAGACTCATGTAATGAAAGTAAAAAAAACCCTGGACTAGAGTATACCCCCATAACAATCTTGAGTCGTGTCCCGGCATTAATGGCCAGGTTCCAGTCTCCCTTTAGAGAATGGCAGCACACTGGTAGTACCTTTGGTGTTACAAGTGTCCATAGGCGATGGTAGCCGCTTTCAAATAGCTGGGCCGTCAGCCAGTCTGCTGAACTCATGCAATAAAATAAAATGTACGGCTGGCGACTATGCAGAAACTCACCAATAAGAAAGGGCTCGACCTCCTGCCCGCCCGTACAGTTGTACCAGGGCGGTCTGCCGGCTGTGTATATGGTCCTCCTATCCGCGTGCAATATGCTCTCGGCCGTGGTTCGTTTGTTCGACTGCGACATTGAGGTGGTGCGCACGCGGCGGGCCCGCGGCGACTTCAAGATATTTGAACCTAGAATTTACAACATGATCATCTTCTCATTCTTAAATTCCAGTTACAGAGTCCGCCTTTCTACTTTTCTTCTTCACTTTATAAGGTGTTTGGCATGCCTTGTTTTGCGACAGTTGATACGCATATCATCCCTCACTAAGTCAAGCCAGCATTTGGGCCTACTGCATCACTAATCAGCCATACCAATGGCGGCAATAAATAAATAATAAAACAAAATAATAAAACTTATACACATACTCAAACCAACGCGCACTACCACGCACACTTCACAAACAAACCAAGACACACAAAGAGCCTAAAAATTAATAACCCAGGCACAGAAAAGAAAAAAACAACACACATGGCACTAGATAGGACTATATATAAGTATAGATATAAGGCCAACACTGCACATGCACTTCCTCACAACACCAGCATGTAACAGATAAACTCTACATTAGTATAAGTTTAGTATTAAAAATAGGATAAATTAATATAATAAGTTAATCTTAAGGTACACCATAACATATAAATCACTAAATTAATGTCACACACAGTAACAAAAATAAACAATAAGCGTGTATGGACTCTAAAATTTTTCATAGAAATTAAGTAGTAAAAAAAGGTACGGAACTCGAGTCCGTAGATATGTTAATAATAATAATAAAAAAATAAAAAATAAACCAATGGCGGCGGGCTCTCTTGGAGTTTGTCTACTGTCACAGAAATTGTCGCGGTGCTAGAATTTAAAACATCACAAACTAATACACTGAAGAAAATTTAACCGTAATCATTTCAACCCATATACTTGGCACTGCTGGGCACACCTCGCATAGGATGGGAACGGACGGTATACCCGTCACACAAGTCTCGCGCAAGTCACGCGGGTTTCATATATCTATTATGTCGATGTCCATCACGATGCTTTCCTTTACCGTCAGCATGTGGTAATTATAACAATATGCCCATTAGGTTAAGAAACCACCTGAGCGATGGAGTTTCCCGGTCAGGATTCGAACCCACATAAAAACACGTGTCTGAGACGCGAATGCATTTCGCACTAAGCTACAATGTTATATTAATTTAAATATCCTAATTAAAGGACCATTTACATAGAGAGAGTTTATAGCACGTTTTGGAGTGAGAACTCGTATATTACTTTCGTAGGCGATACTCTTTAGACAATAGTCGCATTGATATATTTACATACATACATACATAACTTCACGCCAGTTCCCTTGAGGGGTAGGCACGAACAACAGAACGCCATTTAGGCTTATTCTTACACACCTCACTTGCTTCTTTGACATTCATAACTCTTACAACATGACCATCTTCTTGTCATAGTTAAATTCCAGTTACAGAGTCCGCCTTTCTACTTTTCTTCTCCACTTTATACGGTGTTTGGCATCCCTTGTTTTGCGACAGTTGATACGCATATCATCCCTCACTAAATCAAGCCAGCATTTGGGCCTACCTCTTGCACTGGGATTTTGCGGGGGTAGCATGGCAAGACATATATTTACATTCAACCAAAAAAACTAAAACTCGCCTACGAGTATGTCATACGATAATCGATAATCATCAAGAGTTTTGTTTACACTAAGACACCTATCGCATTAGGATATCTGGTTACGATTTGTCGACTTGTCGAGAATAGAACTCGTGTGACATTTTTCCAAGTTCATGCGAGTGTCGCACAAATCAGTTTGAACCGATGACTTGTCTTTCGATCTTGGTGATTAGCACGGTATTTTGTTTACATAGAGACGTCAATATTCAATGACCAGGCGATTATCGCCCTTCCACGTACGATATCGTATGTTTAATTTACATGTAATTTTTTTTTCTTGCTTTAGACAATCGTATCTTCGTGTCAAAGAACTCTCTCCATGCAAATGGCCCTTAATTAATATCAATTATATACTATTCCGCCTATAATCCCTTTAAAATATAGGCAGAAACCGATCCCAGGTCACGGATTCTATGGGTCAAGAACCCAGGAAACTGGCTATACGTTACCTCGCTAGACTGGTGACCATATTCATTATTCAGGTTAACAATTCTTTGATCACTTAAAGAGTGGACCGGATGTTAATAATTTAGAACTACATTTATATACGTATTTTCCAGATATTAAAATAAACAAAGTAATTTTAATCAATTGCTGCTAATTATATATATTAATCAGCTGACATGGGAACAAAAACATTTGTTAACAAAATGAAACATTATTTATTATCATGATATATGATATAACATATCATTATAACATATACATAAGCAGCCTTCTGGGCACGCTCCCATCTGGCAGCGATTTGATACATAGTCTTTAATCTATATTTGTAAGTCAGTTTATTTTTAGTATTTAATTATATCCTATCCGTGCAGGAATGGAGAAAGAATACAATTGCCTGCGTTGGGGCGGCCTGTCGTAAGACGCGACAAAACTACCCACAGCCAGGTGGTAGGGCATTTGCCCGACTGGGTGGCTACCACCCCTGGCCTAGAGTATGCCGCCATGACAACCTTGAGTTGTGTTCCGGTATTAGTGACCAGTCCAGTCTCTCTTAAGAGAGCAACAGCGCATTTGTAACACCTTTGGCATTGCAAATGTCCATAGGCGATGGTAACCGCTTTCCATCAAGTGGGGCCTCTGCTGAACTCCTGCAATAAAAAAAATAAAAAAATATTTTAGTTTGATATTGTTACAATTTGGGCCACCTGCATACCTATAGTCAAAGCACATTTACTACCCGCCGGGCGTTTGAGATAATAACATTGAATCTGTTTAATGAATATCCTTTTTTCTTTTACTTTGTGTTTAAAATTTGTAATTAGAAAACAGCCTATTGTGTATTGTACTTGTTTATGGCCGTTTGCAGGCATAATTACGCAGGTGTGCGGATTACGAATTCTGGGAAATTGCGTCGACGCTTGCCAGGTAGACATATTGCATCGGTGCATTATAAAGCATGGCCCAATGGAGAGATCGTCAGTCTAGCGAGAACCACGATCAAGGCGAGACTTGTGTACATTCGATAACCTATATAGTGACGGACTCTGCGCGTGTTATTTAATCGCGCTTTACGTTTGAACCGATTGTGTTCAGTTTGTGTACATTCGATAACCTATATAGTGACGGACTCTGCGCGTGTTATTTAATTGCGCATTACGTTTGAACCGATTGTGTTCAGTTATATTTGTAGTTGTGTTATACGTGTCTGTATAGTTCTAATAAATTCTATAGTAATTCCAATGGCATTTTTAATTCGAGTCCCGCACTCGTAACAATATTGTAGCCTTAAATTATAATCTATTTGTTTTAAAATATTTATTGGAAATCTTTTAACTTGTTTTCCAATCAAAGATCGACGATAAAAACGAGTGATTATTACATTCGGAGAAAAAGTTATTTTCGTACTATCATTTATTAGTGTCATTATACAATTTTATCAGTTTATAAAGTTAAGTCGTCATGGCTTGTTAAGGGAATTGTAACTCATTCTAGTTCCTGATTAAAACATTTGAAATTATACTTAAGTTTATTTAATATATTAAAAAAAAAATGACAATTTGCCATCACCTATGAGGGTGATATCGTCACTGGTGAAGAAGTCTCAATAAAAAAAAAAACTCATTCTAATGATGTCGATTAGACCATTAGCATTCATGTCATCCTACACAACACCCAGAAAGAAATGCCAAATGAAGAGAAGCAAAAACTACCTCTACTACCACGACCAGGCGGAAGTGCTATGGCCAGACATTTATAATATAATAATATAATAACAGCCCATAAATGTCCCACTGCTGGGCTCGGGCCTCCCATTAAAGGACGCTTGTCCAAGGCGGCTTGGCAGGTTTGACACATGGCTTATCTCGATGTGCAGGTTGCGTCACGATGTTTTCCTTCACCGTTGTTAGCACGTGGTTATTGTAACAATATGCACATTAGGTCAGGAAGCATACATGCATGCATACATATATGAACAATTACGCTGGTCTCAACAGCACGGGTAGACTGTGACTTAGCATCTCCACTTGCTACGATCTTAGCATACACTTATCGGGGTCCTCCAGCATCTGGGGAGCGGAGGATCAAACCCCTGTTGAGGCAGTGAGTTTACCTCTCCCGGGGCATTCTCAAGCACTGATGCTTATGGTTTACTGGTTACTGGACTGGACTGGTTTAGTCTTTTTCATCATACAGTTCTATTTAATTTCATTTTTTTATTCTTAACGTACCTATTATTATTTTTTTTAATGATTATTTTTAAATTATTCAAAATATGTCTATTCTTTGTTTCATATTGTTCTAATTATAAATAATATTAAAATATTAAATGTTCATTAGCTATTTATTTTTCTTCTATGAAGGTGATGTTACTGCTTGGCACTAGCGGAAGACCAGCGTTGGTTGTTATCAACCAGCATTTGCTAAGTTAGGGCCTGCTTAGAGTTACTTAACTTTTAGCTTTTATTAAACTGCTTATGTATAACTTTATAATTTTAAATAACTCTAAATAAACATTATTTTCTTTCTGATGCGCAGGATTAGTGTGGGCGTAACTACGTTCAAGTCTCACGCTAGTCCTACCATGAGCGGGGCACGTGGGAGGAAAGGGGGTTTTAGTGGAGTATTAGCCCATCGGTTAACTCTTTACTAGGGGTACCTACTACATGGGTGACGGATATTTATGTGTTAAAGCCCATGTTTTATGTAAGGGGCCAACCAGAAATTACGTCAAACGAATTTCATGATTTTTGCCCGCACCCCGTCCTTCAGCTGGTCACATTCGGGAGACTCCTACTGTGACATCACATCACATATTTTGCAATTTGACATTAAGAAATTAAATTAAAACAGCAGGTCCGTAATTATTAGTTTTATTTTCATTTAAATATTTTTTAATAATTAAACACTATTCACATACAGATAAGAGTTGGAAATATTTTGAAGGTTTTCGTTAATACTTTCAAATTTTATCCGTGCAGGAACGGAGAAAGAATACAATTTCCTGCGGCCGGGCGGCCTGTCGTAAGAGGCGACTTAACAACCCACAGCCAGGTGGTAGGGCATTTGCCCGACTGGATGGCTACCACCCCTGGTCTAAAATATGTCGCCATAACAACCTTGAGTTGTGTTCCGGCATTAGTGACCAGGTTCCAGGCTCCCTTAAGAGAGCAGCAGTGCATTTATAGCAACTTTGGTGTTGCAAATGTCCATAGGCGATGGTAACCGCTTTCCATCAAGTGGGCCGTCTGCCTGTCTGCTGATCTCCTGCAATAATAAAAAAAAAAACCTTGCTGAATCTCCACACAAGCCGGCAATCGACTCTTATCTGCGCTATCTTCAGTGGATAACTATTATTGCTTTGGTCTAATCCCAGTAAAGGACCCGGCAGTGTACGTAATGTATTTCCCGCTGCCTCAAAATCTATTTTTATTAAGCTTAACACATGCAGGATGACTTAAAAATTTTGAAAATTTAATACATACGTACTGTTTATTTAACAATTAATTTCCTTTTTATAATTTGTAAAACACTATCGGTAAGCACAGCACAATGTTAAGATCTTGCGAACTTTTTACGACACGTCTCATCACTACCGTGCCTTAATGTCAAATGAGTTTGCGCACAGTTATTATTCTCTTTCTATATCTTATAATGCATTATTGTACTTTACCATCGGTAGAATGTTTACTTGTATGGTGTTTATGTTAAATTTTATCTGGTAGTAGGCAAATGTAAGATATAGGAAGCTGGCATATGGAGACAGGCTCACTTCCAATGTCGCCAAAACAATGATTAAGGAATTCATTCAAAGTTGTTATGGTTTAATGCTAAATATATTATATCTATGTTTTTATAGCCATTTTCCTCGAGGAAGTTAGACTAAAATAATAAATACCACACCAATGTTTAAAAGCTACAAAGTTGCAAAATACAACGACTTCATTTTTTTTAAATTGGACTTGACTTTATGTTGTTGGTTCGAAGACCTTATAACTTTACCAGGGTGTTGGGCGCTCGAGCCCTAGGGGGGAACGACTTCAAGAAAGAAGAAGGAAATATTTATTTTTTGCTTTCCAATTCGAACTCGGTTTTGTTTTTATAAAAAAAACTGCTTTTGAGTTGCTTGATAGAAGTCGTACTACTGGCACACGTCTACAGTATGCTATTTGATGAAGGTAGGTGGTTTCCCTGGTATCCAATCATCTTACCCTGATTTGGTGACAATGGAATGGGATGAAATGAAAAGAAAAAAATAATAATTGAAAATCGGTCCACAATTGACAGAGAAATCGAGTAACAAACATACATACATACATAACTTCACGCCAGTTCCCTTGCGGGGTAGGCACGTACGACAGAGCGCCATTTAGGTCCATTCTTACACACCTCACTTGCTTCTTTGACATTCATAACTCTTGTCATGCACACTCGTCTGTTCTTAAGGCTCCTGACATCACCCTCCGCTAGTACACGATCAATTTGATCATGGAAGGTGTGTCGAGGCCTTCCACGACTTCTGCATCCATCCACTTTTGCATTGTATATCTGTTTAGTCATTCTTTCATCATGCATTCTTTCTACATGCCCGAACCACCGGAGCATTCTTTTCCTTACCTTCACCCCGACACTCTCTTTCAGACCAACTCTCTTTCTTACTTCGGTATTTTGTAGTAGAGTAACAAACATACAAAAAAAAACAACATACATTTGGAAGTCGTTTAAAAATATGTTAAAACTGCTATTTATACTAAGCGTAATCATAAGTTGTCATTTTTAGAATTTTTCTCTGTCTGTCGGTCTAGTGATTTGTCTCGAATGTACTCCGATAAGGCTCAACGCATATTAGTTTGAATTTGATATAATAATGTATCTCTAGCCGCGTGTATAGCTAGTTGTGCTTAATTGTGTTATTACGGCCATGTTGTCTTTACTGAGCTATCAGTCTATTATAGTCCATAATGATTTGCCAGAGGCAAGGACACTCATTTCTTTTTGTGCTGTTTATTCTTTATTTTCACCAAATTTCAAACTGAAACAGTTCTACCATATTTCTATCTATTCTAGTCCAACTTTATTTATTCTGAGTATTAAATTGCATTTTTGTGACGTTAATCTATACTTAATATTAATAAAGAGGTAAAGTTTGTGTGTTTCTGACGTTGTAGGGGGTAATCTCTGAATCTACTGAACCGATTTTAAAAATTCTTTTACTGTTGGAAAGCTACATTAACAGGGAGTGTCATAGGCTATATAACATGACGCTATATACCACGGGAGCGGGACAGAGCGCGGGTGAAACCGCGTCGGGCCGCTAGTCTTGTAATAAAAACACGTTGAAGTCGGTGCCAAGCAAAACATAAAATTACTATATTCTGCAAAAAATTTAAACGACTTCCAAAAGAGAGATAGATTGTAGAATTCCCCCCGCATAAATACAAGGACCTATATTACCGCACATGTCTAAAAAATTGCGAATGTATGCTATTTAAAAAATACGTGATTAACGCCATTAAGGTCAGGCACTGTAATTTTCTGACATCATTTTTTTTGTGTCTGTTATCTTATTTATTATTAAAAACCCACAGCCAGGTGGCAGGGCATTTGCCCGACTGGATGGCTACCACCCCTGGTCTAAAGCATGTCGCCATAACAACCTTGAGTTGTGTTCCGGCATTAGTGACCAGGTTCCAGTCTCCCTTAAGAGAGCAGCAGCGCATTTGTAGAACCTTTGCTGTTGCAAATGTCCATATAGGCGATGGTAACCGCTTTCCATCAAGTGGGCCGTCTGCCTGTCTGCTGAACTCCTGCAATAAAAAAAAAATCTTTATCCCTCGCATATATGACATGTATATAAGCGTGTTTTTGTGTGTGTTTCGTTGCACGTGTGTGTGTGTGTGTGTGTGTTTCTGTGCGAGAGAGAGAGAGAGAGAGAGAGAGAAAGAGGGTGCGTGTGAGTTTTTGTATACGTCCCGTATTACTTTTAATTAGATCGTGGTTAATGTAGTTGAATAAATATGGATGTGGTCAGAGCCTTATCAAGTATCAACTGTATGGGAATCGACTGACATATTACACTCGTATCATGTTAATCATTTCTGAGAAATTCACACGATGCAATTAATATAAACAATAGAGTAAATAAACAGTCAAATGCTTCGCTTACTGTATATCATAAGTGAGAATGTAATATCAGCTCATTTCTGTAGGATTCGAGCACCCGCCACGTTTATCCAATGAAAGAAAAGAAAAAAAAATGTATTTAGGACAAAAACTAAGTTAGTATAAATAGAAAGATAATAGAAACAAAATAAGTCCTAAATTGGACCCAGTCTCAGTATAATGCTAGCCGACAAGGACCAGCGCTGTTCATCCTGGGACCATAAAGTGAAGTCACGGTGGACAATACAACACACATTAGGTTAATATATATAGGTATAGACATAAGGCACACACTGCACATGCACTTCCTCACAACACCAGCATGTAATAGATACACTCTATATTAGTATAAGTTTAGTATTAAAATTAGAATAAATTAATATAATAAGTTATTCGGGCGTGTGGAAAGAATGCATGATGAAAGAATGACTAAACAGATATACAATGCAAAAGTGGATGGATGCAGAAGTCGTGGAAGGCCACGACACACCTTCCATGATCAAATTGATCGTGTACTAGCGGAGGGTGATGTCAGGAGCCTTAAGAACAGACGAGTGTGCATGACAAGAGTTATGAATGTCAAAGAAGCAAGTGAGGTGTGTAAGAATGAGCCTAAATGGCGCTCTGTTGTTCGTGCCTACCCCGCAAGGGAACTGGCGTGAAGTTATGTATGTATGTAAGTTATTCTTAAGGTAGACCACAACACCAACATACATTCATTAAATGTCACACACAATACTAATAATGACAAATAAGCGTGTATAATTGCTAAACTATTTCCTAAATTAAATTGTTAAAAAGGATACGGAACTAGAGTCCGTAGAGTTATTAAAAAAAAATTACAACAACAATATATCTATACTAATATTATAAAGAGGTAAAGTTTGTGACGTTGTAGGGGGTAATCTCGGGATCTACTAAACCGATTTTAAAAATTCTTTTACTGTTGGAAAGCTACGTTAACAGGGAGTGTCATAGGCTATATAACATGACGCTATATACCACGGGAGCGGGACAGAGGGCGAGTGAAACCGCGCCGGGCCGCTAGTACAGTATAATGCAGTTTGATAGTGATAAATGAATTGCAGACTAAAAATGCGAAATGATGAGTGTGATACATTAGTTATTTAGATGTTGTAGATTTCGTCACGATGTATTCCGGCAGTGTCTGCAGATGTTTATTATAACAATATGCACATTAGGTCAGTCATCTGTTCAATAAGTGGTGCATACTTACTAACTAGGATTCGAACTTACATCGCTCTATATATGTATTTACATATGATCTGTATCCGGGCAGGAACGGAGAAAGAATACAATTTCCTGCGTTGGGGCGGTCTGTCGTAAGAGGCGACAAAACAACCCACAGCCAGGTGGTAGGCCATTTGCCCGACTGGATGGCTACCACCCCTGGTCTAAAGTATGTCGCCATAACAACCTTGAGTTGTGTTCCGGTATTAGTGATCAGGTTCCAGTCTCCCTTAAGAGAGCAGCAGTGCATTTGTAGCACTTTTGGTGTTGCAAATGTCTATAGGCGATGCTAACCGCTTTCCATCAAGTGGGCCGTCTGCCTGTCTGCTGAGCTCCTGCAATAAAAAAAAAACAACCCACAGCCAGGTGGTGGAAGAATGTGCCTATCTGGATGAAAACCAGCCCTGGTCTAGTATGCCGCTATAACAGTGGCCAGGTTCCAGACCCCCTTTAGAGCGGTAGCGCATTGTTAACACCTTCGGTTCTACAAATGTCCATAGGCGACGGTAACAGCTCTCCATCAAGCGGGCTGTCTTCATGTCTGCTGAACTCAAGCAATAAAAAAATTTACATATAGCGTATGTATATACACTAAGGTGATAATGCGTTAACGACGTTGTTTTAACGCTTTAAAGAAGCCGCATTCGGATACAGCCTAAATCTTTATCACACAAGCAGATGAAGCCCCAGCATGAGACGATGAGTTGACATTGTTTGAAAATAAAACTGTGATGGCAAAACACCTCTCAATTCCCCGCCAACTATACAGAGGCGTTAAGAATTAGAATGATTCTTTATCAGACCATACTTCATTTAATAAAGAGTACATTCACATTGATTATGATGAATACTGACATAATGGGTAGCATTCTGTTAATCATTAATTTACGTCGAGGCAATTTAATTGCTTGGACTGGAAGCTGTTTGTTCAATGTAGATTATTATTAAGAAGTAAAATGGGATCATTATGACGGTTCCGTGTCAATGTTATATTATATAACTATAAGGGGTGAAGATAAGGAAAGGAATGCTCCGGTGGTTCGGGCATGTGGAGCGAATGCATGATGAAAGAATGACTAAACAGATATACAATGCAAAAGTGGATGGATGCAGAAGTCGTGGAGGGCCACGACACACCTTCCATGATCAAATTGATCGTGTACTAGCAGAAGTTGATGTCAGGAACCTTAAGAACAGAAGAGCGTGCATGACAAGAGCTATGAATGTCAAAGAAGCAAGTGAGGTGTGTAAGAATAAGCCTAAATGGCGATCTGTTGTTCGTGCCTACCCCGCAAGGAAACTGACGTGAAGTTATGTATGTATATATAGTAGTGGCGTTGATTTCGTACCACCAGAGCCCCCCCCCCCCCTATCCTACCTTAAAAAAACTAGCGTCTACCGACCAGAGTTGAGAACGGCGTGAATTTATGAGCGCTTAGGTTTTTCATATTATTACTGTATTACTATCTATTACGCTCGGCGGCTTTCCAAACGTATTGGATGAAATATCAACTCATAACCCGATCGGGCACCGACTTTTGTTTCAAAATATGCGGTAAGAATGCAAAATTAAAAATACAAATTGCAATAAGAAAATGCATCGTAAGTGAAGACGTTTTTCAACAGCAGTGTAGTCGGCGTTTGCATCATACGGTATTTTTTTTCAGCCGACTTACCCTAGACTAATTTCCACCCCGCGTCAATAATATAGTCACTATAGTATGCTAGGCGGGGCACTCACAAAAGCTCGACAGACTGCAGGTGGACTGAAATAGCAGAAGTAGATAAATCGAAAGATGCGTGCCAAGATCGTAGCAAGTGGAGTCCTAGTCTCTGCCTATCTCTACGGGACACAGGCGAAATAATATTTATGCATGCTGTCCATTACACTGATACGTACCAGTGGATGGTGGTCGGTAAGGCCTGACATTTGGCACGGTGGTCGGCGACGCCGGTGCCCTCGTCGAGTAGTCTTCATCGTCCAAAAACACCTGTTCATTCAATTCCAATGCAAGTTCTGTGTCGCTGTGAACAAAATGGACGACATATAATATTATTAGAAACTAGTTTAGCTAAAATTAACAAAATAGTAGTTGACGCCCAGTGGTCGAAATTCAGCCATAATTAATTTAAATTATAAGTTTGCACATTATTTTTATTTTTTTTATGTTTAAGGCTTGGCAACTAGGCCTTTAAGCCAGGCGCCATTGTATTGTAGGCTACAATCGACGTCATTCAACGGAGTTCTTGTGAAAACTCGTAAGGCCACATTTGGCTATATAGTTCACATTTCTCGAAAAACACATAATTACTTCTCAAAAACTATCAATATCCTACAACTATTGTTCATTTTAGAGTAATTTTACACATTTTTAGAAAATAAAACTGCACAGCACAACGTCTCCTTTCAGTTCCCGTCAAAAAACTCCTTGCACATTAATAAGTTTCTGTTGTCAAAGACTATACTTCTATAATTATATATTTCGCCAAGACTACACTGTTAATTTGACTTTAACAATAAACAAAAAAGTATACAAATATGCGTGTGTGTGTCAAATACATGGTAATGTGTGTAAGGTTTTTTATTGATTTAATGTATTTTATGCATAATTTAAAAATAATATTAGCATTCCGCACTCCTTCTCTATATAAACTATAAGTGTGCGAAATTTCATATTCCTCCGTACGGGCAATTTTCGTAAAAAGGGTAGAAAGTTTTTGCTTCACGTATTGTTACGAGTTGCGGGACTCGAATTAAAATGCTGTTAGAATTATTATAGACTTTCTTAGAACTATACAAACACGTATAACACAGGTACAAATATAACGATGAAAGAATGACTAAACAGATATACAATGCAAAAGTGGATGGATGCAGAAGTCGTGGAAGGCCACGACACACCTTCCATGATCAAATTGATCGTGTACTAGCAGAAGGTGATGTCAGGAGCCTTAAGAACAAACGAGCTTGCATGACAAGAGTTATGAATGTCAAAGAGGCAAGTGAGGTGTGTAAGAATAAGCCTAAATGGCACTCTGTTGTTCGTGCCTGCCCCGCAAGGGAACTGGCGTGAAGTTATGTATGTATGTACAAATATAACCGAACACAACAAATCCAAATGTAATGCAGAAGGTCTTTGCAGACGATTTGCAGATTTATACTCAGGCGCCGAAATTACTACCGCTTGCACCTCGACATTACACTTCCAGTAATGTCGGCCTGCCGTTAGGACCTTTATCATGTGACATATGGAAATATTTTAGTTATTTGTAGTTTCGTTTAAATATGTTCAGTAGTTGTCAAATGTTGCTCTAACAGACACCCAGACAAAAATTCTAATAGTTGCATTTTTGAATTCTAAACATACATACATACATAACTTCACGCCAGTTCCCTTGCGGGGTAGGCACGAACAACAGAGCGCCATTTAGGCTTATTCTTACACACCTCATTTGCTTCTTTGACATTTTTCACATTTTTTAATTTCATTAAACAAACTCGACACTTTTGCATCCATCCACTTTTGCATTGTATGTATTCATCATGCATTCTTTCCACATGCCCGAACCACCGGAGTATTCCTTTCCTTACCTTCACCCCGATACTCTCTTTCAGAGTGTCGGGGTGAAGACACACTCACTTCTAAACATATTTATTATATTTTATACATAGCTGTTTTAGAAATAAAAGTAGCACAGGATGCAAGTAAAAAATATAAATAGATTGCCTTGATCTTTGGTATTTGTGTCTGTATTGTAATTATTTATATAAAGTTTAACAATATACATTGTGAAATGTCTTCAATGATGCAACATTAACAAAAGCGGACGATCCAACGAATGAATTATCATTATCATGCTGACGTTTATTCCCAGTTGCGTTTGGAGCAGCCGCTTCCGAGCCCGGAGTCTGTTTCCCTACTTCTTTCTTCTTGGTGATTGTTAGACTCGTTGTAGGTATCATTCTTGCAATACTTTCTTTAGCGGTTTAACTACAACCTCTAGTATTGTGTCTGTTAAACGACAATCAGCCACATAGCCGTGTCCCGAATTCAGGTACCTCGGTTCACTACTGCAAAGTAATTATCATATAGAGAAGGATTTAAGGAGAAGAATAAGAGTAGCATGGTTAAAGGGGAGACAGTTAATTGCTGTGACATGTGACAAACTAATGTCACTCAAACTAAAAGGTCAGATATATAAATCTGTTATATGTCACAAATACACAAACAACCACACAGTCACAAATACACAACTAACAACAAAACTTACACACATACTTACACCAACGCGCACTACCACCGCATTACAATACACGCACACTTCACAAACAAACCAAGACACACAAAGAGCCTAAAAATTAATAACCCAGGCACAGAAAGGAAAAAATAACACACATGGCACTATATAGTTAGGATAATATATATAGGTATAGACATAAGGCACACACTGCACATGCACTGCCTCACAACACCAACATGCAACAGATACACTCTACATTAATATAAGTTTAGTATTAAAATTAGAATAAATTAATATAATAAGTTATTCGTACACCACAACACAAATAATATATCATTGAATAAATGTCACACACAAAAACAAAAATAACCAAGAAGCGTGTATAAATTCCAAAAATTCTTCGAAATTAAGTTGTAAACAAGGGTACGGAACTCGAGTCCGTAGAATTGTTAAACTAAGACAGTGTAGACATAGAAGGAGGAGAGATGAAAGAATGTTAATCTGGAAGGTAGAAGGTTGGATTGTGTGAAGGATGACATTATATTAACGTAATTTGTGATGACATGATTATTTATGGTATGACAAAAGATGTATATCAAAATAGAGGAGTATGGAAGGAGAATACATATCGTGCTGAACCCAAACAATTAGGAAGAGTTGAAAGAAAAGACATTTGTGTAACGGCATATAGATCACATACTTCTACTAACATCCATGTACAAGCAGTAGTTCTCGAGAAAGTCAGCGTGCCATACAAAGATGGACGGACAATGATAATGATATTGATATTAATTCCTGCGGCCGGGCGGCCTGTTGTCAAAAGCGACAAAACAACCTTCAGCCAGGTAGTAGGGCATTTGGCCGACCAATCCTAATCAAGAATAAACTGTCACAACAACCTTGAATTGTGTTCTGGCATTAATGGCCTGTTCCAGATCCCATTCGAGGCCAGTAGTACATTACCGGCGTTACAATCGTAAACCCAAGTGGAACGGTTATTCGACCCACCTCTTGACATGGGTCGTTGTGTGATCGAAAATGCTGATGTCATTAGTGACGTTTTTGCCTCGATCACAACGACCGCGGTCGCCTTACGGAACGGTTAACGGAGCATTTTGGTCGATGTGAGCTACCAATGGAACGCTCTGATAGTATTATCTATGAGTTAACTGGTGTGAGATGTGACAAACTAATGTCACTCAAACTAAAAGGTCAGATATATAAATCTGTTATATGACACATCTTTTGTGATGCAAATAGACGATGGTAACCACTTTGCACCTGATGCTTGTACGCCTGTCTTCTGTAGTCCAGCAATAAAGTCTCAAGTCTAATAAAATTGTATTATGATTTGATGTCAAGGTTAGATAACAATGAGACAGTGTTTTAGCGAAACATTGATTAGATTAAATTTTGTTTGTTTTAACTTTTCCGTATTTAGATACTGATTAATTTACAAGTCATGGTACAATACAATACACTTTATTGTACACCAACGTTAAGTAGAAAAAAACACAAAAAACTTACTTACTAAAAGGTAGTACAATGGGCGGCCTTATTGCTAAAAGCAATCTCTTCCAGGCAACCTTTGGTAGTTACTTTTTAAAACTTGCCATAGGCTTGTAGATTCAAAATTATCACGTCGGTGTCACCAACATGTTTATGGGTGACTGTGCCTGCGACGTCGTCCGCGTGGAATTTGTATACATTTTCAAATATTCTTCATTGGTGCTCCGCTCCTATTGGGCTTAGCGTGATGATATATACCCTATAGCCTTTCTCGATAAATGGGCTATCTAACACGGAAATAATTTTTCATTTCAGACCAGTAGTTCCTGAGATTAGCGCGTTCAATCAAACAAACAAATAAACTCTTCAGCTTTATTATATTAGTAAAAGATCAAAATAATGAAATACAAATTACAATCGCGTACAAACTTTATCGAGACAGCGAAATGCTTGGTAGACGTCTCAAGTGACCAAAAGACTGGTCTACATCTCGGACAACGCATTAGCGTTGCCATACAGCGAGGTAATGTAGCCAGTCTTTTGGGCACGTTTCCAACTAACAGCGGTCTGGGACTAGATTTTATAGTTTAATTTTAATTTGTGTATATAGTTTTATTTATTTTAATTCATAAATTAAGTTATTTCTAATGAAATAAATATTTTACCTTTTTATGTTAAAAAAAAACAATTAAATTGGAAAATTATAATTTAAATGAATTTACTATCTGTTCAGTTTATTAATTCATTTAAATTGTAATCTTTCAATTATAATAAATTAATACGTGGAGCATAAACTTTGTACCCCTTCTTACGAAATTTGCGCGGACGGAGGAGTATGAAATTTCGCACACTTACAGTTTATATAGAGAAGGAGTGCAGAATGCTAATATTTAAAAAAAATATGCATAAAATACATTAAATCAATAAAAAAAAAACATTACACACATTACCATGTATTTCACACACACACACGCATATCTTTTGTTTATTGTTCAAGTCAATTTAACAGTGTAGCCTTGGCGAAATCTGTGATTATAGGAGTATATATGGTCATTGACATTAATTATTATAGTCGAATTTCGATCACGGGCGACCACTAGTTATAATACACATACATACATACATACATAACTTCACGCCAGTTCCCTTGCGGGGTAGGCACGAACAACAGAGTGCCATTTAGGCTTATTCTTACACACCTCACTTGCCTCTTTGACATTCATAACTCTTGTCATGCACACTCGTCTGTTCTTAAGGCTCCTGACAGTTAGTTATAATAAATGTATGTTTAATTGCTTATATCTCCCATAAACAAATATCTAAAAAAGAAATGTATTTTTATTAACATTATATGATAACTAGGGAGGCTCATCATAGAAAACTTTGAGAATCCTTGATTTCAACAGTCAAAGATTTCGATTAGGTAAAACCCCTTTTAATCCTTTAAATTATTGTAGATATATTAAAAGAGCGTCATAAATTAATCACTACGACGTAGACAAAGTTTGTGTGTGATAATTCGCGTATTTCACCGGACTTATCAGATAGCAGTTATCATTATACATCCATGCATTTATCAATGGCCTTTTCATCACGATGTTTTACAATGAGAGTGCGGTGCCTCGACACTTTCACGTTTATTGTTAACCTACTTTGCAAAATATTACGTGTGTTATTGTAAATCTTATTACTAATATATGAAGCTGAAGAGTTTGTTTGTTTGCTTTAACGCGCTAATCTCAGGAACTACTGCTCTGATTTGATTCTTTCAGTGTTAAATAGCCCATTTATCGAGGAAGGCTATAGGCTATATATCATCACGCTAAGACCAATAGGAGCGGAGCACCAATGAAGAATGTTTCAAAATCGGGGTTTTTTTTTAACTATTCCACGCTGACGAAGTCGCGGGTGGGAAGCTAGTACAGAAGTAAAACGAAATAAGGATATATAAAATACTATTTAAAAGGATATTATTTAATATGTGCCCCGCGGTGTCACCTGCGTGGTGATGAAAAATCGTTATATTTTGGATAATTCGCACTATGTCTTTATAAATTATAGCCTATGTGTTATTCTGATGTGTAAGCTATATAGTAAAATTTCATCAAAATTTATTCAGTAGTTTTTGCGTGAAAGAGTAACAAACATACATACAAACTTTCGCGTTTATAATATTAGTAGGATATATATTAAGAGGGTAACATTATAACATATAGAAGAAATTTTGTGTAAATTTAGTTAGTATAAGCAAAGTAGTAACAAATGAAAGTTAGCCATAAAAATAACATACATAGATTAGTTTTCTAATCCGATTTGCAATGTGCATATTGTTACAATCACCACGTGGTAACAACGGTGAAGGTAAATCGCGATGAAACTTCCACAACGAGATAACCGATGTGAAAAACTGCCAAAACCAAGCCGCCTTAGACAAGCGTGGCGGGTATACTGTCCTATCCCCTATAGTAGGACGCCTGAGCCCAGCAGTTGGACGTTTATTGGCCGTTATTATAAATTAATAATATTTAGGCTAATTTCAAATTATAAATGATTGACTAGAAACCCAGATATTTCTTTAATTCAAACTTATAGCTAAAAGATCGAGTTTACATTTGTAGACATCCAATCTGTTGCTAAGTGGAAGGAAG
This sequence comes from Dendrolimus kikuchii, assembly GCA_019925095.2. Lineage (NCBI taxonomy): Eukaryota > Metazoa > Arthropoda > Insecta > Lepidoptera > Lasiocampidae > Dendrolimus > Dendrolimus kikuchii. The sequence goes on along the minus strand of CM034396.1, from coordinate 2,348,578 downwards.
GTCATGACTAGTGATGTAAATGTGAACTTTTAAAAGTGAAGGTTTTAACTCTTTTGTTCGGAATAACTAAAAATTATCGAACCATTACCGCCAGTTCACCATAACCAATATTTGTACCAATATTTTAAACCATTATTTTGACTGAAGTATTTTTAGGAATGACCCTAATGGGTGAACGAGCGAGATGGAATGTTCCCCTGTCTCAAAGGAAGATCTCCTGCCGATGCTATTGTTATACCTCGTAGGCCTAAGCCCGAATACTACTGTTGGAAATTTGTGTATATTCTTTGTACGCGTCGGGAATAGTTTGCGACTTAAATTGTAGCACAGTGCCATCTATGGGCTTAAAAGTGTTCCACTACACGTTATTACCACTCGAGTCGGGGATACCCACTAGAACCTCTATCCCTCCTATCTCACCATTCCTATCCCATCCTTGAAGCTGCAAACATAAACGCATCGTGTTTGGTGTTACAAACGTCTGCAAATAACTTTACGCAAAGCAGACCGTCTGCTTATTTGCCGGGTTCAGGTAATAAAAAAAACAACTTTCTCCTTTGGGCCTACATTGAAATTATACATTAAAGAAATGTTTTTGCAAACTAATAGCTTTGTAATAATAAAATATTTATATTATAGATATACGAGATTTCTACAAGTGTGTCAAATTTCACATGCCTAGCTAGTATTTCTTTAGATAATCACCTGTGACCAACAGAGACATAGTAAAATGATGACAATTCCTATTTAATCGCACTCTGACTGATTGTTTCTGAACTGAAAATATGTAATTGTTTCTCTTTAGAACATATTCATATCATGCAGGTTTAAACAGAGCAATATAAAGTAATAATGTAGTGTTTTTCAACCTTTGTCATGGTACAATCCAATGCGATCCCCTATAGAGGCATTGTGACCCCATGGTCGCGACCCACACGTTGAAAAACACTGGACTAACACAATATAAAAATATATGGCAGATTGGTTTGCGTCATGGCATCTACTGAAATGTAAACAGTCGTCTATAGGTATGTATCTACGAGTATAAGTACTATAATGTACATTATTATAGCACATTATACTAACAAATTCATCACGCACGCTGAACACACAGTACTAGGTAAATATATAAAACGAGTCGACGTTGCAATTTAAATGAAAAACTTATTTTGAGACTGAATATTTCGATAATGGCGCGATGCGATATTTAGAAATAAAATAGTTTAGGAGATCAGCAGACAGGCAGACGGTCCACTTGATGAAAAGCGGTTACCATCGCCTATGGACATTTGCAACGCCAAAGTTGCTACAAATGCGCTGTTGCTCTCTTAAGGGAAACTGGAATCTGGTCATTAATGCCGGAACACAACTCAAGGTTGTTATGGCGACATACTTTAGACCAGGGGTGGTAGCCATCCAGTCGGGTAAATGCCCTACCACCTGGCTGTGGGTTGTTAAGTCGCCTCTTACGACAGGCCGCCCGGCCGCAGGAAATTGTATCCTTTCTCCGTTCTTGCACGGATAAAATATTCAAACATTAATAGATGAATATCTATATGTTATAGTTAAACATCGAAGCTATGGTGCTCCTAGGTTTGACTGGTCAAACCTCTGGTCTGACATAAAGTTAAAGTCAAAATAAATGACGTTTTTCTGCCTTTGACTAACCTAGGAGAGACTAATTTATACAGTCATTAAACATGTAACAAGTGCAGTACGAATCGACGTTTGACCAAGTCCGCCTTAGTCGCTTCTAGAATCGACTACGCAAAGCCCGAAACAGATTATCTAACGTTCCAACTTTTGACTAAAAATACTTTAGTCAAAAACCGAAATTGAAAATTTTAGATTCAAGCTTTGTCGAAAGGCCTTGGTCAAACCTAAATAAACCAGTCATTCCGGGAAGACTGCATATCGACCTTTGACTTATAACATACTAGCTGTGCCCGCGTGGAATTTGTTTTCAAAACCCCCCCCCATTTTGAAACATTCTTCACTGGTGCTCCGCTCCTATTGGTCTTAACGTGATGATATATAGCCTATAGCCTTCCTCGATAAATGGGCTATCTAACACTGAAAGAATCAAATCAGAGCAGTAGTTCCTGAGATTAACGCGTTCAATCAAACAAACAAACTCTTCAGCTATATATATTAGTATATTATATGACACGGCCACGACACACCTTCCATGATCAAATTGATCGTGTACTAGCAGAAGGTGATGTCAGGAGCCTTAAGAACAGAGCTTGCATGACAAGAGTTATGAATGTCAAAGAGGCAAGTGAGGTGTGTAAGAATAAGCCTAAATGGCACTCTGTTGTTCGTGCCTACCCCGCGAGGGAACTGGCGTGAAGTTATGTATGTATGTATGTATGTATTATATGACACATTGTTTTTCCTTAATCGGAAATGCAATTTGCACATAATCTGATAAACAAGTCTTTACCTAATTTGTCTGTATTTTTAATATCATTAATCTATATTAATATTACAATGAGATAAGATTTGTATTTTTGTAACGAATAAACTCAAAAACTACTAGACCGATTTCAAAAATGTTTTCACCATTCGAATGCAACATTATCCCTGATTAATATAGGGTAAATAAAAATTAAGGATCACTACTAAAACTTTAATAAAGTAAGACATCAATCTAAACAAAATACTTGGCGCTGGAATCGGGTTCTACGATTTTGGTGACATTTTATGTGTGTTTGAGTTGTTGGGGTGGTTTTGCTTCACAATTAGATCCGGTAGGTAGCGCTGGAATCGGGTTTTTAATTTTTATTTCTTCAGGCCAGGACAACGTCTGACGAGATAGCAAGTTTTTATTTTTTTTATTTTTTTTATTGTTATTAGCATCTCTACGGACTCGAGTTCCGTACCCTTTTTTACAACTTAATTTCTAGATTTATTTATTTTTTAATATTACACACTTATTAGTTATTTTGGTTCTTGTGTGTGACATTAATTTATTGATTTTTGTGTTGAGATGTATGTGTCTTACGAAAAACGCAAGTTTATTATAAATACCTACCTATGTTATGTACCTCTATATGCAATTTCTATTATCAATGACTGCTGATAGCTTATGACAAATTGTTTACAAACAAAGCCATGTTTATTGCCCACTTTGTTGCTACAGGGAGCAACGTACTTGTAGCAATATGTTTAAAATAGATTCCACGAGTGTGTAGGTGTTGAATAACATTTTTTTTTTGTTTAACTTCCGCGAAACGTGATGAGTCGATACAAATTTGAATATAAAACATTATACGCATTGCCTTCAGATGGTCAATATAACCGCTACGATTGTCCAAAGTGGACTGAAAGGTTTCACACATCAATTATCTCAGCGTGCTGCTTTCATAGCAATCCATGATTTCCGGTTAAGATTTGAAACGCGAGTGTAATAGCAAATAATTAATTCTTTATGTCATACTAAGCTTAATTAGCAACGGATGATTACGCATGCGCATCTCGTCGACCATCCCGTAATGCTTGAAGACAGAAGTCTTCAAGCAGTGCGTCCTCCCAGTCCTGGCCTACGGGGCCGAGATATTGACACTGACGGCAGGATTGATCCACAAGTTCCACGTTGCTCTACGGGTTATGGAGCGAGCTATGTTGGGTGTTTTATGGATATGATATAAATGAGGATATCCGTCAGAGAGCTAAGGTAACCGAGATAGCTCGCAAAATTAGCAAGTTGAAGTGGCAGTGGGCCGGTCACGTCTGCCGCAGGACCGATGGCCGATGGAGCAGACGAGTCCTGGAGTGGAGACCGCGTCTCGGTAAACGTAGTGTCGGTCGCCCTCCAGCCCGATAGACCGACGACCTGTGCAAGGTCGCCGGTAGGCGCTGGATGAGGAAGTCAGAGGACAGGGACGAGTGGCGCCGACTTGGGGAGGACTACGATGACGACTGCGCATTATACTATTTTAGGGTAAATAACTACTGAACTCATAGTTATTTTGGTAACACTAAAGCCGTTCAAAACAATTTTTCTATTATATATCTGGCTATCTTATATAAAGCTGAACAGTTTGTTTGTTTGTTTAAACGCGCTAATTTTAGGAACTACTGGTCTGATTTGAAAAGTTCTTTCAGTGTTGAATAGCCCATTTATCGAGGAAGGCTATAGACTATATATCATCACGCTAAGACCAATAGGAGCGGAGCAGCGATGAAAAATGTTTCAAAATCGGGTTGGCTTTGCAAACAAATTCCACGCGTACGGCGTCGCGGGCACAGCTAGTGTATGATATAGGAATTCTTTCTCAAAGTCACGGGTCTAAGTATATTATATAGAAGAACTTGGTATCAATAGGAACAAAGTTTTTTTTTTTAAATGAATAGGTTCGCGTTTGACTGACATTGCGCCTGACGTCAGGCGGAAATGCAGTCTGAGGTGGAGCACGCTTACCTAGAAGTCTAAGTCGCGTCTCTTCACGCGAGACTAAAGACACCTAGCTTGTATTCTTCAGGAAAAACAGACGACGGTAAAGAGATTCTTAGGTAATTTTATTTTTAAAGCAAGTGATAGACGTACGAGCAAGTATACATACTTATGGTTTGACAATGTTTTTCAACTATGAAAGTTTGCATACTGGAGGTAAAACACAGGTAATAAATACGCATAGTTGATCGTATGTCTATAATACGGTTTTATGGAGCTCCACACTCTCGGCAAAATACACGTGATTTGTCTCGTCCAGATCTATTGATGAGAAAGTGGTCCCTATTGTTAGAAAAAGCCAATGTTAATTATCGAATATTATAGAAAACATCACAAATTTCCGATTGTTGCATAAAACTTGTGCTATGGATTTTACAGTGAAACAATGAAACTTAATATAATGATTTTCTAGATTTAACGAATTCTTAGAAATCCCCTAGAATCTGTCATATCAGTTCATACAAAATATACAGTTTTGTAAAAACCTCATAACGAATTTTCAACTATTGCAAGATATAAATAGAAAAATTAGAAAGTATAATAATTAACCTCTGTATAACGATTTTTGTCAACCTACAACATGTGCATAAAATATTCTACTAATCCATCTAATAAGAATTCATGTCTCAGGTTTAAACACATTTGTTTACAGTAAGTTAATCCAGAAACAATGTTTAGTGTTGTAAGGTAACTAAATATTAATGTTGGTTCATTATAAATCTTTTTAAGTTTCCCTTAACCTTGTTAAAATGAATCTTAGACCGAACTAACCTCCATAACAAGTCTCACCGTAACAAATTTCTTGGTACAAGGAATATTTTATAACCTCTTTCGGATTTGTTATATCAAGGTTACATTGTATTTGGTATTCAATGACATGGAAAATAACATACTTCGTCATTTCATTATCTAGGCAGCTACCCAATTTATTCATATACATTTCCATGAAACCATTTATAAATCACTCCTATAACCATGTCACAAATACAAAATAATATGAACAAAAACAATTCATGATGGCTCAGTAACTAACGGATCTACACCTATTCATCATTATCCAATAAGATTATGATAATGTTCAGATTCCAAGAGTGTGCAGTTTTACTAGTATAGATTCCACATATATATGTGAAGGCAAACATTATAAGAAAGTAGCACATTGATTTCACCTATTACAGTAGAACCTGTTTAAGGTGAACATCGATAAGTCAAAAACCTCCGAAACTGGAAAAAAAATTGTATTCCCTTCCCTTCAAGCCCCAAAACCTCTTTTCAGTGACCGTGATCACAGAAGACAAAGATGTCAAGTGTCAAGGAGTATTGTTAGTTTTATTTACCCTACCGCCAACCTGTTCATTTTACTTGAACAAGTTACAAGGTACATTCAAAATATTTAAGCTAATTACGGAACTACTGTTTTATGCATCCGTGCAGGAACGGAGAAAGAATACAATTTCCTGCGCCCGGGCCTGTCGTAAGAGGCGACTAAACAACCCACAGCCAGGCGGTAGGGAATTTGCCCGACTGGATGGCTACCACCCCTGGTCTAGAGTATGCCGCCATAACAACCTTGTGTTGTGTTCCGGCATTAGTGACCAGGTTCCAGTCTCCCTTAAGAGAGCCGCAGCGCATTTGTAGCACCTTTGGTGTTGCAAATGTCCATAGGCGATGGTAACCGCTTTCCATCAAGTGGGCCGTCTGCCTGTCTGCTGAACTCACACAATAAAAAAGAAATAATTTAATGAATTCTTGATGTAAACTTGCAAAATATGTGATGTCACACTAGTGAGAAAGGAGCCTCAGAATGTGAAAAGGGGACATTTCAAATAAATCTTGAAATTCATGTGACGTAATTTGTGAATGGCCCCTAATTGCATAAATGACAATTTTTACTTCAACTTTGGCATTTATTTTTAATTTACAGACACACATTTCATAATAAGATATGAATTATATGACACCTGGAAAGAAAACACGTTATTCAAATAATACAAATATTCACATTTAGGTTAAGAATATAGTGTTAGGATAATATTGTATTGTTCTATGAAGCACATTTATAAAAATTCATCGAACCGGGCTGTAAATGGCTCAATGCCAAGACTTATTGTTGCATTTCCTAGAATTTTAGTGACTAATACTAGGGGTTTATGGAAATATATTATTAATGCTGATATAGAAAGTACAAGGAAAGATTTTTATAACAATGTTTTTGGGGAAATTAAATAATGATTATAATTTGTTTTTTTAAATGACATGATTTCTTTTTTTTTAATTGCAGTTCAGCAGACAGGCAGACGGCCCACTTAATGGAAAGCAATTACCATCGCTTATGGACATTTGCAACACCAATGGTGCTACAAATGCGCTGCTGCTCTCTTAAGGAAGACTGGAACCTGGTTACTAATGCCGGAAAACAACTCAAGTTTGTTATGGCGGCATACTCTAGACCAGGGGTGGTAGCTATCCAGGCAGGCAAATGCCCTACCACATGGCTGTGGGTTCTTTTGTCGCCTCTTACGACTGGCCTGGATGCAGGAAATTGTATTCTTTCTCCGTTCCTGCATGGATGAATAAAAAGCTAATATTATACTAATATCTTCGAAATGAAGAAGAAAAATAATTGTTCCTGGGCTATGAAATGGACTTAATCCTATGATGAAGGATTTCATGCAGATACTTAATATTGTTATACAATGCAAAAGTGGATGGATGCAGAAGTCGTGGAAGGCCACGACACACCTTCCATGATCAAATTGATCGTGTACTAGCAGAAGGTGATGTCAGGAGCCTTAAGAACAGACGAGCTTGCATGACAAGAGTTATGAATGTCAAAGAAGCAAGTGAGGTGTGTAAGAATAAGCCTAAATGGCACTCTGTTGTTCGTGCCTACCCCGCAAGGGAACTGGCGTGAAGTTATGTATGTATGTATGTACTTAATGTTGTCTACTGAAATGAAGGTAGTTTGGAGAGAAGTTAGTCTGTAATGGCTAAGTCCTGTATATTTCTAAGTATTTAACACTTATTAACATTTTTATCTTAGATTTGAAGTAAGCACAAAAAATAAATTTGTTGAAAATTTTGTGGATTTTATATTTGATGTTTAAGAATTTTTATATCAATTTAATTTGCAATGTTGTACGGAAACAACATGACAAATCTTCTTCAGTTGCTTTAAATGATATCTTCGATATATTTTTGTGACCCTCTGTAGTCAAAATAAAATTTTGCAGAAAAATGAATAATTTGAGGTAATATTGCAAAATACTTACGAAGAAAAGAGTCTATCATCGGTTAAATGTACATTATTTGTTATTTCTTATTATTTTGCTTAGATAATGGGTGTTGTGAATTAAAAATTGCTTACAATATTATTACCCTTGCTTATTTCTGTAAACATCTAATTTTATTCACTCACGTTTTATTTACTAATGAGTCAAATGCTATGTTATGTATGACTAGCATTACGAAGTACCTAGAAATTTACTGATTATTTTGTATGTCATACACAAACAATATGGCCCAATTGCTAGTGATATATATCAATGATTGATTTCTCTATTTTGACCCCTTAATTAAACCAAAATGACAAAGAACCACGCTATCCTTGCACTCTATCACTTGATACAGCATTTTCATCAGATGGAAGTAGTAGAGCTTCCGAAAAGGAAATTAATTAAATATCGACGAAGATGGCTTCACCTACTTTAGTTCAGAATTTAGAACACATATTTTTCGAAGACCATGATGCATATAAAAAATGAGAGTGACCATCCAACCCAGTTTTATAAGATGAAGGGACTGTACTTCTATTGCCATTCGTGTACAGCAGTGTATTGCAATTTCAGATTGTGCATGTAGAAATAAAGAATTGATTTTGTCATCATATGACATATGTATATAGTCATATGACTTAAATATATGAATGTCAACATATAAGTCAAATGTCATAGAGTTGCCTAAAATAATTGTTTGTCTTTTGATTATTTTACTATTTTTAATTTTTTTATTTTCTATCGCAATTTCTAACTTTATTCAATCCGCAGTGTACGAGGTATACTACATACTTTCAGGCGTTTACTCTGTTATATAATTCTCAATTTTTTATAAATTTGTTTATAATTTTCCAGGATATTTAAACTCTCATAAAACCATTTATCAAGAAAAAGAAAAATATATTAAATCACTTTTTGTTGCTTGCGCATTAAAGGGATATATATGCACATGATTATTTGAATTTTTATATTTTACCATTTTATATGTTACAACTGATTTGTAAGTCATGACATACATACTTGATAGACAATTTAGCACTGTTTAAATCACTATATCAAGGTCATTATCATTGTGTTTATGTATTTTTATTTACTATTAAATATTTAAAACTACATGTTTGTATAGTATATAAGATTATTAAAATACTTGGAGGTATATTTCAATTATTGTCATTGTATTTTAAAGTATTATTAATAATAATCAGTTTGATAAGTATGAAAACACAGCCACTGTGTAGAATATACTTTCAAAATAGCTGAGTGCCTTTGGATATGTTTTTCAGTGATATATTGAGGCTTTTGGGTTGTTTATGTATTGTTTAAACTGATATACAAATAAATATGAGATTTCAATTTTACACTTGTATTATAATATTTTTGTACTTATGAAACAGTAGAGTTTATATAAAAAACAGGGTGTTATCATAACATGGTATTACTAAACCCTAAGAAAATATAAAATCTATATGTGATTGAAATGGTTGTGCAAAAAGCATTGATGAATAAACAATCATGATTCTGCACAAAAAATGCAAACAAATACGAAATGCATGTGTTAACATGCGATAAGAAGCTGCAATAAGCCCACGACTAAACACATAGACGGCCTAAAGAAGTATTTTCAAATAAGTATCTTACGGGTTGGCGAAGATTAACGACCCCATATCCATGTCCTGTTGAATTCTGACCTTTCTCATGCGAAACGGCGTGTTCCCAAGCACGTCAGCTGCGTCAAACACGTGCTTGTGTCACGCCGTGATCACTCAGCGTGAAGCAAGCTGCCAAAGTACTAATTAATTGTCTAAAAATAAATTCACGACGCGTGCAGTGAGGTTATGATACAGACAGCTTTGCGGCCGCGATTAAATGAACAATAACCACTGTACTAAAGCACGACACGCGAAATATTCTCACAGTCTCGATGATGACTAAGCTAACACTGAAAACCGATCTGCAACACTCAGCAGCGTAACTTTTTCAAACACTAGCCAGCTGTTTAAATAAACATTTGGGAAGGTTAACACACGCAGTTTACCTATCTGAGCTGGCAGAGCTAGGTGTTTCGAACTTATTCAGCTTCCCAGCCATAACTTGTGGTCGCGTGAGGTGATAATTTTTTGTAAAAACAGTGTTAATTTCGCAAAATTCACGACGAGTATGCACACGCAAGTAGTTGCATTGACGTTTACCGTTCTGAAATTGATATTAAATGCGTCATACATTTACTTTTTTGTGCCCTTGTGAATGACGTCATGGAACTTTTCATGATGTAAATTACTTTTTAATGTAGAATTATATCGCTAACTTTATAGATATAAGACAATTTTTAAAAGTGTTTGATATCAATGTAACAATTGTCCGCTTTTGGAAAATGTAATAATATTTCATATGTATATATTTCCGAACGAAGACATTCAACACGTTCCTTTACACATAAATGATACTATTTTTATAAATCAATAACTTTGGGAGAAGTTAGCGGGAAATTCAAAATGTAATATTTGTAAGTTCTTCTTAGAATTATTATTTCTAATGCTGATCAACCAAATTGATTCGATTTGGTGGAAAGTCACAGAACGAAAATTATGGATTTCAACCACACTGAATAATTCAAGTTTATGATTATTATTACTGTTGTGTATCTGTGCAGACTACAAGTCCCGCGCTTTTTAAAAAAAGTAAATCAGTACGAATGCAACTAGTGTAGTTTTATTTATTCCGCATATTTAATATTGGCGACGAAATAGCTAAAATTAAGCAAAATGACTTCATTTGGCATTATTTCAACATTTGATCACACGGTGCAGAGTTGGAATACATTTAAATGTCGGCTAACTCAATGGTTTATAGCAAATGATATTAATGTTAAAACCGATGCGGAAGGTTCTAAACGACGTGCAATATTGTTAAGCGCACTCTCTGATGGTTCTTATAAGTTAGCGGCGGATTTGGCTGTACCGCAGGACTTACAGGAAGTGGCATATGACACAATTTTAAAGTTGCTTGATGACCACTTCACGCCGAAGCGCTACGGGTTCACAGAGCGGTACAACTTTTACGCGGCAGTGCAGCAGCCGGGTGAAACTCACACTCAGTGGGCGGCTAGACTGCGAGGACTCGCAGCCCATTGCAATTTTGGGAATGTAGAAGAAGCATTACGGGATAAGTTTGTAATGGGTATTATGGCCGGGCCAGAACGTGAAAAATTATTTTCACAAGACATCAAAGAGCTTACGTTGTCAAAGGCAATCGATCTCGCTGAAAATGTGCGATCTGCGAGGACTGCTGCAGCAGTAGCAGCTCCAGTGAGCCAACAGGATATCTTCAAAATTGTTAATAACCAAAAGTCTACGGCAGTTTGCGCTGTATGCGGGCGGAAAAATCATAGTACTACAGAATGTCGTTTTTCTAAATATACTTGTAAAAAGTGCAAAACAAAGGGTCATCTCCAAAAAATGTGTAAAAATGTAAATTACGTCGCGGCCAGGGATACGTGTGAGAATGATGACGATGGTAAGTGTTTCAATATTAAAACAATACACGGAGAACCAATGACTGAATGGATTATAATTAACGGATTAAGTTTACAATTTGAAATTGACAGCGGTGCTTCTGTAAGTGTGATAAGTGATGTTACATATAAAAAATATTTTAATAAAATTCCTCTTTCATCCCAGACTAAAGGCCCTTTATATTCTTATTCGGGCGCAGGCTTAGATTGTATAGGGGTTGTTGCGTTACCTGTTACTTACAATGGGATATCACACAAAATTAACTTTCATGTTATTAGTAGGGGCGGTCCGCCACTTCTTGGTAGAGATTTTATGTCTCTTTTCAAATTACAGTTGTCTCCTGTTAGTTTTATTAACTTTCAGAACGACATTTTAAGTCAATTCCAATTGCTATATCCTGATTTATTTTCAGCTAATTTAGGTTGTTTTAACAAGTATGAAGTCAAACTTCAAACTAAGAAAGGGTCAAAGCCGATATTCTTTAAGGCGAGGCCAATAGCATTCGCCTTACGCGAAAAGGTAAGCAATGAGATTGACAGGTTGGTCAATTTAGGGGTACTGGTCCCGGTAGAGCACTCGGAGTACGCATCTCCAGTTGTTCCGATATTGAAACGAGACGGATCTGTTCGTTTATGCGCTGATTTCTCTGTAACAATAAATAAGCAACTAGTAGTCGAACAGTATCCATTACCGACTGTCCACGAGTTGTTCTCTAAACTACATGGCGGCCAGCAGTTTTCTAAACTTGATTTATCTATGGCCTACAATCAACTTAAATTAGACTATGCTTCTCAAGATCTGACCTGTATCAATACACATCGCGGATTGTTTAAATACACTCGTCTTGTTTTCGGGTTAACTAATGCACCAGCCATTTTTCAACGAGCAATGGAAAGGTTGTTAAATGGTATAGATGGCGTGTTATGTTTATTAGACGACGTTTTGATAACTGCTGAAAATAGGGAATCCCATTTGAATAAATTGTATTTGGTTCTGCAACGTTTGCAAGACGCAGGTTTAACTTTACAAAAAAGTAAATGTGAATTTTTCAAAGACCAAATAAATTATTTGGGTTATGTTATAGACAAATCAGGACTTAAAAAATCACCTGAAAAAGTAAAAGCAATTGTGAATGCGCCGTTACCTAATAATGTAAACCAGTTACAATCATTTTTAGGATTAGTAAATTATTACAGGAATTTTGTTGCAAATGCGTCGAGCATTCTTACTCCTTTATTTGATCTTTTAAAAAAGGGTACTAAATGGCAATGGCATGATGAGCATAATAAAGCTTTTGTAAGTATTAAAGAGATGCTTTCATCAGAACAAATCTTGGCACACTTTAACCCAAATGCAAAGATAATTCTTACCGTTGATGCTTCTCCTACCGGCTTAGGCGCAATTCTATCTCAGATAGAAGGAAATGGCCCAGAGAGACCTATTTCATTTGCGTCACGTACGCTTAATGCAGCAGAAAAACGTTACTCTCAGATTCAAAAAGAAGCTACAGCTATCATATTTGGTGTACGTCGATTTCACCAATATCTTTATGGTCGTTCAATTCCATTTATTTTACGCACAGATCATAAGCCTCTTATATCAATATTTGGTCGTTTTAAAGGAATTCCAGAAGTTTCTGCAAATCGCCTTCAAAGGTACGCTATTTTCTTGAATGCATATAATTATACAATTGAGTACATTCGGGGTAAAGTTAATAGTGCAGATTTTTTATCTCGAGCTAGTTTAATAGAATCACCACCGAACTTAAGTTCCGATTCTTCCTATAACACAAATCAATTTCTCGATGTTAGTGAAGTTGCGGATCGTGCAACTTACATCAATTTTGTAGTAGATGGTGGTTTACCTGTCACCTTGAAAATTTTACAAGAGGAAACGAAACAGGATACTGTCTTAACTAAAGTAATAGGGTTTGTTCTTAGCGGTTGGCCAAATAAGGTGACAGATTTAGATCTTAAACCATATCATTTATGCAAAACGCAACTTTCTTTAGAAGATGGCTGCCTAATGAGAGGGCATAAGGTAGTTTTACCTAAGAGTTTACGATTAAAAATTTTGAATGAATTACATAATTCTCATCTAGGCATAGTGAAAACTAAGGCAGAAGCACGTTCCAGGTTCTGGTTTCCAGGTATAGACAAAGTTTTAGAAAATATGATTGGTTCATGCAATGTTTGTATGCAACTAAGGTCTACTCCTTCCAGTGCACCACTTGCTCCATGGCCTTTTCCATCTGGTCCCTTTATCCGTCTTCATTTAGACTTTTTGGGTCCAATAAATGGTCAAACATATTTAGTTATTGTTGACGCTTTTACGAAGTGGGTGGAAGTTTATGAAATGTTTACTTCTGCTACTTCTACGACTGTGTTAGATAAGTTACACGATTTTATTGCTCGTTTTGGTTTACCGGAGACTATAGTATCTGACAATGGTACAGCTTTTACGTCATCCGAATTCAATCAATTTTGTATTTTAAACGGAATTTCTCAGGTTACCTCACCAGCATATTGTCCATCTAGCAATGGGCAGGCAGAAAGTTTTGTAAAGATAGTTAAGAAAGGAATTAAAACTAGCATTCTTTCTGCTAAAGACACAGCGGAAAAAAGGATTAGGCTTCAGAAATATCTTTTTGACTATAGAAACTCTGTTCATTCAGTCACTGGGTTTTCGCCAGCGCAATTGGTTTTTGGACGAAAGTTAAGGTCGCGATTGGATTTATTAAATAAAAATACATTGGTATCGCCAGTCTCACACGAATCCCTAGCAGATTATGTTAAGTGTAAACAGTCTTTGCAGTGTAAGAATTATAAAGGAAATAACCATCGAATTTTCGAACGTGATGATAAAGTATTATATAAAAGGTATATTGGAAATAATAAATTTAAATGGTTACAAGGATTGATTATAAAAAAACTAGGAAAAGTTACATACCTTGTTAAGGACATTAATACTGCGAATATTGTGAAAAAACATACAAATCAATTAATTAAAAACAGGAATAGGTGCTCAAGCACAGACAGACTTCGTTCATACGAATTGATTGATGATATTAATCTACAGAGTGAACCAAATGTGACTGATACAAGGGGGGAAGAGAGAAATATGTTAGAGAGTTCTCAAAGTGTACCAGATACCCCTCTACCATCTGGGAGTACAAGTACTAGACAGTTACGTGACATTCCTAGAATAGACTATAAGTCGTTACATAGAGGTTATTTTTAAGTTTATTTTGTTTTCGGCTATTTGTTAAAATAAGAGGGAGATGTTGTGTATCTGTGCAGACTACAAGTCCCGCGCTTTTAAAAAAAAGTAAATCAGTACGAATGCAACTAGTGTAGTTTTATTTATTCCGCATATTTCTTTCGTATATTTATTTTTAAATTTATTTTGATTATAAGAGTATGACTTTTCTGTTTATTAGTTACCAAATATATGTATTTTCACCATCGTTGTCCAGCGTATTTTTTCACTATTATAATCTAAATTCATACAGTCCCTAACATTTTGGTCCTTCTACCGCGTCTCTTAATAACGATGGTGAATACGCGATCACATAAAATAACGACCGACTCCAACCTCCCGTCGGGTGAGGTTCAGGATTCTCGAGCGGCCCATTCGTCGTCGACCAGAAACATCGACGCGTCGCCGAGAAACCACGACGAGCCATCGCCGAGGAATGGACGTCACACTGCGTCGCATTATACAAACGGATCGCACAATACAGGGAGTACTAAAATTTCTATCGCTAAAGCAGTAGCTGAAGTTGAACATATTCGCCGTTTAGCCGATATAGAACGACGGCAAATCGAGTTGAAGGCAGCTGAAGCTAAGTTAGCTTTAGACAAGAAAGTCGCGGAAGCAGAGTTACGGGCTGAGCTTGTCGCTATAAAAAAAAGTGGAAGCGGCAGTTCACGAAGCCATAGGGTTGAGTCGTGGCTTCAAAGCCATGATAACTTTGATGGGAACTCAGCAATGGGGCCGGTTAACCAGCAGTCCAAGGTTAGCACACCTGCGCTCGCTGTGCCACCATCCAAGGAAAAGCCATTTAACAGTAACTCCTTTTACCTTCCCAACGACGACTATAAAAATAGTATAAATTTAACCAAAGCCCTAGAAGGTTTAACAAACGTATTGTCTAATAAACCGAATTCAGTTAGTGTAAACCTACCCACCTTTGATGGCAGGTCAGCGCCTGAATGGCTTTCTTTTAAACGTATTTTTACTGATACACAGAAATTTTATTCAGCAGGTGAGAACTTGGCACGCCTTAGTAATGCGTTAAAGGGTGCTGCGCGTGAAGCGGTCTACGTCCTTCTGGTCTCCGCGCGTGACCCGCTACAGGTTATAAGCGCGTTAGAAAACAGGTTTGGTTGTCCTGAAAAAATTGTCCTACAGGAAATAAACTCTGTACGAGCTTTACCTAAAGTGAGTACGGAATGTAAGGATCTAGCCGTGTTTGTGTGTCGCGTACAGAATTGTGTGGAAATTATTCGTCTGTTGGATCAACCAGATTACCTACGCTCTCCAGAGTTATTCAACGCACTTATAGGTAAACTAAACCCTTTATTACGTGCCAGATGGATGGATTATGCTGTAAGTTACGATTGTGGACAGAGCAAACTTGAATTGCTTGCCGAATTTTTGTCTCGAGAGGTACAATTACAAAATAAATTTGGTATATGTGTCGAAACTTATTTCCCCCCGTCAACATTGGGTCAACAACCTTTTAGGTCACAGAATTACAGTAGACCTGGACATGATACACACAAGTATAATGGAATCGGGATAAACAATGCTAGCATTCATTCTAAATGTTCTGCAAACAATTGTAATTCTGAAAACACAAAATCGGAAAAATTATGCATATTTTGTAAAAATCAACATGACATTGCCAATTGTGATGACTTTCTATCGTTGTCTATAGACAACAGATGGAAATGGGTAAAATTAAACAAGGTTTGTCATCGTTGTTTACAAAAGAGAGCGCATAGGTTTAAATTTTGTAAAAATAAATCCTCATGTGGAAAACAAGGATGTGTATTTAAACATCATCAACTTTTACATAGTAGTGATATACTTAACGTCGTCGCGCATACAGACATAGCCGAGTTGGATCCAGCTTTATCTAGCTTGCCAAATCGGACGACGGAGACGACGAGAAGAGCCAGCGAAGAACCTGTTAAAGAAGAAGCTGCGCATAATGCTTCGACTTTCCAGCATAATAAAAGGCCTTTTCGTTCCTTATTAAAAATTATTGCTGTGAAAGTTACCGGTCCTACCGCTTCTGTGAACACCTTTGCGCTGCTAGACGACGGTTGCACTACGACACTGATAGATTCGAATATTTCGAAAACAATAGGTGCTGTAGGTCCTAAGGGCATTGTGAATATTAACTGTATGGGTGGACTATCAAAGATTAGTGAGTTTCACTCAGTAGATTTTTCTATACAAGGTTTGCATTCCTCAGACACATTTCAAATACATGGTGCACACTCAATTGAAAACTTAGACGTTAGTTGTCAAAGTGTAGTGCGCAACGAAGACTTAAGTATGTATAGTCATCTCTCAGATATTATTGATAGTATATGTTATGAAAATGCACAACCTACGATCGTATTAGGCGTTGATAATTATCATTTACTAGTTCCGATTACCGCTAGAGTAGGTACAATTTCGGAACCGATAGCTATTCAAACAGCTTTAGGTTGGGTTGGACTGTATGAATTTAGATTATAATAGTGAAAAAATACGCTGGACAACGATGGTGAAAATACATATATTTGTACATCCGCCACTCGAACAACTCCATCTTGACCGGGGTGGACAGAAATAACTCGTCCTTTTGGCCAGGATCCTCGTGGAAGTTGATCATCGACAATAATTACTAGGTCCCCGACTTTAAGCTCTGGAACTGATCCCCGTGCACGTCTTGGGAGTAAAGTAGGCAGATATTCTTTCAGCCATCTTGACCAGAAGTGATCAGCAAGTCGCACTGTTTTCTTCCAATTGCTTCGGCTGACCAGGTCTGAATCATCTAAAGTCGTCGGAATTGACTTCCCAGAAGAAGTTCCTAATATAAAGTGGAAGGGTGTCAACGCTTCTTCCTGTCTGGGATCGAACGAAACGTGTGTTAAAGGGCGAGAGTTCACTAAAGCTTCTGCTTCAAAGAGCAGAGTAACTAAAACTTCGTCCGAAGGGTTGCGTTCTCTGAGAGTAACCTTTAGCGCAGTTTTTATGGATCTAATCAGTCTCTCCCATGCTCCACCCATAAAAGGAGCTGAGGGTGGTATAAACTTCCAGGATATTCTCTCATTAGCTGCAAACTCTTCTATCGCTTCACCGTACAATGATCTTAACACACGGCTGACACCAACAAATGCCGTACCATTGTCCGACCAAATTTCCGTAGGAACTCCCCTTCGAGCAATAAATCTTCGCAGACCCATCAAGGCAGCGTCGGTGCTCAGGCTATACACCAATTCCAAATGTACCGCTCTCGTCACTAAACATGTAAAAAGGGCAACGTAGCGCTTTTCTCGACGACGACCGACAGATACTTGTATTGGGCCAAAATAATCTAAGCCAGCGTAAGTGAACGCTCTCTTATGATGCCCTAGTCGTGCCATAGGGAGATCGCCCATTGGTGGATCGAATGGTTGCGCTCTTCTCATACGACATATTCTGCACTCAAATGAAATAGATCGTACAGCGCTGCGTAGATGAACAATCCAGTAAAATTGCCTTAATTCGTTGACTACCATCTCAGTGTTTCCATGTGCAGCCTTTGCATGATAATGAGCGATAAGCAGTTTAACAGTTTTATTCCTTGAATCCAAGATTATCGGTCGTTTGGTTTCTTGGGCAATATGAGGTGTGTGATCAATTCTGCCCTTGAGCCGTAGAAGGTGATCTTCTCCAATAGTAGGACTAAGATGCAAGAGCTTGCTTTTTCTTGATAGCGGTTGACCATTCTTAATACTTTCTATTTCTTTTGCAAACGAATCTATTTGACTCTGCCTTAGCAGATGTACTTCTGCTTTATGTAAATCTTCTGCAGTGATATTGACCCAATTGATCGTGTACTAGCGGAGGGTGATGTCAGGAGCCTTAAGAACAGACGAGTGTGCATGACAAGAGTTATGAATGTCAAAGAAGCAAGTGAGGTGTGTAAGAATGGGCCTAAATGGCGCTCTGTTGTTCGTGCCTACCCCGCAAGGGAACTGGCGTGAAGTTATGTATGTGTGTATGTATTATTTATAATCATGTATGTATGTATGTGTATATTTAACTTGAATTAGTAGTATTTATGAATCCATTACTCCTTTTTCCTGCAGCTCCTACATCGCCAGACTAGCTAAGGAATTCGTTTAATTTAGGTTGCCTGGAAGAAATCGCTTTAAGCGATAAGGCCGCCTATTGTACTGCCTAGAAAATATTGTAAATATGGTTTGTTTTGGTTAGCAATAAAGTGTTATCTATCTGTCTTACTTATAATATCTCCATCAGTCTGTCTTTGTATGTCAAAATAACTTTTGTGGAAAATAGTGGATGAAATTTAGCAGGAACATAATAATCTGGATTTCACTACATAATGTTGTAGTGTATAATTAGCCACCCTAGAGAGCTACTATGACATGTGCATCCGACCAAAGTCGGAGTGAGAATGATTCATGATCTTTCGTCACTACGCGCGCTCGCTTTTATATCCGATTAGTAATATTAAAATAGTACAATAATAGATAGCATTACTTGGAACAAATGTTATTTTTTATCTATTGCAGGAGTTCAGCTGACAGGCAGACGGCCGACTTGATGGAAAGCGGTTACCATCGCCTATGGACATTTGCAACACCAAAGGTGCTATAATTGCGCGGAGACTGGAACCTGGTCACTAATGCCGGAACACACAAGGTTATTATGGCGGCATACTCTAGACCAGGGGTGGTCGCCATCCAGTCGAGCAAATACCCTACCACCTGGCTGTGGGTTTTGTCGCCTCTTACGACAGGCCGCCCGGCCGCAGGAAATTGTATTCTTTCTCCGTTCCTGCTCGGATAGAAATTAAAAGTATATAATATTAAAAGTAGTTATCCTTTGACAAACGTAAGACAAGATATAAAATTGGCGTGTCTTTCCCCCACAGCGACAAGTAAATCTCCAATTTGGTGTGGATTTAACTTGATCCTGTGTGATGGAGTGCGTTGAACCACTCCCAAGATGCAGGTGCTCTTGTCGAGCGATGCAAAGACAGCCATTATTTTTATTTCTTTATTCACGTTGAACTCATTTACGACGCGACTGTAGCTTTTGGGTCACATTTTCTCTATAAAAATGTTAGTCAAATGTAAATTATTTTATACATTACTCTTTCTTTGAACCAATTATTTATGAAGAGGCGTTCTTGGCGGGAACTGATAGGAGATGTAGTGCTGTGCAATTTTATTTTCTAAAAATGTGTAAAATTACTCTAAAATGAACAATAGTTGTTATTGATAGTTTTTGAGTAGTGATTATGTGTTGTGTGAGAAATACGAACTCTATAGTTAAATGTAGCTTTTTGAGTTGACACAAGAACTCCGTTGAATGGCACTAGCTGATTACCTACAGTTCAGCTGTGCTACACATAGGCTTAAGAAAATGAAGAAACTATATTGTAAACTAAGATCTGGCTTAAAGGCCTAGCTGCCAAGCCATAAACCGAAATGAATATTAATAAATTATTTATGAAAAAAAAAACAAAAACATTGAAACTAAGATACACTATGTAGCAGATCACTGCCAACGGGGAGCGTGCCCAGAAGGCTGGTTGCATTGCCGCGCTGTATGGCAATACTTATTTGTTGTGCAAAATATGAGCCAGCCTGACTACGGGTAGTGTCAAAGAGTTTCTTACATATGTCTTTAAAGAAACTGTTTGCCGACAGACCCCACGGGCCTAATGTTTCAACCCCAAACGGCACAAATATATAACCCCTTCCTAAGGCTTCATATTTGCGCCGTTTGACGTCTTCAGCTGAAGCGGCGGCGTTGCTAGCCCCTGACTCGGTCATTGGAAGATGTGACGGGCCAGTGTGTCGACACAGTTCGCATTCCACACTCACGGCTGCCCCATCTTCCAAGGGACGAGTGACATTCTTCCCGTCCGGTCTCTTACCATCGTCACGCACCAGGCCATTCGGTTCCAGAATGGCCGGGACGCCGACGCTGACAAGAGCACGGCGAATGATGTCGTTGAGGCTGGCATGACGAGATCTTCTTCCTGCGCTTTTTAAACATGACAACCCGTGGTGTCCAAATCGGTCTACCATAACTCCACATTGACAGCGATGTGGTACGCAACAGGGTGCCCGCCCCCAGGCGTAAACTCGCGATTGTTTCTTTTGATTTTTAAATTTATTTTATTTTTTGATAATATTTTACATACATACAGAGACAGGCAGAGGCTATAAGATCTCCACTTGCGACGATCCTGACAAACAACGTTTGCTTCATGTACTTTCATTAACCTCTTCATACATGCACGTTTATTTGATATGCTTTTTACCTGACCTCGTTTTAACACTTCTGCTATTTGATCATGATGTGTACGTCGTGGTCTACCGGTACCAACTCTACCATTCACAGTACTGTCATACACTTGTTTTGTGATTCTATTTTTATCCATCCTCTCTAGATGCCCAAACCACCTTAACATTCCTTTTTCAACTCTTGTTATTACATCTTCTTTCAATCCACAACGTTCCCTTATTACACTATTCCGTATCATATCATTCATACTTACCTCACATATACTTCTCAAAGCTCTCATTTCAACTGCATTTATTTTACTTTCATGCTTCTTCTGCCACACCCAACTTTCACTGCCGTACATTAGTGTTGGCACCAACACCCCTTGATGAACAGCCAAACGTGCCTTTACAGACACTTTTTGGCATTTCATGAAAGAGTTTAGCGCTCCATTCACCTTATTACCTGCAATTACTCTTCTTTCGGTGTCACTTTCATGATTGATAATATTAGTATGGTAATATATAAAAAATAGCCCATATACGTTCCGGCGCTGGGATTGGGCCTACCCATTTCTAAGGGACAATATACCCGCCAGATGTCCAAAACGGATTGTTGGGTTTCAGATATCAGTTATATTAGATTTATGCAGTTCCTATTTTAGGACGGTTTGTATGAGAATTCTTGTTCTAAACGTATACCTATTGCTTCCAGAAATCATGTAAAATTGCACCATTTCTGTTCACTGGTGAAAATATACATACATGCATACATAACTTCACGCCAGTTCCCTTGCGGGGTAGGCACGAACAACAGAGCGCCATTTAGGCCCATTCTTACACACTTCACTGGCTTCTTTGACATTCATAACTCTTGTCATGCACGCTCGTCTGTTTCTAGGCTCCTGATATCACCCTCCGCTAGTACACAATCAATTTGATCATGGAAGGTGTGTCGTGGCCTTCCACGACTACTGCATCCATCCACTTTTGCATTGTATATCTGTTTTGTCATTCTTTCATCATGCATTCTTTCCACATGCCCGAACAACCGGAGCATTCCTTTCCTTACCTTCACCCCGACACTTTCTTTCAGACCAACTCTCTTTCTTACTTCGGTATTACGAACGCGGTCCGCGAGTGTCACTCCGCAGATTTTGCGCAGTGCTCGCATCTCAACCGCATTTACTCTACTTTCATGCTCTCTCTTTCATACCCAACTCTCGCTTCCATACGTGAGCGTAGGTACCAGCACCGCGTTGTGTATGGCGAGCTGGGCCTTCTTGGCTGAGGTTCTTAGCGCCTAGAAGTTTACCTAACGCTCCATACACACTATTCCCCAAATTCACTCTTCTTTCTATATCAGCGGTAACGGTAACCACTTTCCATGAGCTAAACCGTCTGCTGGGTTTTTTTATTTTTTATTGCAGGATTTCAGCATACAGGCAGACGGCCCACTTGATGGAAACCAGTTAGCATCGCCTGTGGACATTTGCAACACCCAAAGGTGCTACAAATGCGCTGCTGCTCTCTTAATGGACACTGAAACCTGGTCACTAATGCCGGAACACAACTCAAGGTTGTTATGGCGACATACTTTAGACCAGGGGTAGTAGCCATCCAGTCGGGCAAATGCCCTACCACCTGGCTGGTTTGCCAGCTTGGCAATTAAAAAATTAATATAAGCACGCTATGTGCCTTTTACCTAAATACGAATTAATTCTTAAATGAATTCCTTTTTTAAAGGTGTCTCGGTCGGTTGAAGTATTCCAAGGGTGCCAGCGTGGAACGCTTAACTTTCCTCATAACATGCAAATGGGTAAAGTTCGCCTAATTACTGGCAAGACTGTCTGGCACCCCGCAGTCGAGATTTCAGTTAATTAAGCAATCGGTAGTACCTGCCTTTATTAACTGCTATTCTTCTTAAATTTGGTAAACACAGAAAGTTTTTTTTTGTAAAATTGTTTAAAAATAAATAAATATAATATTCTATTACAAATAAATATTATCGTTCTTTTTATATATTAATTAGATTTCAAGATTTTGATTCCTCTTATATATAAAACTAGCTGTGCCCGCGACGTCGTCTGCGTGGAATTTGCTTTCAAAACCCTCCGATTTTGAAACATTCTTCATTGGTGCTCCGCTCCTATTGGTCTTAGTGTGATGATATATAGCCTATAATAGCCTTCCTCGATAAATGGGCTATCCAACACTGAAAGAATTTTTCAAATAAGACCAGTAGTTCCTGAGATTAGCGCGTTCAAGCAAACAATGTTAGTATATTTGGCTACAACACTAATACTTACATTTTAAATATCGCGATATCTTTTGAATAAAATGTTCGAATTGAATAATTCGAAAGTTAAAAGTTCTGGAAAGGTATGGAATTCGTCTTGAATATGGAGTAATTTATTTTGATAAGGATTAATACCAAGGTACAAAATAAAGAGTTTTAGAAGCGACGGCATTTTATTTATTTAATAAAAGAAAACACTTATTGTGAGATAACTACAATAATTAGACATATGGTTACGCGATATTTTTTGTAGACAATTATATGTTCTGCAAAGTGGCCGTACATTGTTTTGTTCTATAATCAATAGTTTTCGCAGCGCACGCCGTGTAAGGATTTTTTCGGGTCATTTTTTTACACCTTGGGTTACATTATTGGACTTTCAGTAAGGATCACTAATTTTTTGAAAATATAATATAGCCTATAGCCTTCCTCGATAAATGTACTATTCAACACTGAAAGAATTCGGACAAGAAATCGGACCAGCGGTTCCTGAGATTAGCGCGTTTAAACAAACAAACAAACTCTTCAGCTTTATAATATTAGTACAGATATGAATTTTGAAATTAGCTAAAAAATAATTTTATAGGTACAAATTTTCATTAAGCTACCAATACATTGTAAGAAGCGATTAATTGCCGGTTCCTATATCTTACAGACCGTTGATTTCCCTTACTATATCAGTTAAAACCTCCATACCAGTAATTTCAAAATTCAACCGATGGTAAGGCAAGTGAATGAAAGGCAAGGCAAAGAAAAGAAACAAAACATTGGTAAAAAATAGATATATGGTCGCTTTAACTTGGGCATAGCGTTAATTGATGGTATTCAAATTCCTTTAGAGAAAAATGATAAATGTTATTATTCATTAAAAAACATTCAATAAAGTCTACAGAAGCTACAAATTAACAAATAAAAAATCCCTCATGAAAGGTAACCCGTTTCGTTCGTTTGGTAAAATAAACTCCCTGTTCAAATTATGTCCCCTCAGACATTATAAAAAAGTAAATCATAATCCTTTATGCTTACGATTGACTTTGTCCGAACACTTAAGAAAATTGTGGTGTAAAGTGCTTTCTCGGCTTGTATCGCGTGACGCTATATGCGATCAACGAATGCATGTATGAAACACAACACAATGCACAGTTAAAAATTCACATGTAAATATAGGTGAAAACAAAAGCACAATATATCTATACATATAATAAAATTGTAGAGGTCGAATTTCTGTACAATGAAAAAAATACTAAAAACCGAGTCAGGGGGATGTAAGAAGTGAAATAGGACTAATTTAGATTTTTTTGTTTCTCTGTCTGTTTGTACCGGCTAATTTCCGAAACGACTGAACCGATTTAAATGAAATTTTGTATGGTGGTAGCTTATATCCCTGGTCAACATATTATAGGATACTTTTGATCCCGAAAAATTAAAGAGTTCCCGTGGGATAGTTAAAAAACCGAACCACGCGGACGAAGTCACGGGCATCAGCTAGTAAACAAATGAAAACCGACTTCAAAAACTAAAAAGTATAAAATAACTTATTTCTAAAGCTATTTTTAATATATATTATCTAAAACATCTTAAACTCGGTGCTTAGTAATTTTCAAAATATAGTAATTTTTACGACTTTCAAGTAGCTGACTTTCAAATATATATTGTGTCCATTATTACTAAATAAACATAAATATTCAAATAACATAAAATTTCTATTTGGTATTAACAATTAAATAAAAACTAAACTAAATTATAAATAAGTATATATACAAATTAATGCTCCGGTGGTTCGGGCATGTGGAAAGAATGCATGATGAAAGAATGACTAAACAGATATACAATGCAAAAGTGGATGAATGCAGAAGTCGTGGAAGGCCACGACACACCTTCCATGATCAAATTGATCGTGTACTAGCAGAAAGTGATGTCAGGAGCCTTAAGAACAGACGAGCGTGCATGACAAGAGTTATGAATGTCAAAGAAGCAAGTGAGGTGTACACACCTTACAAGAATAAGCCTAAATGGCGCTCTGTTGTTCGTGCCTATCCCGCAAGGGAACTGGCGTGAAGTTATGTATGTATGTATGTACAAATTAAAATTAAACTATAAAATCTAGTCCTAGAACGCTGTCAGTTGGAAACGTGCCCAAAAGACTGGCCACATTACCTCGCTGTATCGCGTTGTCCGAGGTACAGACCAGTCTTTTGGTCACGTGAGACGTCTAGTAATTTTTATGTTTTACTTCGCACCGACTTCAACATGTTTTAGATAATATATATTAAAAATAAGATATTATAATTAAAAATAGCTTTAGAAATAAGTTATTTTATACTTTTTAGTTTTTGAAGTCGGTTTTTTTAAACGAAGTTTTTTTTAATTTGTTACTTTTTAGTGTCTAGCTATGGGTAGGCCTACGAAAGGTGCCGCGCGCCTTAAAAATATAGGTCTCAAGAAACGAGAACGGAAAAAATGACATAAAAAAAGGTTCATAAAATGAAAACTACGGGGCCAAAATATGTTTATTTTTTAGGGGACCAAATGGCAATTATTCCGCATCAAACTAAAGAAGAATCACGTAAATCGGATCATAAATGTCAGCATAATCGGTGTACATACATAAAAAAAATATACGAACCAAGAACCTTTTCCTTTTGGAAGTCGGTTAAAAAGCACCGTCTGTGGTCCTCCGTCAGGAACGAAATTAAAAGTAGCCTGGAGGTGGCATAACGCCTTTTCCTTATGTGACAATTTCTGTCTGTGCACGAGTGCGACGACAGCGCCCGAATGCGGCCTAATAACGGCGGTTACAAGACCTTCTAATTTCAAAAAATTCTACACATTATACTTATTAATATTATTTTAGATCTAATTTGTTTGTATTAAATTTTGTATTGTGTAAAAAATGGCGCCCAGTGGGCGTATAATGCTTTTTCCTTACGTGACGATTTTCGCTGGTTTACTCTACTTTAAGCCGTATAAAATAACTTAGTTGCAAAATGTAGATAATGTATGTATGTAAATAGATTTAAGATAAATGACGTGTAAATAAGATAGAAAAGTAATAGTCGAAAGTAATGTATAACTAAGTTTGAGATCGGAAAAGAACAACCGCACTAAAATAGTAAGATACAAGCTAAAGTCTCTGATTACGTCCGAGGAGAGGTCAGCCCTAAGAAGCCCATAAAATATGAAAATGCATTAGAGTGGTATATTTCATACGCCTGACGCGGCGCAAATACGTTCTTCGCGGCGTCTATACGTCAGGCATGTGAGAGAGACCACTATTGCCTTTTCATAATAAACATTCGTTGGTTGTGTACAATGTTACGTCGTACGTAATCTACGACTTTTGTAACCACTCCTTAATTTCGACTCCATGTCCCAAGGGAACTATCAAAACTTTCGGGGTAAAAGATTTATATATATTTTTATCCGTGCAGGAACGGAGAAAGAATACAATTTCCTGCGGTCGGGCGGCCTGTCATAAGAGGCAACAAAACAACCCACAGCCAGGTGGTAGGGCATTTGGCCGACTGGATGGCTACCAACCCTGGTCTAAAGTATGTCGCCATAACAACCTTGTGTTGTGTTCCGGCATTAGTGCCCAGGTTCCAGTCTCCTTTAAGAGGGCAGCAGCGCATTTGTAGCACCTTTGGTGTTGCAAATGTCCATAGGCGATGGTAACCGCTATCCATCAAGTGGGCCGTCTGCCAGTTTGCTGAACTCCCGCAACAAAAAAAATATTTCGTTAATTCCCTCTATCAAAACTTTCAATAAAAGTTTCTAGATCGCGGATTAGCGAGTTTCATCAAAAACGGGTAAAAGCCATGTCCAGTGATAAAATCGATCTTTGAGACCAGCAAAACTAAACAATAGTGTCGAATGCAATACAAAAATCTATACTGCATGTCGTTTGTTTGTATAGCACTTTTTTAAGATTGAAAAGTTCCTAAAAAGAATATTCAATTCTCCGCCATAAAACCTTGATACTATTCCTTCGTTCATAAAAGTAAAAATAAAACCATAGACAAACTTTTTGTCTTCAGTCAATCGTAATGAAGTGAGTCTCGAGTTCTACAAGCACGCGGCACACCCGAGTTGTTTTCAATTTGGCGCCAACTTTTAGGTTCTTTTTCGTACCAACTTTGATTGGGGGCGACGTTTTGCGACTCGAATAATATCGACGCACGTTGAATGTTAAATAAAACCTTTTTGTTGGTGGAGTTTTTTACGTAAAATCCTCCTTTATAGCAGATTGGACGGGAATTTTATTGGCGTTCAATTTTCGTTTAGTGCGGTGTTCTTTGGGCGAGAAGATAAAGGAAGTTTACATTATAAAGCGCCTAAGGCCGCGGTCGAACGTGAGTGGAATCATAAATATTGTATTAAAGATTGTCAAAAGTTGGACAAAGGAGACAATTTTGGTATTAACAGCACGATTAATGTCATAAAAGAAGGACTATTTCATTGTTTTTGTTCGATTTTTGGATCTGATGTCACCACTGCTATATGTTATGCGATTGAGGTTTGCTGTGATGGTATGTATGATTCTCTTCTGACTCCAATTAGGCGTGTCGGGCAGATGGAGATTAAATGAAATAAATAATTAAATTATATACCTGTCTTTAATTTACTTTGTATATACGACTCAACGTGAGAAGTGATGTGGGGTGACTAACGCGGATATCCACACATTACAATTTTTGCTGACTTGCAACTGTCGCTAGCCGTCACAGTTTTTAATTAATCCAGTTTACATAAATATATACAAAGCATTATAAGTAACAATTCCCTCAATGAAAAATTTAGCTAAAAACTGTCGTTTAATATAAAATTTTGGCATTTACCCGGCACTTCAATTTCACTTGTATAGAACATGAATCTCCAAACTTTCCAGTCTTTAGGGACATACTGGTTACTCCAGTAAGTCTCAAGGGCTAAAGATGCTTTTTACATAAATCTCAATAGTATTTTTTTACCTGTCTTACAATGTTCGAGAGAATCAAAGGTGCTGCAAATAGTAGCCCGGTCTGGTCTACGGACTGTAGTTTGGCGTCACACTGGAGCAGCCCAGCTCGTGGAAAGTGTTTACCACCGCCCATAGACGTTAGTAACACCAAGAGTGAAGCCAATGCGTTGTTGGCCTTTAGCGTGGTTTAGAGGGATGAGATAGAGATAGACATAGCTGGGCACCGTTAATCAAATAGTTAACTTTGTTAATCGCTAATCTGTTACTGAAAAAGTTAACTTCGTTAAAAGTTAAAACGTTACATTTCAGAAAATTTAACGCAAGTTAACGTTAATCGTTAATCCGTTAACACGTGATAAAAATTGCATCTTCTTATAAAAACTGTAAAAGTCGGGTATAATTATTAGAGTGTTTAATATAGGCGTGTCGACAAACAATGATTTTTCATTCATTTGGATTAAGGTTAAGAATTTATTTTATTAAGATACACTAGTTGCGTTCTGGACGAAATACTAATTAGACGAACTAATTTTAAGACGATTTCATTTTTTTTTTTTTTTTTTATTGCAGAAGATCAGCAGATAGGCAGACGGCCCACTTGATGGAAAGCGGTTACCATCGCCTATGGACATTTGCAACACCAAAGGTGCAACAGATGCGCTGCTGCTCCCTTAAGGGAGACTGGAACCTGGTCACTAATGCCGGAACACAACTCAAGGTTGTTATGGCGACATACTCTAGACCAGGGGTGGTAGCTATCCAGTCGGGCAAATGCCCTACCACCTGGCAATAGTAACACAATGACCAATTGCTATTTGGACGAATTATTACATAGCCCACTTACATCTTAGACGAAACGATACTAACCCGTCGATAATATTCCCCTTCATGAACATTAATATATTGAAGTTATCTTTTGAAAGCGAGGCTCGTTTCGGCTGTAGTATATCCTTGCCCGTGGAGAAAAAAAGAAAAAGATTTGTTGCTAGATTAACGATTAACGAACTTTGGGAAATTTAACGGAAGTTAACGAGTCCGTTAACATATTTTTAAGTTAACTTAAAAGTTATTCCGTTACTCGAAATGTTAACTTCATTAATTAACGATTAACAGATTAACGAGTTAATGCCCAGCTATGGAGATAGATATACAATAACACTAATGTAAGCAATGAACGAACACGAACTACGGGATTATCTCATACCTAAATCCGTACGAGCCAAACCCTTGTAACAATAATTCAATCGTTAATCGCCCGATTAGGCTTCCGGGCGCAATCGATCGCCCGATCGGCCATGTATCACGTTTAAACCATCTAATACGGAATTAGCACCTTTCTCTATGGGGATTTTTTACGGGTTTAATGAGTTTCCCGAGAGATACTGCCTATTAGAAATGTAAAAACTCTTTGAAATATAAATGGTCCTGTAGCATTAAAAAAAAATTGTTTTAGACATTTGGCTGCGGAACCATAGACAAGCATTTAATCAAAAATACTTCATTCCGCGAAAGGTGTTCGATGGATATTATTCGAACTAAAGTAATTTGTAAGCCCTAGCGTTTTGTTTTAGAAATATCCACTGCACTAATCAAGTTTTTTTTATAATGTATACCACATTTCGTACCTATCTGGGCCGTTCGGGGGAAGGCCAAATGCGGCGAGAAGCGTCTCAACAGACTCTGGGCGGGTCGTTCCCAACTACACCACTAAACTTAAACCTGTGCCCCACTAGCAGAAATGGCGTTAGCCGAAGTGAATATTGAAAAACTACAAAACCTACCATTGAGTCGACGATGTTCGGCTATTTTGACGAGATAGTAATAGCAGAATTGGGCCCCTGGTGTTGCAAACGTGTATCGGCGACGAGAAACCATGTTCCAGTAGGTACAGTGGTGAAGCAAGACCTAAATTTAATGTGGGCAATAAACATTTTGTGAGGCCCTTTAGTGACGCAAAAAGATGGGTTTGAAAAACAGTAGAAACTGATAACTGGCACTGGCCGGCGTGGAGTAGTTCCTCGTAACAATTACCGCGAATGTTGCTAGCCGAAATAAAAAAGAATTTGGTATGAGTAAGGATTATTATTTTACGACGAATAAAATTGTTCGACTATTTTAAATGCAACAAAAATTTTGCTTGTTCTGTCTTCGAGGTGCGAGGCGCCTAGGAGTGCGAGACCCTAGGCGATGACCCACGTCGCACACGCTTTACGCCGCCTCTGAGTACGTAGTCTGTCTACCAATTTCGCAATAAAAAAGCTAAGTTAGTTGAAATTACACGTAGTTTCTTTAGACTTACGACGTTGAGATTTACCCGTTTGTTCAGCCCTGATGACAATACACAAATATTATTTTTATCTATATTGGGCGCAGTTCTCTTGTAGCTCACGATGCCCAAAATGTTCCTTCAGCCGTTCCACATCGCGACCACGGTCGTTATGGCCGTGGCGAAAACGTCACTAATGACATCATAATTTTCGATCACACAGCGCTCACAACGACCCATGTCAAGAGGTGGGTTAAATTGGGCGTTGACCACAGAGCGTTAATTCTCGCTATTGATACGTTGACAAAGGCGCGGTTTTCAAATCAACCATATACATCAACCAATGACATTTGTGTATTTCGTAGGGCTCCATATAACCCGTTCCGTTTGAGTTTGTGATTGTAACGCCCGCAAATAACTGGAACGAGAAAAATCGCGATCGTGAGCGTGGTCGTTGTGAGCCAAGAGGAACGTAGCCATTATATACGTCAAAATTCAAAATACATAAGAGCATGTCAAACATAGACTTCATTTTAATTTCACCCTTCAGAGTTTTATATAAGTATTATCTATGTGTCCTGCTTCATTCTTAGCCTCAACGTGATATGAAAACTGAGCCGATTCTAATTTCCTGTCCAATCCAGCCAGCTTATCTGTCATACTCTTATTAGACTTTTTGCCAGAAAGAGATTTCATCTCAGTAAATTGAATTCATAAAATCTAGTCTAGTGGATCTAGTTACGTAATACTTTATTCAGAAAGGATTATATTGTTTCTAATAGGAAACGAGAAGCGTAAAAGTTATTAAAATACACTGTTTTGGCGATTTGTCTCCCGCGGTTTCGTGCAGCTTCGGAGTGTAAGGGCGATGAATAAGAACACTGAGTTTTCTTGATTAGGCTTTTACTGTTCTCTAAAGTACCTTGGTACAAGTGGCACATTTATATTTTGTATCAATGACAATATTAGTTTTAACTTTGGTAGTTAGCGACTATCCGTGCGAGGGAATACAGAGTGGATTTTTGGTGGCAATGTTGCCAATCTTAAAAATATCTTTATATAAGTAAAAATAACTAATAAAGGCGGAACGCCACACTGTCATCGAAAATTATTAAACCACATTGTATTTTTTATAAATAACCTAAAAAATTCTTGTAGTAAATTTAGATTTAAGATAATTAATTATTGAGGTAGCTCTATATTTAAATCTTTCTTGGGGGTTGGTATACGCTTCTTCAGTAAGATTTCAAATGAAATGTTAGATATGTCTTTCACTAAATTGAAAACCAAATTAAAAAGTATCTTGATTTAAAAGGGATATTAAATTATTGAAGAATATTTAAATGATAAAATTCCATTTACATAGCAGCTCGCTCCAGCCTCTTATACAATCGTCTGTATAACGTTTTAATTTTGCCAAACATGTAATAAATTTAAGGAGATATATAGTAGTACAAACTTTTAGAGTAGGTCGCGTCATTATTATAACAATAATACTTATTCTTCTTTCCTCTTACTGTCATAAGTCATAAGTATTTATTTCGTACAATAATATACAATTATCTGTACACGTCATATCAGTTACATTTACAATTTTCATTAAAGAAAAAATAGATAAAGTAATTAAATAATTTTAAAATTAAAAAATTCCTTTATTGAGTAAGGCGTCTCCTCGATAAGATAACTATTTAATCACTTCTTAAAAGAACTGAGACTTTCGGATTCTTTTATATTGAGAGGCAGTCTATTGTAGATTAAAGGTCCCATTACATATACCGTCTTGCTCATCTTAGAGAGCGAGCATGATATGGCCGAGAGCCTTCCCCTGCCCCGAGTGCAGTAAGAATGAGTGCTGCCACGCTCAGCTAAAGTATCCATGTTTACTCTGACGTATACCGCAACCTGGTAAATAAATACTGCTGGCAACGTCAGAATGGAAAGATCCTTAAAATAAGGTCTAGCTGACACGTCTTGCTGTACATGCGCTATCATTTTCAGTACTCTCTTCTGCAGTCGGAAAACTCTCAGCCAATTAGCGGAAAGTCCCCACAATTCGACGCTATATTGCAAGACAGAATGAAAGACCGCGAAATAGCAGGCCCGCATGACCTCAGTGGGTGTCACGCTGTCTTTGTCTTACTGACCATACACTCTTTGCAACAACTCCATTAATTCTTCGAAAAGTAATTCTGTAACATACTCCTGTATAAACTTTAAAAAAAAGTACTTGAGATATAAATAGAATAAGAAATATAAAGAAAAACAATTTTAGCTAGACGTGTTGCTGGGGAGTTTCTTGCCGCTTCTTCGCCTTAACAGCAACAACACGTTGCGAAGCGGTGTACTTAGAATAGGAAATAAAATAATTTTTTAACTTATATGTATGACCTTCAAAAAGTGTTCTGCAGTGGAACTTATTTTGAATAAAAACTTTAGAATTGAATTGAAAATAACCAAAAAATGGTTATGAATGTTACAAGTAGTTTTATTAAATAAACGTGTAAAAATTACCACCACTTTAAATGGCATCAAGCAATAAAGAGACTATTTGAAGAAATAGTGACGTGCTTACACTGCTCACATAAAATTAAAAAACAGCATGTCTTGAGATTTTGCAACAAGGTCGTAAAACACCAAAAAGGGTTTACACTTAGCTTATTGCCGGAATTATATTCGACGCAAGGATTCTCAGTGCAAACCTTCCTTTGCCGTTGTATAACTGATGTTTTATCTTGTATAAGTTATAAAGTAAAATAAAATATTCATTTTTTTTATTGCACGAGTTCAGCAGACGGCCGACTTGATGATGGAAAGCGGTTATCATAGCCTATGGACATTTGCAACACTAAAGGCGCACAAATGCGCTGCTGCGCTCTTAAGAGAGTCTGGAACCTGGCCACTAATGCCGGAACACAACTCAAGGTTGCTATGGCGGCATATTCTAGACCAGGGATGGTAGCCATCCAGGGGTGCAAATGTCCTGCAACCTGACAAATTTTTTTTGCTCATTGCAAATTGCTCAGAGACCACGGGCCATAAGAATGGCCTGGACTTTTGCAAGTGTTTGCGTGGGGCCATGGGAAGGCCAACACGTAGAGGCCCCTTGACCAATTTAAGCTAAATGTGGTGTGACACTGACTGGCGATTGTCCCTGCCTACACCATATAAAAATATACCCAAGGACAAGCCCCGATAAGTGTAGGACTATTGTAGGGAATGAGAACAAAAGATTCCGGGCTATTGGGATGAACTGTTAGTGGAGCTATAGATTGGGGACTATGGAGACTATGGCGTCTGCCCTGTCGCAATGTTCAAGGAATATGGAAAAATGGGTGGACGGTAACACGCCACTCACAGCATGGGCCCCTAAAAATGCCAAGATTGGCGATGGACAACATGGGTGCGAGTGGCTAAGTGGTGTCGAAAGTTGGGCTGCAGGTTCACCGAAGCTACATGTGACATTATGCCATTATTATTATTTGTATGTCTTTCAAGACCAGGGGCCATAAAAATGGCCCGGACATTTGGAGAGCTTGCTTGGGGCCATGGAAAGGCCAACACGTAGAGGCCCTTTGACAAATTTAATGTAAATGTGACGTGTCACTGACCGGCGATTATCCCTGTCTACACCATAAAACAATGCACCCAAGGACAAGCCCCGGCAAGTGTAGAACTATTGTGGGAAATGAGGACAAAAAGTAACGGGCTATTGGAGTGAACTGCTAGTGGTTCTAGGGGTCTGGGAATATGGGGACTATGGCGTCTGCCCGTCGCAATGTTCAGGGAACATGGAAAAATGGGCAGACGGTGACTCGCCACCCCCTGCATGGGCCCCAAAAAATGTTATTATTATTATTATTTATTATTTAATAAAATTGGGTCGTTTTGGTCTTACGACAAAAGGAAGGTTTGCACTGAAAATCAGCGTTGTGTCAGATATAATTCCGGCACAGCAATATGCTGAGTGCAAACCTTGTTTGCATGAAAATGTGGCGTACGAATTTTCAAAATATGTTTTGTGTATAATAATGTATAAGGAATGTAATTACGTCGCTATTTCTTCAACTAAAGTCTTTCTTTCTTTCTTTCTAACATATAAAATAGGCAGGATACATTGTATTGCATTATTTATATAAAACCAGGGTGCCCTATCCAGCACAAGTAATAAAACACAATACTTACAATACATTAAACGTTCTTCCAAGCTACCATTTGTCAATGGGCTTATCATGTTTCTGAGGCCAAGTGTCGAACTGTTCAAGCTGTTTCTGTTGGGTATTTAATTTCGCTTTATTGCTCAGTTCTCTTACTAAGGGTTGCAAGTGATAAAATTGCATTAAGGCGCTATATTCTGAACCTATAATTGACAGTGCATCATTGCATGTTGAAATGAATGTGTGGCGTTACAAGAATAGATAAGGTGAGAAATGAGTACATAAGGGGATCTTTAAAAGTCGCACCCGTGACTGAAAAATTGAGAGGAAGAAGATTAAGGTGGTATGGGCATGTAATTATCCGTGCAGGAACGGAGAAAGAATACAATCTCCTGCGGCCGGGCGGCCTGTCGAAGAGGCGACCAAACTACCCACAGCCAGGTGGTAGGGCATTTGTCCGACTGGATGGCTAAAGTATGACGCCATAACAACCTCGAGTTGCGTTCCGGCATTAGTGACCAGGTTCCAGTTTCCTTTAAAAGAGCAGCAGCGCATTTGTAGCAACTTTGGTGTTGCAAATGTCCATAGGCGATGGTAACCGCTTTCCATCAAGTGGGCCGTCTACCTGTCTGCTGAACTCCTGCAATACAAAAAAATGAGGAGGGATGAAAGACACTTGACAAAAAGAATGTCAAACTGCAAGATTGATGGATACAAACGTAAAGGTAGACCAAAAAAGAGATGGCTGGATTGCGTGAAGGTGCCGACCCCAAATAAATAGGAGAAGGTGAAAGAAAGGAGAGATCCCGGTCTTTCGGTTTCCTAATCCAGCTTCAAACAGTGAATTTAGGGAAGTTGTCTGTATTCCCCGATTCATATAAACCAGTGGTTGTCAAGTTACGAGTGAATAGGTATTTACTAGGTAGGAGTGCTCCATCCTACATCACGTCGTCACTTAACATCAGGTGAGACGGTATTCAAGCTCGAACCTATACTATGATAAGAAAAATAAAAGGAGTTGTAGGTTCGAGCTGGAGGGTGGTGGTCTTTTTTTTTATTGCAGGAGAAAGCGGTTACCATCGCCTATGGACATTTGCAACACCAAAGTTGCTACAAATGCGCTGCTGCTCTCTTAGGGGAGACGGGAACCTGGTCACTAATGCCGGAACACAACTCAAGGTTGTTATGGCGACATACTTTAGACCAGGGGTGGTAGTCATGCAGTCGGGCAAATGCCCTACCAGCTGGCTGTGGGTTGTTAAGTCGCCTCTTACGACAGGCCGCCCGGCCGTAGGAAATTGTATTCTTTCTCCGTTCCTGCACGGATAAGTGACGCGGAAAGAACGTGTCAGCAACTCCCGCATCCGCGGCAGTCTTCATGTTCGTGACATAGCAGACAAACTGCAAGAGTGTCGCTTATGCTGGTACGCTTACGTCTTACGGAGACCGGCTAGTTATATGGGGAAGAAATGTCTAGCCATGCCGCTTTCGCCAGGTCCTGGTCGAATGGGACGGTCCAAGCAATGCTGGCTTGACGTTGTGAAGGATTACACGCGTACCAATGGTCTCAAAACGGGGGATACCGAAGACCGCGCGAAATGGAGTAGAAAACCGCACGCAACCGGGATTTAACAATCGAATGATGATGATGATGATGATTCTGGCTAAAATTCAAAAACTTTTAATTTGAGTGAGTCGAGGGATGGTTTAGATACACAATTGGACTCGGTAGGTGGCGCTGCAATCGGGTTCTAAATTTCTACTTTTTCAACATAGGGCAACATCTGCCGGGCCCAATAGTTTATAATAACCTCGTCCTTCATCGTTTATAATTACTTCGCACTCTGTACTATATTTTACTATTGTAAACTTTGTGTTATTAATAATCATAGTCTTCACTAAAAGACATTGAAGAAGTTGGGAGCGCGATTATGTAAACGCAACACTTCACTACCCACTTTCTTGCTTGCTACCTAGGAAGTGGGCATAATGTAAACAAAGCGTTACACAAGAATATCGACTGTGGCGAGGCGTAACCAAAATAATAACAAAAAGGTTCGAAAATCAATTCTACTATTTTTTTTTTAATTTCTATCCATTGGTAGTGGTAATGGAGACAGGATTGCAGACAGACGAATATCCGATCAGCGAGGCGAAAAGCGGATACAAACTTACAGTGTGGCCTCTAATAAAGCGATTTATATAAATCAATATCACACACATTTTGATATACTTAGCATTTTTCTAAGTTAAAGCTAACAACTTATGTTTTGAGTATCATACTTTAATTGATTCAATCTGATGTAATTGATCGAAGCAAATATCGAAAAGGTCATTTACAATATTTATATAGCTTAATCGTGTGAGTTAGCGGGCCAGCCCTTAAACCATTGTCTAGGCTTAAACTACTATTAATTAAATAATTACATTTAATGAGGATTAAGGGAAGATTTATATTAGACCGGTGCGTGTCCGGGCCGGGGCGGGGCCGGAGCGGAGCCACTCCGTGCTGCACGTTTATATTACACCGGGTGTTAAACGGGCGATACAAAATGTATGTAACGTTTCAAATTCGTGCCCCGTCCGGGCCACGTACACGGCACGTCCCGGACACGGCCCGGTCAAATATAAATCACGGGCGATACAAAATGC
Source organism: Dendrolimus kikuchii (assembly GCA_019925095.2). NCBI lineage: Eukaryota > Metazoa > Arthropoda > Insecta > Lepidoptera > Lasiocampidae > Dendrolimus > Dendrolimus kikuchii. The sequence continues at coordinate 2,311,477 of CM034396.1, read as the reverse complement.
ATGTAACGTTTCAAATTCGTGCCCCGTCCGGGCGACGTACACGGCACGCCCCGGACACGGCCCGGTCTAATATAAATCATGGGCGATACAAAATGTATGTAACGTTTCAAATTCGTGCCCCGTCCGGGCCACGTACACGGCACGCCCCGGACACGGCCCGGTCTAATATAAATCTTCCCTTACAGATTCAACAGACTAACACAAAAGGTACATACACTAAGCTGTGATAATTTACACCTAATTATACCTAAGATGTATAATTTTAATTTGTACATTGTAAAAAAGCTAAATGTAAATATGAGTGTTTTATTTTCTTGTTTATTTACTTAAATTCATGTTATAATAAACTATTAAGTTGCGCCTTGAAACTTCACATAAATTTTGTGGTACTTACCTACTGGTACTTCAAAATTTTGTGAGATCACGCTATATGATATTATCTGGAAACTGTCGAGCGAAGCATGTTCGTACCCAAGTACTATTATTTAACCCTTTAGCTCACTATTAGCACATATGTCTCCGCGATGAGAGTGCAGATCGCGTTTGTGCACGTGATTGTTAATTGTGTTGTTGTCTCACTCTGTTTATATAGGAGTTGTATGAAATGGGTATATTTTCTTGGTATATTACAAGATGTAGTGATAGTGTTAGTCTTGCGGATTTTTGGTATATCGATAATTGTCTTAAGGGTTAAATTGTTTAATGTGTAGTTACGCCCTGAGTACACCCACGTATACGCCAGGGAGTAGTTATTACGGCTTGAATTGAATAAAATACTATATATAAGTCTAGACATGTGTTGTTTCACCCATTGGACCCCTTTTTTCAAGTTTACAGAACTGACCTGAAGTTTACGAACGATCAAATGCACTGGCCAGCGCGCAATAACTGGCGGCCTCCGCTTGCACACGTCACATTCATACAAATCGCTGACACGCAACTTTCACACTTACATTCTCTACAAATACTACGGGCGCAGACACTCGAAGTTTCCTACGCTATGTGTAATGAATGAACTGTTATTCGTTTTTTGTTTAACCAATAATATTAAATAAGTTAATATATCTGCGTTTTTCCGCTTCGCAGCGTCGCTCCGCGAAGGACAGGCAGCGATAAATAGTAAAACATTCCGCGTTCTTCGTGGCCCGAATACACTCGGAAAATTCATTACAATCGAAAAGGTTTCTTCGCTTATACTCACGCGGGGTTTCGCGCGTTTGTATCTTTGAACGGAAATAGAGAGCTTGCGCCCGCGACGCGACTACCGCGCCCGTCCCGCGGTCCCCCGCAGCCGTATCCGACCCCAGGGTTTCCAGGTACAAGATCTGGATTCCCAAAATTATACTTTTTGAATAATTATAGATAGATAGATAGATAGATAACTCTTTATTGTACACCAATACAAACATGAACTTAAAGACTAAAATTATATATATTTATGTACAAAGGGCGGTCTTATCGCTAAAAAGCGATCTCTTCCAGACAACCCCAGGAATGAATTGAGATGATAATGGCGATGGTGGTATACGTAACATATAGTACAACTACTTACATTTTAATAATAAATACATAAATGATATAAATACATAAATATATGCACAAATTTTATATATTACATAGATATATACTTAATATACATACCATACAAATACATATCTACAAAATATATAAAAGTTTATAAGTGAATTTAAATATCATATTCCAACGACAGGTAGTATTTTTTGATCCTAGTTTTAAATATCGCTAGCGATTTTGCTTGTCTGATTGTAACAGGAAGCGCGTATAGCGCAGAGCTGTATAGCCTTAACAGTAAAAGAATTGTTATAAAAAGTTGAGTTATGCGCAGGAGTGTTCAATTTAAGTTTAGTAGAAGGGCGTAAATAATAAGAGAGCACGAAAGAAATTCAAAACATTGTTTAAGGTAAGCGGGAGTACTAGGGACAAATAAAATACTATAGAGTAAAGCAAGGATGTGAGTATTCCGGCGAAATCGAATTGGCAACCACTTGAGTTTTTTTCGGAATTCAGAGACATGGTCATATTTGCGTAGTCCAAATATGAACCTTATACAAAAATTTTGGAGGCGCTCAAGTTTATTAAGTTGTTCTTGGGTTAAATTTAGATAGCTGGTGTCAGCATAATCAAGGATAGGAAGTAATAAGGATTCTGCTAGCTTTAATTATCCCCAAACATCATTTACCTACCTATTCTATAAATATAAAATTTCGTACCTGTCTTAGCAATTTCAAGAGATGAAAATAAGAATATAGTCTGTATAAACATATTCATTATAGCACAGGAAACAATATCTAACTGAAGCAACAATTGTCATTGACACATGACATTTTCCTTTTTTGTGATCACGGCTATTTGAAAAGTAGCCGAAACGTCGAAATGAAAAGCAAATAAAATTCCACGATTAAAACCGTTACAACGTAGTTTTAATTATCTGCACTAATGTATCAGAAATAGCAATAATAGTAAGTCAGATAAAATACTTATCTGGTTTCTCCAGTAACAAAATAGGGCAGTTGACAATTAAATGAACTGAAACATTTATTATAATCTTATAATAAGCTACATTCCTCTAGATTTTATATGAGCGTACCAAGTTATGACGTAATAACTGTAACTAGTCAAATAATCTATTAACCGTGATAAAACTTAAGACGTTAGCAGCTTATTTTAAAGTCCTGCAAATAATAATAAGATAAACTTTATATCAGACCGGGGTCCATATTTAGTTAGTGTGTTAGTTACAATTATCTTACAGATTAATAACATTTAGTAGTTAGTTAGTAACATTTGTTCTACGAGTATTTAACAAAAAAAGTTTAAGCCACTTATTTTAAGCCGATGACTACCCCTATCCAATGTTCTTAGAAGGGGCAGTCAATATTATTTTAGAATTTATTATAAAATTTGTCAGCTTCCCGATTTAATTTGCCAATATTTACACAAAAATGTCGACACTCCCAATTCTCCCGAAATCTTTGGAAGCTGTTCTCAATGTAGAGACCTTATCCGACCCACCACCATCCTGCATTAGTCCCGCGCCGCGCTACGCTTGGCTCACTTTATTTTACTTTTTCGACAAATCCCCGCCAAAGGATTTATGTGTTTCCAATTGGAACTTCCCCTTGCAACGTTATCGTGTTTCTGCTTAAATTAATCGCCTTCGAGTATAAGCTTTAGCTTCAAAGAAATGTGCTCAGGTTTATTTTCTTGGTGTCTTTGAGTTGCTTATTTTTTCATAGATATTGAAATTAGGAACCTTTCAAAGAAGTACAATGTGTCTTTTAAAGAAGTACAATATGTAAGTGAATAAACAATAATTTATTAAGTTTATTTTATTATATATATATACATTACAATCAAAACGTTCGGACGTTTTTTTCGTGAAATGAAGTAATCTATAAAAAAATATATTATTTGTAAAATATTAAAAAAAAATTGTCAGTTGAATATTTATCCGTGCAGGAACTGAGAAAGAATACAATTTCCTGCGGCCGGGCGGCCTGTCTTAAGAGGCGACTAAACAACCCACCGCCAGGTGGTAGGGCATTTGCCCGACTGGATGGCTACCACCCCTGGTCTAAAGTATATCGCCATAATAACCTTAAGTTCTGTTCCGGCATTAGTGATCAGGTTCCAGTCTCCCTTAAGAGAGCAGCAGCTCATTTGTAGCACCTTTGGTGTTGCTAATGTCCATAGGCGATGGTAACCGCTTTCCATCAAGTGGGCCGTATGCCTGTCTGCTGAACTCCTGCAATAAAAAAAAAATCACAAGAAACGTAACCAATGGCAAATTCACACAAAAAGAGGGTAGCTAACAAGTCCGATACGAACGGTTGTATTGTTTGTACATTTGGCCTATATCATAACCTAATTTTCCACAACTCTCTGCGTTACGAATAAACCCATGGGGTTTCTGTGCCACAGTCGAATATGTTTTAATGTATATGGATGTAAGCATATTTGTTCCGTCCTTGCCTAGTATAAAGTAGGTAAAACATCGCTCCATCAATTTTGCTGTCTACCCTCTTTTCTGTGTGAGGCGACGTCTAACACAGCAGGGTATAGGCAGCCATTTTGATCATTCGGAGTCAACGTTTGATAAAGAACACACTGCGCCGTGCGCTTACCTTTAACTATCAACCATTTTGAACTTCAGCTAATTGTGATTACTGGCCGTGCCAAAAACTTTTACGATACTTAGACTTTGTTAAAAGTGTTAGCTGTAAGGTAGAATCTAGTGCCGTGTGCTGTTCCTGTGTGTAACCTGAACCGAGCCAGGCGAGGGCGGATCTCAAGGTTGGTGGAGCTTCTACTTTACTAGTGCAAGGGTTCTAGGTCATATCTCTCTCATACAGTCCATTTAAATCGAACCATATTAACCGTGGGCTATAAGCGCCCCACAATATTGAAAAAAAAAAACCTAATTGTTATATTGTAGCATCGTCACAACTAACCTGACGACCCAGATATTCACAGGCCACGGAGGGTTTTCTGAATTTGAACCGGTTCAAGTTGAAGGGGGATCCATCGTGCGTCTGTGAAGCTGGAATACCGGAGACCCCCTTACATGCAATCTTCGACTGCCCTCTCTTTGACCGGTACAACACGTCGTGTACCCTGAAAACGGAGATCATACGCAAGAACATCCAGGAACTGATGGGTAAGAAGCTACGCGAGGATTCCTTGGTTTCGTTGTAAAAATTGTCAAGATAAATAAAAAGAATGGATCAACAAGAAACGTTAGTGATATATAATGAATATATGTACACATAGCGTGTAAATGAATAAGTAATAAGAATGTAGTGGAACATTTACAAGCCATTAGATGGCGCTGTGCAATAATTGATGTCACAAACGTTTCCCGAAACATACAAAGAATACATACAAATTTTCAACTATAACAGATGGGCTTCCGCCGCTTCTCCTCCAGCTATAATACGTTGCGAAGCGATAGTAATGATAGACTAGGATCGGCTCCGCCTAGGGATGCAACATCGCTCATAAAAACATCGATGTTAGGATATCGATGTTTTCAAAATTAAAATATCGATGTTAAAAATATCGACGTTTATGAACGATATATCGATGTTTTTTATCACCATTTACATAAGCTTTTTAACGCTTGTTCCCGTGATGCAAATGAAACATCGTTTTTTTAACATCGATGTATCGCTCAAAGCACCTTAGTACACCTTTCTTAATTCTTGCTTTCACTAACATCATCCTTTTATGCCGCTGTTGCTCCATCTTTACAATCTTTGCATCTCAATGCTCTCATCCTACTAAATACTATGTTTATTCTATTTATATGTCTTTTCCCTTACCCATATTCACTACCGTACCATTTAACAGCGTGGGCACACACTAACATCCCTATCACCATTTAAAATAAATGTACATCTAAGAAAAATGGTTATTTCTAATAGAAATGAATAAAATAGATATAATAATCAACTTTTATATTATGAATTATTACTGGCAATAACAAAAAATATTAAAAATAGAGCGCAAGATGGCGTGTTACGTCTATGTACGATAAAACATCGTTCAAAAAATATCGTTCTTGAACAGCGACGTATCGTCGATGTTTTGGTTCCAACATCGATGTTAAAACATCGATTTTTATGAACGATACATCGATGTTTGGAAACATCGATGTTTTGTTTGCATCCCTAGCTCCGCCGGCGGAGTCGATAATTGGTCCCCAAATAATCACTTCAGCCTGTTAACTTAGCTTATTCAGCCTTTTACTGCTAAATCTCAATATAGAGTCCATCCCCCGCAGCGGTCGAGCCGAGGTCGAACCTCACAGGAGGTGCCTCCTCGAGCGCGCTGCTTCCGGGCTGAACGCCCCCGCTCCCACGGAGTCGGGAAGCCCCCAAAGTCCGGTATCGCTGAAACAGCCATCTGCGGCTATTCAGCTTGGTCCAGCTTCAAAAAAAAAAACAGATGGGCCTAGGCCTGCGAGGAACAACACTAGCCTCGCTGGAAGATCTTCCTTTGAGACGGAGGAGCATTCCATCTTTCTCCTCCATCCTATACGGGTCCCCCTTCAAGAATAAGTGTAATTCGTTATAAAATAGACTAGTGTTGTAATATAAATAAGAAACAAAACATAAAAGTGTAAAAAACAGAAAATAGACTATAAGTTATTAATAGACATAAAGAATGTATTAGAAAGAAGGAAAAATGTAATAGTTTTTAAGAATTTTCAAAAGAAATATTGAAAATATAAAAGAGAAAGAAAACAAAATAAAGAAAAGAAAATAATAATCTCCATTCTACCATATAATGGGAGCAGGCGAAAAAAATCTTTATCTTGTACCCTGCTATAATACTATAAGGTCTTACGTAGAAAACTGAGCCTAGATCACCGTCTTCTACGGGTAAGCTGCTCGAGGCTGGCGAACTTACCTCGCTGGGTCACTATCGAACTGTCCTCCGGAGTAGTCACCAGCCCTCTGTGAACTTGAAGAGTCAAGAAAAAACCAGCCGTTTTAAGAGTTCTTTGAGGCTCATGACGTCAGGACCGTACAATTGAAACAAGTAATTTTTTAAGTATAATTTTGTTATAGCCGTCATGCTTAATGTTTCAGGTTTATCATGATCGGAAATGTTGCAAATTTCCGGTACGGTTACCTTGGTATAAATAGTAGGTATAAATCTCCAGCTAGAATCCTTCTTCAAAGCAGACATTATCATAATCCAACAAAGCCCTAACGTATCCTTTCTTATCACTTGACATATAAATTCCAGAATCTTGGATTTAGAAATGATTCGATTTTCAAGATTATTTTTCTCCAAGCCGACAGCCGGAGGCATTGGAAATCCGTGGTACATCCAACTGATCCCAATATTCATTGGCGCACTTCACTATTATCCGAACCAGTGGTTCGTGAATTCGCATTCTTAGGTGAAATGGTTTTCGAACTAGTAACTAGTGTTGTGGTGTTTGCGAGGGGACAAATGTCGATATTTGTCGAGATTACCTCGACAAATATCGATATCGAGAACACTTACAATAATATTTTTTGTTTAGAAATCGTAACTGGTAATTTACTGTAGCCATTTCTGTTGTACAATAAAAAAAATTTAATGCATTATGCCACGTATCCACGTACGTACGTATCCATACAAATTTATATGTAACTAAAAGTGACATTCATCGGATTCACATTCACATTCATTACTACTTCTACGGCTTTTTATAAATGTGGTATACCTACATGCACTTAAGTAGAAAAAGTACTTTCTAGAGCAGACAAGAGGATTTTTTGATAGGACATTTTTATAGAATATTTAAAAATAGAAACAGATGCTGATAATCATGTACTTTGGAATTATGTGTTGTTGAAACACCTTATGGGATGGAGTTTCGCAAAATAACATATCAGTGAAATGCAAAGAAAGTTTACTTATCTCTTTTTTACATACATACATACATACATAATTTCACGCCAGTTCCCTTGCGGGGTAGGCACGAACAACAGAGTGCCATTTAGGCTTATTCTGACACACCTCACTTGCCTCTTTGACATTCATAACTCTTGTCATGATAGTTCGTCTGTTCTTAAGGCTCCTGACATATTAATTACAAAAAAACATTTACTAATAAGAACTTTCGTGATTTCTCTCGATTTATACAGAATCTTTCTAGCTTTTTTAAAAATAATCCCAAATTGAGATAAAGACAATACAATTTATGACAACCAGTACAATACCATAGCGTGAAGAATAAACATACCAATTTCTTAAAACTTGAAAAAACTATCTCAATTTCAAAATAAAGAAATGTAGAAAAAAGTTCACTTTGTTTTCTTTACAAATTGAATATTATCATAATCATTAACCAAAATATTATTGCTTGGATTATCGATAACTAATTCCTAATATTGGTCTCCTCTCTATAATAAAGGCGCTGCATATTCAAGTGCGTATTCCCGGCACGCGCTCCAATCTCGCGGGTGTTGATTTGGTGCTGTTTCCGAACGCAACCGTTATTCAAAGATGGCCGACGTGTTTCCGCGGGAAATGTATTTAGCATTCGAACATTAATTTCACTGTCAGGATCTTGAAACACGTACATTTTTCTTTTTCGGCTGCGTAAGAGGTGACTACGCTTTTTGGGCTGAGAGTAAGTATATTATAGTAATGCTACTTTTAATATTGTTCTTTCAACTTTCTGCCAGTGTAAGCAAGCTTTAAAGCAGAACAATTCCAACGTGATATAACTATTTACTACTTATATCTAATTTTGTCAGGAGCCTTAAGAACAGACGAGCGTGCATGACAAGAGCTATGAATGTCAAAGAAACAAGTGAGGTGTGTAAGAATAAGCCTGAATGGCGCTCTGGTGTTCGTGCCTACCCCGCAAGGGAACTGGCGTGAAGTTATGTATGTATGTATGTATGTCTAATTTTGAGTTAGAATTAAAATAGGAAGTAAAGTCACATAATAATTTCACAATGATATCCGCAACTTCTTTCTACCTGGCTGTCAATCATTTATTATTAAGCACAGGCTTTTCTTATTTCTTCATTATAAAGTAAAGCTTTGTACTACACACATCACATAATCCTAAACATTTCTGAAACACGCAAAGCCATATTTAAAAGTAACATACGAAATTTTCATTAACTACAAATTCGTTACAAAATAGCGAGGCGTAATCAAGAGAAGGTATAAAACGAAGGATGGTGCTAGAATGTTCCAATTTTTACCCTTTGTCCCCGGGAGGCTGCGGCAAATTAGTTTTGTGCTTTCAATTTTCATGCAAAGTAGTTTAAACAGGTAAATATGCATTGTTTACAAGACCGTTCTCCAGCAATATTTGTTTTAATAGATTAACCAGATTAACTAACTATTAATTAGATTAACTAGATTATGTATGCTTACATTTTATATATCGAAAACATTAATGGAGTAGGTAGTCACGTTATAGAATACTTTGGTTACAACTTCTTTAGGTCGTTGTCGGCAAATGCCACAACAACGTTGACATTACAGAACCCAGACCAATTAATTATCTATCTATAATATTACGATTATTATTATTATAATATTACGTATGGAAGCGAGAGTTGGGTATGGAAGAGAGAGCATGAAAGTAGAGTAAACGCGGTCGAGATGCGAGCACTGCGCAAAATCTGCGGAGTGACGCTCGCGGACCGCGTTCGTAATACCGAAGTAAGAAAGAGAGTTGGTCTGAAAAAGAGTGACGGGGTGAAGGTAAGGAAAGGAATGCTCCAGTGGTTCGGGCATGTGGAAAGAATGACTAAACAGATATACAATGCAAAAGTGTATGGATGCAGACGTCGTGCAAGGCCACGACACACCTTCCATGATCAAATTGATCGTATACTAGTAGAAGATGATGTCAGGCCCTTAAAAACAGACGAGCGTGCATGACAAGAGTTATGAATGTCAAAGAAGCAAGTGAGGTGTGTAAGAATAGGCCTAAATGGCGCTCTGTTGTTCGTGCCTACCCCGCAAGGGAACTGGCGTGAAGTTATGTATAATATTACAACATTCTAAACACGCCGTGTCTGTACATTAAAGCTATAAAAAAAAAAACTAGAATAGACTATATCTAGATTTCTTGTCTGGGTGTTCGTGATTCTTTCGCTGATCGACGGCAAATTCTTAGACTTAAGCTCTGTGCTATTTTTTTATCCTGGGCATCCCGCGGGAATTTTTCTGGGAATGATTTAAAATGGCCACTTTTCAAATTAATTCAAATTCCAATGTGATTTTTTTACTGATCAAAAGCAAACTTAATGTAATAAAATGTGTTTTATTTTCTCTGAGAATCCCGTAGGAATTTTCCCGGGAGCGGTGGGTAGTTGTTTGGATGCATAAAAATTAGTTAATACATATGAAACCAGTTATATCAAAAACTTGTTACAAATGAATATGTCTTGCAAAGGCGTTCTGATGTAAAGGGATATCGCCGGCTCACCGGGCTTGTTTTGTAAGTCCCTCGGGCGATCGTCTGTCGGCCTTTATCCCTATGTGAAGCAACTACACGCTACAGTTTGTGTTTGTTATTATATAATTCAATACACCATGGTTGGTATTCTAGGAAACTTAATAATACTTGTAAACCCACATGAGAGCTTTGTAGCGAAGCTTAAGGCAAAGTACACCAGCGTCCTTATTGTTACAGACTGCAGTTGTCCATGGGTAAGAACACTTCTCTTCAAGCCACAACATGTTGCGAAGCGGTGGTATTTTTTTTAAAGTTTATGGCTTGGCAACTAGGCCTTTAAGCCAGGCGCAGCTGTATTGTAGGCTACAAGCGACGTCATTCAACGGAGTTCTTGTGAAAACTCGAAAGGCCACATTTGGTTATGTAGTTCACATTTCTCACAAAAACACATAATTACTACTCAAAAATTATCAATATCCTACAACTATTGTTTATTTTAGAGTAATTCTACACATTTTTAGAAAATAAAACTGCACAGCACAACGTCCCCTTTCAGTTCCCGCCAAAAACTCCGCGGTGGTAAATTAGATTAGGCTCCCATAGAGTAAATAATAACCATAAACAAAATTAAAATGAAATAATTAAAATGAACAAGTAGGCGCGTAAGCTAAATAAAACTTTAACAATACTCATTGACACTTGACATATTTGTCTCCGTGATCACGGCTACTGAAAAGTAGCACAAACGTCGGAATAATAAAAATCAAATAAATTACCGCGCTTAAAACCGTTACAGTGTAGTTTTATTATGTATACTAGTCGCAATAACTTAAGAAAATTTAAATATGTGTCCGTATGCGATTGAAAACTTGTTGAATCACCTGGCTACGCTTTGAAGGTGTGTAGTAAAAAAAAGTTCCAAATCGACTTATTTATCATTTGTTGGCAAAAACCGTTTAATTAAAGTTAAACCGGTTAAAGTTAAACAAAACCGAAAATAAAAGCCCACATGTATTTAGGTTGTAACTGGTTCGTCATTTTTCCTATTTTTAAGCCCTACATACTTGTATATATATATATATATATATATATATATATATATATATATATATATATATATATATATATATATAATTAATAAGAATTTTAATAATTGAATGAAGGCCACGACACACCTTCCATGATCAAATTGATTGTGTACCGCCAGAAGGTGATGTCAGGAGCCTTAAGAACAGACGAGCGTGCATGATAAGAGTTATGAATGTCAAAGAAGCAAGTGAGGTGTGTAAGAATAAGCCTAAATGGCGCTCTGTTGCTCGTGCCTACCCCGCAAGGGAACTGGCGTGAAGTTATGTACGTATGTAATTTTTATAATTTATACACGCTTCTTGTTTATTTTTGTTTTTGTGTGTGACATTTATTGTATGATGTTTGTGTTGTGGTGTACCTTACGAATAACTTATTATATTAATTTATTCTCATTTTTATACTAAACTTATACTGTATCTGTTACATGCTAGTGTTGTGAGGAAGTTGCATGTGCAGTGTGTGCTTTATGTCTATACCTATATATATTATCGTAACTCGTGCCATGTGTATTATTCTTTCCTTTCTGTGTCTGGATTATTAATTTTTAGGCTCTTTATGTGCTTGGTTTGTTTGTGAAGTGTGCGTGTAATGCAATGCGGTGGTAGTGCGCGTTGGTGTGAGTATGTGTGTAAGTTTTGTTGTTAGTTGTGTATTTGTGATTTTATGTGATACATACATGTATATTTGCCGGCAAAGAGTGCAAATCACAAGAGCTAATATATAAGCTCCAGGGCTAGAAGTGTTGAAAACAAAGTCGAGAGTAGCTTCGGTGAAACCACAGCACACCTCTATAACACTTCACATCTTTCCAATACTCCACATCTCTCAAACACTCCACATCTCTCCAATTCACCACATCTCTCCAACACTCCACATCTCTCAAACAATCCACATCTCTCAAACACTCCACATCTCTCAAACATTCCACATCTCTCCAATTCACCACATTTCTCCAACACTCTCTCAAACAACACTCCACATCTCTCAAACACTCCACATCTCTCCAATTCACCACATCTCTCCAACACTCCACATCTCTCAAACATCACTCCAACACTCCACATCTCTCAAACACTCTCCAATTCACCACATTTCTCCAACACTCCACATTTCTCCAATTCACCACATCTCTCCAACACTCCACATCTCTCAAACAATCCACGCCTCTCAAACACTCCACATCTCTCAAACACTCCACATCTCTCCAATTCACCACATCTCTCCAACACTCCACATTTCTCCAATTCACCACATCTCTCCAACACTCCACATCTCTCAAACACTCCACATCTCTCCAATTCACCACATCTCTCCAACACTCCACATCTCTCAAACAATCCACATCACTCCAACACTCCACATCTCTCAAACACTCCACATCTCTCCAATTCACCACATTTCTCCAACACTCCACATTTCTCCAATTCACCACATCTCTCCAACACTCCACATCTCTCAAACAATCCACGCCTCTCAAACACTCCACATCTCTCAAACACTCCACATCTCTCCAATTCACCACATTTCTCCAATACTCCACATCTCTCCAATTCACCACATCTCTCCAACACTCCACATCTCTCAAACAATCCACGCCTCTCTAACACTCCACATCTCTCCAATTCACCACATCTCTCTCCAATTTCTCCACTCCACATCTCTCACCAATCTCTCCAACACTCCACATCTCTCAAACAATCCACATATCTCAAACACTCCACATCTCTCAAACACTCCACATCTCTCCAATTCACCACATTTCTCCAATACTCCACATCTCTCCAATTCACCACATCTCTCCAACACTCCACATCTCTCAAACAATCCACGCCTCTCAAACACTCCACATCTCTCAAACACTCCACATCTCTCCAATTCACCACATCTCTCCAACACTCCACATCTCTCAAACAATCCACATATCTCAAACACCACATCCACATCTCTCCACATTTCCATTACACTCTCACATCTCTCCAACACTCCACATCTCTCAAACAATCCACGCCTCTCAAACACTCCACATCTCTCAAACACTCCACATCTCTCCAATTCACCACATCTCTCCAACACTCCACATCTCTCAAACAATCCACATCTCTCAAACACTCCACATCTCTCAAACACTCCACATCTCTCCAATTCACCACATCTCTCCAACACTCCACATCTCTCAAACACTATATCTCTCCATTTTTTCACATCTCACATCTATCTAACTCTTAACATTTAGGGCGGACCACCTATCCATATACATAGAAATTAACAGATATCAGAGCGTTGGCGGCGCAGAGACAGCGTGTAGGTGGTGCCGTCTACACTAGCGCTTCGTTGTTTACTCTGGTCTCGATGTCTGAGACCTGACCAGAGTTGTACGGTACACACCGGTAACACAACTTGTTTAACTTGGGAATATACACAATATGTCTGTACATGGACAAGTTACACGCGCTACGTGTCAAAATATGTATTTCGCTTATCCCTTTACGACAAAAGCAGACCATACACATTAAATCCAACTCGTGTAAGACACAACGTGCGGGTAACGTCCTTAATAAGCGTCCAGCTAAGTCGATACAGCCTAACAACACATGTTTATTCTCCTATTATATTAATGTACTCTGTGTCTTTATTGTTCTCTATTTGTTTATCTCTCGCTTGTCATTTTGGGTCCAACGTAAATGTTTAAGCATATAACAAATTGCTAAATTATTAACTACGTTACTGTATTTCGTTAACAATATTTAGAACTAGAGTTTTCCACGTGATATATACGGGTATTTGCAAAACGTTTTGTTTTCTGTATTTCGTTGTTAATGACATCAATGCACCATAATAATCTGTTCCACTAGAGTTTATAATCATAAAGGTTACGATTGTAACCTCCCCAAGCAAGTGAAACGGGAAGAAACGCGGTCGTGAACGTGGTTGTTGTGATTCTCTTGTGGAACGTAGCCTATATATCGCAAATTCAAGATTTTTCTTTCTAGTGTTTTTTTTTTGGATTTTATGCCTTGGCAGCTAGGCCTTTAACCCAGGTTTTAGGTTTAATGTAGTTTCTTCTGTTTCTTAAACCTATGTGTAGCACAGCTGAACTGTAAGTAATCAGCTAGTGCCATTCAACGGAGTTCTTGTGACAACTCAAAAGGCCACATTTGACTTTACAGTTCACATTTCTCACAAAACACATAATAACTACTCAAAAACTATCAATATCCTACAACTATTGTTCATTTTGGAGTAATTTTACACATTTTTAGAAAATAAAACTGCACAGCACAACATCTCCTTTCAGTTCCCGCCAAAAACTCCCTAGTGTTATCTTCTTCTATATTCTATACAGGTAAATAAAATTGATGTCAAAATAAAAATGTGAAAAAAAATCAGGGGCTAATTCGGAGTTTTTGGCGGGAACTGAAAGGAGATGCTGTGCTGTGCAGTTTTATTTTCTAAAAATGTGTAAAATTACTCTAAAATGAACAATAGTTGTAGGATATTGATAGTTTTTGAGTAGTAATTATGTGTCTTTGTGAGAAATGTGAACTTTATAGTCAAATGTGGCCTTTCGAGTTTTCACAAGAACTCCGTTGAATGGCGTTAGTTGTAGCCTACAATACAACTGCGCGACTATTATACGAAGACTTAAACATCAGAATTGGCTGTATGGACTAAAGATTCCTTTGCCTGCCTTTGTGGCGAATACAACAACTACTACTCAGGGGCTAATTCGGACCAGGAGATTGTGAAAATGCAATTTTTAGAATTTTTGTCTGTCGGTCTGTCTGTCTGGATGTTTCGGCTAATCTCTGATAGAGCTGGGCCGACTTTGAAGAGAGTTTCAGTGGCCGATAGCTGATGTTACAACGAGTTATGACGACGACTTAGGCGACTATTTAAAAAAAATCAGGTTCGCAAAAAAAATCCATATGGACGAAGCCGCGGGCACAGCTAGTAGTAGTAGTATATAATTATAATCCGCTCTACCGCTCGAATCAAGGATACGGTGACGTTATGTATTTTATATATATAAAAATCAATTGCTGTTCGTTAGTCTCGCTAAAACTCGAGAACGGCTGGACTGATTTGGCTAATTTTGGTTTTGAATTATTTGTGGAAGTCCAGGGAAGGTTTAAAAGTCGAGTAAATAAGACAAAATGCTAGGAATATAGTAAAAACAACAATTTCACTTTCCGTCGTTTAGAAATCAATTAAATTTAAAAGTCGTTCAAAAATCATATTAAATTTACGAGTTTTTTTTTTCATTTCTTTGGTTTTGAATGTCAAACGTTTGATGTTCGTTCCGGTTAAGTTTTGACCACATTTTTTTTACTAAAGTTGAAACATTCTGCAATTATCATTCGGCTTTTTTATTTATTTATTCTGAGGCGGTACGGAGTTTGCCGGGTCTGCTAGTGATAATATAAAAATACCCTGTTAATTCGCCTGACAAGTACCATATTGTGTTTGACTCACAGCAAGTCATTGGCAAACGAAGGAGATGTAGCCAAAACTTCCAAAAATACTATAGATCACTAACTAGCGCAACACTAAGTGCTACAGAAAAATAATTTTCATAAAGCAAGCACCTCTATCTTCTCTATGGCTCACAATGCCGCCCATTGTTTTCCCGCGTCTTTTGTCAACTGACCCGACCAACGTAACTTGATCCATGTCTCTCGTTTAATATTTTACATTTATCATTCTCTACATAATTATTATAGTTTATATCACCATAATAACCATAATCTATAGAGATAAATAAAATTGAAGTGTCTGTTTGTAATGTCAAAATAACAGATTTTTACTAAATGCATATGTAAGTATATACGGTACTTATATTAAAAATTCAATATTTATAATTTGTCTGTCTGTCTGTTTGTCTGGATGTTCCGGCTAATCTCTGAAACGGCTGAACGAATTTTGATGGGACATTCACTGGCAGATAGCTGATGTTATAAGGAGTAGCTTGAGCTACTTTTTTTAACTATCCTTTTAGGGTAGGGATTGCCAGGTGGTAGGGCATTTGTCCGACTGGATGGCTACCACTTCTGGTCTAAAGTATGTCGCCATAACAACATTGAGTTGTGTTCCGGCATTAGTGACCAGGTTCCAGTCTCCCTTAAGAGAGCAGCAGCGCATTTGTAGCAGTTTGGTGTTGCAAATGTCCATAGGCGATGGTAACCGCTTTCTATCAAGTGGGCCGTCTGCCTGTCTGCTGATCTCCTGCCATAAAAAAAATATATATAGGGTTCCGCGAAAAAAAAATCCAGGCGAACGAAGTTGCGGGCATAGCCAGTAACACACATATTTGAAAGTGAGTTTGTCTTGAATATTTTTTTTTTTACCGGCTTTCAAAAGGATGTTCTCAATTCGACTGTCTTTTTTGTGTTTGTTATGTGATTTCTTCTTTACACATTACTTTAGTGTCTCATATCGACCAAAATGCTCCGTCTGCCGTTTCATATGACGACCACGGTCGTTATGGTCGAGAGAAAAACGTCACTAATGACGTCATGATCTTGCTCACGTATCGCTTTTTTTTTTGTATTGAGGCGAGGGAAAATGCTTAACCGATTTACGCACAAACTGGGTCGTTGCTAGGGGAACGACACGCGTCGGTCGGGGGCGATAACACTGCAGCAATAGTATGCTCTTGGCAGCGCTCCGCCCGCGATCGACGTCACAGAATAGTGTGGAAGACTCCGAGCGTTGCTACACGAGCGAGCAACCCCAATACCCACTAAAAACCCTTTATATTGTGCCTTATGGTCTATTTTAGCCAAAATATTAATATTTCAGTAAAAAAACAACATGAACATATTTTATTTAGGAATTTTATAAATATTTTGACATTTCGTAACGAAAACGCGTCAAGCTGTCATGGCGTCTCGGATGACGTCACGGTGTGCAAAACAAACATCTGGTTGGTTGAAGTGTTATCAAAAGTTTAAAAAAATACATAATAAAAAATGAATACTAATTATTACAAGCACTGTTATTACCGCAATGTATCAGTACAACGATAAAAACACCACAGAAACTGTTTTTTTACGTGTCTAAGGGGTAAACAAATAAGGAGAAAGTGGCCACATTTTTGTGAAGATCATTTTGATGTAAGTGTTTATCAGCCCTATTTATAATTCTACGTTACCAAATGATATGGAAAATTACGTATAATATCAAATAATGGGATCTGTATCACACTTAGGTTTGAAACCAAGCTGTTTACCTAGTAAATTTGATTGTAAGCCAGATAGAAGAAAGCGAACTTGTATCAGTCTAAATCGACCATATATAACAATAAAGAACAAAAGATGATGCTATTAAGAAAGTGTATAAATAAATCAGTTGAAAGTAGTACTTACTGTATTAGCCAGTACCACAGTGGTGCTAGTTTAATTCTTGAAAATACTTCCTAACACAACCACAGGTTCTTACATTAATAGTGAGTAGCTCCAATATTAATTTTCTTGAAACAATCTAATAATAATATTGTCAATTTATTTTCAGTTTTACCCCAGGAAGAAGGTTTACAAGGTCTTAGAACAACAAATAAATCTGTTTAAGTACTGATGACACATAAATATAGAAGTAAAGCTTCTCAATCCAGTATTAAGCTAAGCCAGACTGTGGACCAGGCAGGTTCACTAGTAGTCTTCACAAAAATCAGTTTCTTTATTTCCGTTTTAAGTGAAATATTCTGTGAAATCATTAAGGCCATCTGGATCAAGTATAAGCAAAGTTTCAAAGAAATTAATAATGGAAGAAGTCCCTGTGACACTCTGTCTTTATATACTTCATCATCCGTTACTCACACAGAGTCCTCACTATCACCATTCCACTCGACACACCCAGATCAAATCTTTCATACAAATAAAAAATATGTAAATAAATATCCTTTCCATGAACAATTTTACTTTATAGATGATAAGTACACTAATGGCTGGTTCCTATATCTTATAGAGTACATTTACCTTACCATCGCTTAAAATTTGACATAAGCTTCATACAAATAATGTCAAAATTCAACTGACGGGTGAGTGAATAATAAGATATAGGAACCGGCCTTAAGTAGTCATGAACTAACCTAGTTACCCTAGCCCTAGAGCATGGTAGTTTAGTTAACTTATAAGATTGCCTCATTAAATGAAACTCCAAAATCATTTTGTGTTTTATTTTATTATAAAATGATGAGAACAGAATCTACCTAGTGGTTACTTCATATGCTTTGATAAAGTAATGGATACACATGGCATTCCCAAAATGGTAACAAACTGTCAGTAATAAGATCATTAACATATTCATAACTGATTGCTACACAGAAAGTTTAAATTTTTTATTATTAGAAAATCTGGATCCACTATACAAAATATACATGTTTCCACAGCAGTCAAATATATTTATATTTGTAATTGAGCATATTTGTTTGTAGGCTTCCCATCTTTAATATAATTTGAATATGGTTTGTACTGTAGAGACACTTAATTTCTACTATGCAATTTTCACATGTACCATCCGGTGAACCAGCAGTCATTGGATATTGTTGACTTAATATGAGACCACATTTCTTAATTTTTTTTATGAAGTTTCAGCTCCAAATTTTCTCTGACTGGGTCTTACATCTACTTACTTCAAAAGCCTGTGATGCTGTTATCCATCCCATCCATCCATAAATTTTTTAATGACAGCATCTGATATTACTGCATTTCTTAAAAATGACTCACATTTTTCATTATATTTTAAAACAAGTTGATACATTAAAGTGCTGGCTGTATCACTGAGAACAGAATTATGTTGATATTTAAATAATGCACAATCCTCAAGTTTCATTTTTTGTCCTTCTTCTAAAAACTTATAAGTACATTTGAATTTGATGGTAAACTAGGGTTACTACTACATATTTTAAACTGGTTCACAGTTGTGACAGCTTCGATTTTTTCCAATAACAATCCGCAGAAGTGCATACTGGTTTTTCACTCCTGCCATGACGATAATTTCGATACATTGAGATATATCTAAGTTTCGATAGCACTTTATGATCTGGATATATTTTACACTTTACAATACAGGAGTTTGCAATCACGTTTCAAATGCACATAACTTATGGCGTCATCTCCATAACATACTCGCGATGATCTACAAAAGAAATTTCACCATTAGCATCAACATTTACAAATATTAAAATTATCATAACCTCAAAATTAATTATTAAAAAATAATACTTTGCCATATCTTAATCACAATTTTAACACTAGGTGCTATTGTTTAATGTTATAATACGTAGTATCCATAGTAGTTTGTGATGTTATATACTTACACAGAAGTTTTAATGTTATGCAATTCTGCAGAGCACAAATTGGTGTTAGTTGCGAAAAAGGCACCCAGCATAACAACGCCGATTTTTGGCAAATTACTGGTATTTGTACAATAACTAGTTGTTGTAGTCATATGAACACAGTGCATAACAATGGAAATACTATTATTTTACAGCAAAATTACTGGAAAACGATGAATTTTCACTGAGAATTCATTAACAACTTGTTGTGTTTTGCACACTATGACGTCACGCGCTCTGATTGGCGTTCATTGTCACGTGACTAATGGCTGCAATGTAACTATTTTATTTCTCAAAAATATAAATTAATATTTATTATTTTAATTAAAACAATTTATTTTTGACATGTTTAGATCGTAATCTACGATATATATAAAAATCTGCCTATATTTTTCATACTGTCAACTACCGAATGATATGTGTTTATTGCATACGAGTTTCTTGTTTATTGAAAATAAAATATAAATAACAAGTTTATAAGTTTGAGATTCATTCCAACGTTACCTAAGCTCAAGCTAAGCCGGTTACAAACACGGTACTTGAGGCGCCCTCTACCTCGAGCACCCTACAAAACGGTCGCAAAAAACGCTATGTGATTTATGTATTCGAGATATTGTCAATATAAAACATAGAATTATGTCGAATGTTTATAATCACCGCACTCAGATATAGATAAGGGTTCAATTGATATATACTTAGAGTTCCGATAACCCACGTCCCCCTTCCAAGTTATTTTTTTTTTCAAAACGAGTTCCACTACGTTCCATTAGAGATTGACAACGACTTGTTTACCGGCATTACGATCGTAAACCCAAGTGGAACGGTTATTCGACCCACCACTTGACCTGGGTCGTTGTGAGCGTTGTGTCATCGAAAATGGCGACGTCATTAGTGACGTTTTCGCCACGACCATAATGACCGTGGTCGCCTTGTGGAACGGCTAACGGAGCATTTTGGACGTTGTGAGCTACTAATAAGAGTTTTTGGCGGGAACTGAAAGGAGATGTTGTGCTGTGCAGTTTTATTTTCTAAAAATATGTAAAATTATTCTAAAGTGAATAATAGTTGTATGATATTGATAATTTTTGAGTAGTAATTATGTGTTTTGTGAGAAATGTGAACTGTAAAGTCAAATGTGGCCTTTTGAGTTATCACAAGAACTCCGTTGAATGGCACTAGCTGATAACCTACACTTCAGCTGTGCTACACATAGGTTTAAGAAAATGAAGAAACTACATTGATTCTAAGATCTGGCTTAAAGGCCTAGCTGCCAAGCCATAAAATCCAAAAAAAAGCTACTGATAAAACGCGCTGTTTGAAGGTCATACATGTAAGTCAACAATGAAATATACTTTCTATTCTATGTACACCGCTTGGCAATGTGTTATCGCTGTTCATAGGAGAAATAGTGGCAATAAACTCCCCAGCAACACGTCTAGCTAAAAAAGATTTTATCATCATAATTATATATATATATATATATATATATATATATATATATATATACATACATATATATACATACATATATATATATATATATATACATACATACATACATACATACATACATACATACATACATACATACATACATACATACATACATACATACATACATACATACATACATACATACATACATACATACATACATACATACATACATACATACATACATACATACATACATACATACATACATACATACATACATACATACATACATACATACATACATACATACATACATACATACATACATACATACATACATACATACATACATACATACATACATACATACATACATACATACATACATACATACATACATACATACATACATACATACATACATACATACATACATACATACATACATACATACATACATACATACATACATACATACATACATACATACATACATACATACATACATACATACATACATACATACATGCATACATGCATACATACATAACTTCACGCCAGTTCCCTTGCGGGGTAGGCACGAACAACAGAGTGCCATTTAGGCTTATTCTTACACACCTCACTTGCTTCTTTAACATTCATAACTCTTGTCATGCACGCTCGTCTGTTCTTAAGGCTCCTGACATCACCTTCTGCTAGTACACGATCAATTTGATTATGGAAGGTGTGTCGTGGCCTTCCACGACTTCTGCATCCATCCACTTTTGCATTGTATATCTGTTTATTCATTCTTTCATCATGCATTCTTTCCACACGCCCGAAACACCGGAGCATTCCTTTCCTTACCTTCACCCCGACACTCTCGATATATATATATATATATATATATATATATATATATATATATATATATATATATATATGTATATATATATTATCTCAGGCTCTTTTTTTTGAACATATGGAAGTGGTAAAACAATTAATTTTCATAAAATGAATGAAGTTGTAACAAACAAAAACATATTTTGCAATTTTACATCAAGAAATTGTTTAATTAAAAGTCACGCAATTTCGGACCCCTCCCACCCCTTGTCACTTCGTCGAAATAACCATCGTAATTTACACTTGACGTAATTTATGGATGGCCCCTAAGATGATAACATTTTTAGTAACATTGTTAATTGCCCTACTATTGTGTAAGTTACATAGAATGGTTTTCAGCTGCGTTCAGTATGGTATATTGAAACACATTAGGGCCGATCAATCAGGCGTCATGTGCGCCTGAAGCCAACCGATATCGCCCAGCTCCACCTACGAATGGGCTACAAGCAATTATATTTTGTCTAACCCACTGTTTCCCAAAGTGATCTATATTGACCCCCACGTAGGATCACTCTGTTTGTACTTAAAGATAATTTTATATAATGCCCACTGTTTATTTTTAATTAGAAGTGTCTATTGACATCAAAACATTGTGATTTCATAGTTATGTCAAGTTTATTTAGACACCACAAATATTATGTTTTTACTTTTTTTATTGCTGGGTTACAGTCGAGAGACTGACGGCCCACATGATGAAAATTGTTAACGTCATCTATGAACATTTGCAACACCAATGTGCTGCAGGTCTCAAAGGGAGGCTGGACCCTGGCCGGTAGTGCTGGAACACAACTCAAGGTTGTTATGACGGCATACTCTAGACCAGGGGTGGTTGCCAAAAAGCCTTATCATCTGGCGGCGGGTCGTTTTGTTGCCTGTTATGAGAGGTTCCCTGGCCACAGGAATTTGTATTCTTTGTTCTGTTCCAACACGAATAAACGACAACCATCTCAAATAACGGATTTTATTGCTATTCTTTAATATGTAGTAATTGTCGTCTAAATTGTTTTTTCTGAATCCGGTGAATGTAGCATCGTTAGATGATATGATTATCCTAAGTTTAACAATTGGATAATTTGCGAGTGTATTGTAATACAAGGTTTATGGAAATGCATCTGAACTGATTTCACTAACTGAAACGTATACAAATATTTGTCTTCTAAAAAGCCGTATTTGAGTAAACGGTTCAAAATTAGACGTTTTAACAGATAAAAATGTTTTTTTTTTAAATAAGTAGGAAGACAGTCAGGGGTACACAGGAAAAGGTTTGGGAATTTCTGATAGAATCATTTACTATTCAGTCAACGCCCTACTTGCAATGTTACCTTAATTCATTTGTTACTTATTTTAAAAGGATATTCTACTAAAGTCTTTTGACAATAGAATTTTTTTTCACAGGAATATTAAATGAGCTTCGATCTTGGAACCAGGAGGAACCATCTTAGAACTGTTTTGCTAACATTTTATACCATATAAACTTGCTAAAGCCGATATTAGACGAATCATTGAATCGATTTGGTTAAAAAGCCCAGAACCGAAAGAATACGACGATGGGAATGATTTAAAATGGCCAGAAAAAAAAACGAATTTCAATGTGATTTTTTTCACTAACCGACAGCAAATTTTGTGTAATAAAATGTATGATATTTTTATCCCGGGAATCTTGCGGGAATTTTCCCGGGAGCGGTTTGTAGTTGTTCGGGTACATAAAAATTAGCTTATCCCGACACAGTTTTCACTAAAACGATAGCTGCGGTACTTTATGTCCCAATAATCCAACGGGAATTTCAAGTCAAGCGTAGACGTATTCCCTGGCATATCCTAGTTATGAATACAATTTTTTTTTGTAATATATATCAAATACACAAGTCCCAAAATAGCTTCAGCGAAAATTTTTTCCAACAAGACTCGAGTTAGGCAATCGCTCGGCCTGCGTTTGCCTACGAAAGCGCTGACCACGCAGTGCTTGGTCATCGTTTAGGCTAATAATATTAATTTAGTCTAAAGTAGTTTATAAGATATTAATTGTAATTAAATTAGTCTTGTAAGAACTGTCGAGCAATAAATTTGTCTTAATAAATTGTTTTTTTTTAAACAATTTCCGTGCCGCCCTACTTATCTCTCGTTAAGTTTTTTTTTGGTTCAAATAAAAATCAAATAACGAAAATACAGTGTAGTACAGAATCTACGGAACTCATCATCGTGCGAGGACTGCCAAGTATTTGACATACGTTTTTCTTAATTCATTATTCCCTTTTTAAGCACTTGTTAAGTTAAGTACGAGTTGTTGTGTGACATGACATAGCAGTATAAGTACGAAGGATCCTAATAGCCTCATTATACGTGAATTACAATCCGTGACAAACTACTCTAACATTCAACGGTCAGTAGTTCAAGAGAGTCCGACAAAGCTCCATGAAACAATGCACGAAGTCCCATTGGGACAGACAGTGTTACTATTACAGAAAAAAGATACGTACATTAGATAAATATGTTGATTTGACAGAATGTAGTTAATAGGTAATTGTCAAAACACAAAAGCACGTAAACATAAAAAACTTGAGAGGTGTCAAGGGATACCCGGATGGAACGAAGTTCCTTTCGATTAATTACTGAAGGAATTGTATTTTTTTTTTTAAGTTATAATAATATTTTGTTTATTATTAACAAATATAATGTAATATAAACTTAATCAGTAGGCTCAATTTTAGTAATAATTGTCTTGTGGTAACTGAAGTAGGAAACATATGTTTGGGATTCTATTTTTTATTATTTATTATGTACGAAAACCTGTATACACTCAACAAAAATAATCGTCGCGACACCACACTGTTCAATGCGAAATAGAAAGACGAAACGAAAATAACTGGCTTGCTTTCTATGAGAAAGAGAGAGACAGACAAAGAAACACGCGCACGCCGCACGGCTTACAACTATAGCAAAAAGTGTCGTTACAACTTTTGGTCTTATTTTTTTCCGTCTAGCCCCCTTTCGCAACGCGCGATAAGGAACTTCGTTCCAATAACAATCTAATATTCTACGAAAAGATTGAAATATAATCTGTTGCGGACAGAATTACCCCCTGACCTCTACCCCGGAAATCCCGTACCCTACGCGCCCCGCCTACTGCGAATATATAGCTCGCTCGGTTAGCTGCTAAGCGTCTGCTTTTAAGTGGTACCTTAGTAAGCACGGTGCGAGCCTCCGGTATATTATAGTTGTTCCTAGTCAGTCAAGGAATAAATCAGTTACCGAACAAGTAATACACCCAAGGAAGAACAGGAAGCATTCGGAAGACTCTACAGGCATTTGGACTCTCTAGCTATACGAAGACTCAACACATCAGACAAGGTGAAATGGACTTTGAAGTTCCTTGGCTGCAATTGTGGTCAATTTTATTTTTACTTTCTATGGTCCGATTTAAATACTGGCAACACAGGATTCAAGTCAGCGAAATTACCCTCGCGAAGGCAGTTAACGAGTGTATCGTCCTCGAGGGGAATGCCCACTTACTGACAACCAAGTCCACGCTCCTTTGTGCCCACAAGCGGCGGCATTAAGGCGTGTTTTGCGTCCGAATTATTTGACTTGTCCCCTAAGGAGTTGTAATGTTGTTTCAGTACTTGTGTGGCCGACAGTGGTACAAGTTATTTAATTATGTCCGCCTGGCGGTGAACACAGGCGACTCCATATAACAGAATAGAATATGCTAGTTTTGCCGAAAAACATATTAATGCTTATAGCTCCTTTTACGTACAATAAATTAACTGAAATAAAAATATGGAAAAAGAAAACAAATAATGATTTTTCATAAGTTTTTCTGAAAATAGGTGTATAGTATTGTTACAATCTAGGCGCCGATAAAGACAAATTCCAAGTACAGATTTGTAGCAGCACATTTATTACCCGTCGGCATTTGAACTAATAACATTGAAACTATTGTAATTCTTTTATGATCGTCTTCTTTTGTTTACTTATTATTTATTGGTATACGTTTCTAGATTTAGCATTAGCCAGGCGTTACGGATATAAAGTACAAGCTGATTCTAGGAAATTAGGTCCACGTTGCCGGATGGGCATATTGCATTTGTGCAGTATAAAACAATGGCCTGAGTGAGGGAGGGGGCAGTCGCGCGAGGACCACGATCAAGGCGAGACGTGTGTACATTTGGTACTCTATTATTTGTTGCGTTCGGTTATATTTGTACCTGTGTCATACGTGTCTGTATAGTTCTAATGAACACTATAATAATTCCAACGGCATTTTAATTCGAGTCCCGCCAAACTCGTAACAGTATATTTAATACGATACCTATAAAACTTCA
Source organism: Dendrolimus kikuchii (assembly GCA_019925095.2). Classification (NCBI taxonomy): domain Eukaryota; kingdom Metazoa; phylum Arthropoda; class Insecta; order Lepidoptera; family Lasiocampidae; genus Dendrolimus; species Dendrolimus kikuchii. The sequence goes on along the minus strand of CM034396.1, from coordinate 2,285,466 downwards.
AATGCACAGCCATACATGCACCTCACAAACGCACACACACAAACAATACATACATACATAACTTCACGCCAGTTCCCTTGCGGGGTAGGCACGAACAACAGAGCGCCATTCAGGCTTATTCTTACACACCTCACTTGCTTCTTTGACATTCATAACTCTTCTCATGCACGCTCGTCTGTTCTTAAGGCTCCTGACATCACCTTCTGCTAGTACACGATCAATTTGATCATGGAAGGTGTGTCGTGGCCTTCCACAACTTCTGCATCCATCCACTTTTGCATTGTATATCTGTTTAGTCATTCTTTCATCATGCATTATTTCACACAAACAATGACTTATATATTATATATATATGGTTTACGTGTTACACGACTATATATGTATGTTTCATTATATATGTCGGGTTCACGCCGGGAGCGAACGAATGACGCTCCGAGAATAACACAATAATAACCTGAAATATTATAATCAAAGTTTATTACACTAGAATTATCACAATTACGATATTAAATATTGCACAATAATACACAGAAATATTAGGACAACTCCAAGAGTTGCATCCACGCTTGTCAGGTGTCGAGCAGCAATTTGCCCTTCAAGAATACTGCGATTATCGAGCAGTAATTATCGACCACATTATATTATGTGCTCCTCGTCCAAGACTGCCAATGCAGACTGTCGGTCATAGACTTGGTTGTAGACTCGTAGACTGTCGGTTTAAGACTGCCCCCCCTCTGCCCGAACACCGCGTATTTAAAAAGTCTCCGCAGCGCGCCCCAGTGACACCATCCGGTAATGCTGTGGCGCCACTTCAGTTACACTTCCTTCATAAAACCAACTTCCGCCATATGTATTAACTTCCAACATCCGGTTACTCCATTTCCGATATCTGTTAGCTTAATAATAAATGCTTCTACATTGACATCCAGTTAAACAACTTCCGAATACTACATGAAAGAATACTCTATCCGGTTATTGACTACTTCCGTCATATGGTTATTTTATAATAACAAATACGATTCCTACATATACATATATATAGAAACAAATATGTACAAACATATTAAATATATAGATCATACTAATTTCATACATAAACATATAATACTATGTCCACGACATCAATAGCGCGGGATGGACATTTACCGCTATACTTTGGCCAATTTCCGTGCAGGAACGGAGAAAGCATACAATTTCCTGCGGCCGGGCGGCCTGTCGTAAGAGGCGACTAAACTACCCACAGCCAGGTGGTAGGGTAATTGCTCGACTGGATGGCGACCACCCCTGTTCTAGAGTATGCCGCCATAACAACCTTGTGTTGTGTTCCGGCATTAGTGACCAGGTTCCTGTCTCCTTTAAGAGAGCAGCAGCGCATTTGTAGCACCTCTGGTGTTGCAAATGTCTATAGGCGATGGTAACCGCTTTCTATCAAGTGGGCCGTTTGTCTGTCTGCTGAGTTCCTGCTATATAAAAAGGCCATGAGCCTCTACCAAAATTTACCAAAACGACTCTTCAGGTGATCACAGGGCTGGTGACTACATTGGACAACGGATCAGTATGGTGATCCAGTGAGGAATCGTACTTGGCCGTATCGGGGGCACCTTACCCATAGAAGACGGTGATCTAGGCTCAGTATTCTACTTATAGTCTTGAGAAACTATGGAGAGAGAGAGAGATAACACTGTATTGCACACCAAAATATACCTATATATACAAAAACAGACCATATTTACAATATTTTCTAGGCAATACAATAGCCGCTTTATCGCTCAAAGCGATCTCTTTCAGGCAACCTAAATCAAAGAAATATGAATCAGGCGATGTAGGCGGTGCAGAAAAAGGCAATAGATACATAAATACTCAAATTAATTTAGGAATTAAATCTATATATATATAAATCAATTGTTGTTCGTTAGTCTCGCTAAAACTCGACAATGGTTGGACTGATTTGGCTAATTGTGATTTTGAATTATTTCTGGAAATCCAGGGAAGGTTTAAAAGGTGAGTAAATATGAAAAAAATGCTTGAAATATAGTAAAAACAATAATTTCGCTTTCCTTTAGAAAATATTCCTACCTGTCAAACATTTGATGTTCGTCCTGTCGTTTAGAAATCAATTTAATTTAAATTTCGTTCAGAAATCCAATTAAATTTAAAAGTGAAGTTTTTATTTTTTTTGGTTTTGAATCTCAAACGTTTGATGTTCGTCCCGTCGTTCAGAAATCAACGTTTTTTATTTATTGATTCTGAGCCAGTACGAAGTTTGCCGGATCACCTATTGAATATGATGGAGACACTCTTCTGGTAATTACTTTTAAATAAAAAAACTAAAAAAGGCTAATATCGTGTAATGTCTCGTAACTCAGTTTTGTTAAGACAGGGAAATCCCCTAACGGCTCACGCTGTCAATATTTGAACCGCGCGTTCCGTGTCCGTTCGAATTTGTCGTGACGTTTGGCGTAAGATCGCGAACACCTATTATACAAATGTATACAATATACGCAGTCATATATATACACATATACAATAATATATTTCGAAATACATAAGTTATTATAATAAATGTTTTAATAATAGCTATTTGTGATCAAATACTTCTTTTTTATTTACTTTGTGTTTAAAATTTGTGATTAAAAAAACAGCCCATTGTGTATTGTAATATTTTACGGCTTATTGTTGTATTGTGATCACTACCAGGTTTTTTTTTTTTTTTTATTGCAGGAGTTCAGCAGACAAGCAGACGGCCCACTTAGTGGAAAGCGGTTACTATCGCCTATGGACATTTGCAACACCAAAGGTGCTACAAATGCGCTGCTGCTCTCTTAAAGGAGACTGGAACCTGGTCACTAATGCCGGAACACAACACAAGGTTGTTATGGCAGCATACTCTAGACCAGGGGTGGTCGCCATCCAGTCGAGCAAATACTCTACCACCTGGCTGTGGGTTGTTTAGTCGCCTCTTACGACAGGCCGCCGGGCCGCAGGAAATTGTATTCTTTCTCCGTTCCTGCACGGATAAAGGTGTCTCAGATTTAAAAGTACAAACTGATTCTAAGAAATTCGGTCCACGCGGCCGGGCAGACATATTGCATCTGAGCAGTATAAAGCAATGCCCCAATGGAGAGATGAGGCATTCTACCGATAACCACGAACAAAGCAAGACGTGTGTACTACATTCGGTAATCTATTTAGTGACGGACTTGGCGCGTTTTATGGAATTACGATCTTCTGCGTTACGTTTACGTACCTGCGTTATACGTGTTTGTATAGTTCTAATAAACTTTATAATAATTCCAACGGCATTTTATTTCGAGGCCTGCAACTCGTAACAATATATTAAAAAAAAATATATTAGTGTTTTATTTTTTAATAATGTTAAGAAAACTGTAATCCCCTCATGGTAAAACATGCGAGCCTTGTATTCCTATATATGTGTTTACCATGTTTTAGGCAAATAAATGAAAAGTTCTTCCTTAAATTGTAATTGAATAATGCAATATTTGTAACTAAGTATAGCAAAATCCATTTCATTCGTCGAATAATGAAAGGCGAAGACAAACAGCTTGTCCTTAGTGTACAGAGGATACCAATATCCTTGGAGCAATATCGTCTCGTGTCGAGTGCATTTTGAAAACACGTGTGTTTGTTTCTGCGGCTGCACAAACAGGGGTCCACGGATTAGATGACTATTGTAGATGTCCTCTTGGAATTCCAAAGGATAAATACATTTCGTTTTCTTGTGTATAAGGTAGACTTGTACGATTTTATTCATATTGAGCTAGAGTAAGTCTCTAGGCTTCTTTAAGAACTTCAAAGAAGCCTGCAAATATGAATAAGGCCGGTATTATCTACTAGTATATTAATAGGTATTATCTATCTATCTATGATGATAGATATATAATACCTATTAATATACTAGTAGATATAGATGTTCGCAAGGCCTGACGAGGCCTTGCGAACATTGAACAAGGTATGTCAACAAATTGACATTTTAATTTGTACTTTGTCTGAATTCACAGGAACTGCATATTATATTACATGTTACGACTATTGAATATATATATATATATATATATATATATACACACACATATATATATATACATATATAAATATATATATATATATATATATATATATATATATATATATATATATATATATACACACACATATATATATATACATATATATATATATATATATATATATATATATATATATATATATATATATGTCGCAGATTGCTGCATATTAAGGGAGGTCTGTATGGCCATGATAGGTAATATGAAGGTATTTAATAAATGGAAATTGTGTGTTTGCCGTGCTGAGAGCACACTGTGACTTTAAATTGAGGGTACTTATGTTTTTCTTAAAATACCTGCATTTCATTTATTAAGTAGTGTTTTAGTATAATAAAAACTGGTTATATTTGTATGGTAAGGTTTATATTGTTGAGTACTTCATAAATGTTTTTAGGATTTTTTATAACCTCTATAATAAGTTTCAGATTACAAGATTGTTAAAAAGTGAACACCGTGTTGTTGATTCGACAGTATAAAAGGAGGTGGAATTGTCTAATACGGGACATTCTATGTTCGTCGGTTGAAGAGAGCGAAAGCTTTGTTGGACAAGGAGCGCATAATATGTTGTGGTCGATGATGACTGTCCGATAATCGCAGTATTCTTTGAGGGCAAATTGCTGCTCGACACCTGACGATCGTGGATGCAACTCTTGGAATTGTCCTAATATTTCTGTTTAGTATTGTGCTGCATTTAATATTGTAATTGTAATAATTCTAATGTATATATATTATCTATGACGATTGTCTATGTGATATTAATATACACTATGGTTCTCATGATTACTGTGGTGGACACCTTGTAAATTATCGTCTAGATAATTTAGTGCATCAGTAACTAATTATTATAATTGTTTTTGTGATCCTGGCAACACTATGATGTAATTGCTATTTTTAGCAATGATGCAATGTTATTGTTTTGTAGGGTAGTATTTTCGTATAAAAGGCGTAGCGGCGTATACACGGTGTTCATTGCTTACTGTGCTGTGTGAATAGTCACATCAAAGGCTGAACAATTAAGAGGAATCCCTGCCCAAATAGTTAATATTTGGTATATTTGGTTCTTTCTTACCAGAATCTCTGCAAGGCTGTTACACATAGCATAAAATTTATGTAGATTAATATAAGTTGTTCTAATGAAACAGTATCTAGAAGCCAGAATAAGGTAATAAGTGACTTTAATTTACATACATAAATTGTAAACTAGTAGAATGAACAATGAAGAAATTTATAAATAATCTAATACAATAAAACTTAACTTATTTATATTGTATTGTATTCTACCCATAGTCCCTCAACACTATAAATAGAATACTGAGCCTAGGTCACCGTCTTCTATGGGTAAGGTGCCCAGAAAGCTGGCTATTTTTTACTCTGGATCGCCATACTGATCCGTTGTCCGAGGTAAGCACCAGCCCTCTGATCATCTGAAAAGTCAATGAGTCGTTTTGATAAATTTTGGTAGATGCTCATGGCCTCAGGAACCCACGGTCCAAGCGTCTCAACAATAAACGACACAAACATATAATTCTCACTGGGGGTTGATTCAGCTGTTTCCGCTGCCGAACCGGCCGATGACGAGTTTGGTAAATGGGATGCGGTCAACGTGCCTACGTTTATGTAGATACTTGTCATGTTCATCAGAAAATTCTGCAGAAGATTGAGAGGACGAAGATTAAGGTGGTATGGGCGTGTAATGAGGAGGGATGAAAGCCACGTGACAAAAAGAATGTTAAACTGCAAGATTGATGGGTACAAATGTTAAGGTTGAAAAAAGAGGTGGATGGATTGTGTGAAGGACGATATGATGACTTGTGGTGTGACAGAGGACGTAGTCAGAAGAGAGGAGTGTGGAAGGAAAAGACATATTATGCCAGCCCCAAATTGGGAGGTGAAAGAAAAGAGAGATGAATCTGCGAAAAGATACCTCTTAAGGCCATCTGATTATAAATACATCTGTAATATAATCTATCTCTATCTATATAGCATCTATCTATAGATAGGTGCATTAATGCAAGGATAATGGTCGATGATGTTATGCTGGAGCAAGTGAGTGAGTTTGTATATCTTGGATGTGCTTTTAGCAGGGATGGAAGGTACACCGCTGATATAGAAAGAAGAGTGAATTTGGAGAATAGTGTGAATGGAGCGTTAGGTAAACTTCTAGGCGCTAAGAACCTCAGCCAGAAGGCCCAGCTTGCCATACACAACACGGTGCTGGTACCTACGCTCACGTATGGAAGCGAGAGTTTGGTATGGAAGACAGAGCATGAAAGTAGAGTAAACGCGGTCGAGATGCGAGCACTGCGCAAAATCTGCGCAGTGACGCTCGCGGACCGCGTTCGTAATACCGAAGTAAGAAAGAGAGTTGGTCTGAAAGGGAGTGTCGGGGTGAAGGTAAGGAAAGGAATGCTCCGGTGGTTCGGGCATGTGGAAAGAATGCATGATGAAAGAATAACTAAACAGATATACAATGCAAAAGTGGATGGATGCAGAAGTCGTGGAAGGCCACGACACACCTTCCATGATCAAATTGATCGTGTACTAGCAGAACGTGATGTCAGGAGCCTTAAGAACAGACGAGCGTGCATGACAAGAGTTATGAATGTCAAAGAAGTAAGTGAGGTGTGTAAGAATAAGCCTAAATGGCGCTCTGTTGTTCGTGCCTACCCTGCAAGGGAACTGGCGTGAAGTTATGTATGTATGTATGTATGTATCTATAGATATACCTTTATTATAATATAGGATACTTCTTATCCTGATATATGACGCCGTTTCTGTGGAATAGAGTAATATAGCGAAAATAGTAGCGACGCGTATTTTTTACCCGCAGAAGGCTTTGTGGTGAAGCCGTAAGTGAGTAGCGACACCTCGGACCCGACTTCGGGGGGCCAAGGCAAAGCCCCCGGCTCCGTGCTTGCCTTAGCCAGCCGGCACGGAGTGGAGATCGCTAGAGCTAAGACTCAAGCTCCAGGGGTGGGAGTGATAAATGGTACAACGTCGAAAGTAGCTTCGGTGAACCTGCAGCACACCTCTCCACACCCCTGAGCTACTCACGCCCATGTTGTCCCTGGCCAATCTTGTACGGCATTTTTAAGGGCCTTGTTCTTTGAACATTGCGACGGGCAGACGCCATAGTTCCCATAGTCCCCGATCTGTAACAGCCCAGTTCCTTTTGATCTTATTCCTTAGAATAGTCCTACACTAACCGTGGCTTGTTCTTAGGTGCATTTTATATGGTGTAGACAGGGATAATCGCCGGTCAGTGTCACGCCTCTTTTAGATTAAATTTGTCCTCTAAAAATCCGAGCCATTTTTATGGCCCGTGGTCTTACAGACATAAAGGTAATATAATATGTATACAATACTAAACTGACCACAACACTAGGGACACACACACCAAACACACCCACTCTCTCTCTCTCTCTCTCTCTCTCTCTCTCTCTCTCTCTCTCACGCACACGCACACGCACACGCACACACACACACACACACACACACATGAGTGCGTGCGCGCACTCATAGTTTTAGGTTAATTAATGAATATATCAATTATATTTAAGTTCTTATAATAAAATTGTGTTGGGTGCCGCGATACAGACCTAGAGTCTAGTGCAGCAACCGCCGCCAAAAAATTTGTAGCCTTAATTTTAACTACTATATAAGTTTTAGATATAATTATATAAGACCTAGAAATAAGTTTATAAAAATAAATGAATTTGAATGTAATCGGCAGACAAACATATATAAGTACTAGCGGCCCCGGCAGACGTTGTCCTGCCTTTAAAAAATAAAATTCTAAAACCCGATTCCAGCGCCACCTACCGGGTCCAAATGTTAGCTATCCTATCTTTCAAGTCGGATCAAACTGCACACGGTGTGCAAATTTGATTAAAATCGGTCAAGTAGTTTAGGAGTCCATTGAGGACAAACATTGTGACACGAGATTTATATATATTAAGATATAGGTATAAATTCCCAAATTAAGCAAGTAACGCTTGTATTATGGGTAACATACAATAGACTACTCTGGGGCCAATCGCAGACACCCAGACCATAGTAAATAATAGAGAAACTTCGTTTCCAAAATTTACCATGCCAGGAATCTAAGGTAAGGTAAGGTAAGGTAGCAGTGAGGTAGACCAGCAAAGGCTTAGCTCGCTGAACCACATAGGCTGTCATTGATAGTATGATAATATTCGAAGTCACAGAACATTTTAGTAATACCGCTTTCTAAAGTTATAAACTATAAGACCTTTAAGGTAATGAAGTTATTACCAAACAGCAATCAAATACGTAATTTATCGGAGTCAATAATATTTTAATGTTTATTTATCGATGGCACATATAATTGAGTATCATTAAATTATTATCTCTGATGTTTTGTTTGTAGCTTATTACGGTACTAATATAGAAATTTGTAGAAACAGGTACAAATAAGGGTTATCCACGACTTAGTTATGAATTTATTTTCATTGATAATCATGACATGATGATCGTGTACATACATAGTTATGTATACTAGTGGTCGCCCGTGGTCGAGACTCGACCATAATTAATTGAAATTATAAGTTTGAATATTATTAAGGGTCTTTTGTCACAAAGACTATATTTTATCCGTGCAGGAACGGAGAAAGAATACAATTTCCTGCGGCCGGGCGGCCTGTCGTAAGAGGCGACCAAACAACCCACAGCCAGGTGGTAGGGCATTTGCCCGACTAGATGGCTACCACCCCTGGTCTTAAGTATGTCGCCATAACAACCTTGAGTTGTGTTCCGGCATTAGTAACCAGGTTCCAGTCTCCCTTAAGAGAGCAGCAGCGCATTTGTAGCACCTCTGGTGTTGCAAATGACCATAGGCGATGGTAACCGCTTTCCATCAAGTGGGCCATCTGCCTGTCTGCTGAACTCCTGCAATAAAAAAAATTATATACTTCTACGAGTATAATCACAGATTTCGCCAAGGCTACACTGTTAATTTGACTTGAATAATAAACAAAACAGTATATATGCGTGTGTGTATCAAATACATGGTAGTGTGTGTAATGTTTTTTTTTTAATGATTTAATGTATTTTTTATGCATATTTTTTTTAAATATTAGCATTCTGTACTCCTTCTCTATATAAACTATAAATGTGCAAAATTTCATACTCCTCCGTCAGCGCAATTTTCTTAAAAAGGGCTACAAAGTTTTTGCTTCACGTATTAATATTGTTACAAGTAGGGCCACCTGCATACTTGTAGACAAAGCACATTTATTACCTGCCGCGGCGTTTGAGCTAATAACATTTAAACTCTTTTAAGACTATCCTCTTTTGTTTACTTTTGTTTAAAATTTGTAATTAAAAAAACAGCCTATTGTGTATTGTACTCGTTTATGGCCGTTCGCAGGCATAATTACGCACGTGTGCGGATTACGTTTTCTGGGAAATTGCGTCGACGCTCGCCAGGTAGACATGTTCCATCGGTGCTTTATAAAGCAAAGGCCCAATGGAGAGATCGTCATTCTAGCGAGAACCGCGATCAAAGCGAGACTTGTGTACATTCGATAACCTATATAGTGACGGACTTTGCGCGTGTTATTGAATCGCGCATTACGTATGAACTGATTGTGTTCAGTTATATTTGTACCTGTGTTATACGTGTTTGTATAGTTCTAATAAATTCTATAGTAATTCCAAGGGCGTTTTTAATTCGAGTCCCGCACTCGTAACAATATAATGATAATTATTTATTAACTGCACCACCGTGAATATTAAAAATCTATCAATCCCTGCCAAGGGTTGCATGGAAGAAATGGCTTCTTCGCAATTACGCCACCCGTTGTACTATCTCTTATATTTTTCTACTTCTGTTTGTATGTGCTTTGGTGTACAATAGATAATTATTTATATATTATGACGACCAATAAATTTAATAAAAAAGGTTAACAAAACCCCTAATTTGCTGCCCTAAAATCTACCTCCCCTAAGCTCTAGTCTGCGGGTAAACTCCCTTTTTTTATGACGCAGGGGGAATGTCTTTTCTTATGACACCGTCCTCGGGCCTAGGGGGAAGGCTCACCGAGGGATGTGCGGAGGACAGAGGGATGGTCGGCCGTCAAACTATCCAATAAACCTAACCTGCGCCCCTAGCTCACACGCTTTTACGGGGCGCCACAGTAACTAGACCAATAGGTACTGCATCTATGACGCCCCAACGCTTGTCAACGAACTCAGGGTGACCTGCGGGGAAGGACACCCTCTTCAACAACAGGGGGGGAAGTCCGCGGGATCCCCCACTCGTCCACGCGGCCCCCTGTGCTGGAATCATGGAGGGAGGAGAGTTTGTGCGTAGCGACGCCCCCGAGCGGGTAAACTCGCTGCGGCAACCTTGGTTAGTTTAAGACAAACCAGAATAACCACATTTAAAATTCTCCCGCGACATAAAATTACTGTAAAATAATCGTCAGTACACCAAATGGAATCTCGTCGGAGTGTCAGACAAATTAGGAGTTATCAACAGCATTCTGTGTTAATTACATTTTATTGCAAGTTGTACGTGCAGTTATTGCACTACTGGGACTTATTGTAAAGCTGCGTATACACAGGCCCTTTTTTTGTCAACGCTTTGGGAGTGCATTTGCGCATACCCTCAGGCCCCGGAGGAGGTCAGCAAGGGGTATGTGGGACTCCCGACTGCCGGTGTTCCACACAAGCTTCAACGTTAGAGCTTGCAAGCACCGCCAAAAACCTTCAAGCGTCCCTTCGCATCATGATGAGGCGCTACGGGATCGTAACCATGGGTATGGCTGCCGTGACATCTCGATGCAAGCTGACAAGGAGGGGTGTCCCTGAGACTAGAACACCCCCATGCACAGGGTGTGGCTCGTTGGGAGGGTCTACCGATCCCTCAGTCCCACTACTTTATCGGGAGGAGATGAGCAAAGCGTAGACACAAGCCCTAGGAAGGACAACGAATGTTGACATTCAATGACAAACCGCAGCGTGGTCGTAATATCATAGGAGTTTTCCTGCAAGATTGCTGATATAACTCAGCAACCTTACTAGCTGATCGTATACTCATGCCATTCAATTCGCCACCATTAACCATTTCACAGCTCAGTTGACAGTCGGTTTTTGATCCCGGTTGTGAGCGGTTGCATTAAGAACTTACTTTTTAGTTACGTCGTTTTAGAATAGTACATACATACATACATAACTTCACGCCAGTTCCCTTGCGGGCCATTTAGGCTTATTCTTACACACCTCACTCGCTTCTTTGACATTCATAACTCTTGTCATGCACGCTCGTCTGTTCTTAAGGCTCCTGACATCACCTTCTGCTTGTACACGATCAATTTGATCATGGAAGGTATGTCGTGGCCTTCCACGACTTCTGCATCCATCCACTTTTGCATTGTATATCTGTTTAGTCATTCTTTCATCATGCATTCTTTCCATATGCCCCAACCACCAGAGCATTCCTTTCCTTACCTTCACCCCGACACTCTCTTTCAGACCAACTTTAGAATAGTGTACTTTAAAAATATTTTTTTAAACAATGTAATTATCTTCCTTATAACAGTACATATGTATTAGGCAATAGGCATATATCTATTTATTAATACGTGAAGCAAAAATACAGCAAAAACTTTGTACCCGTTTTTACGAAAATTGCGTGGACTGAGAAGTATGAAATTTGGCACACTTATAGTTATATATAGAAGGATTGCAGAATACTAATCTTTTTTTTCAAATTATGCATAAAAAATACATTAAATCAATAAAGAAAACATTACACACACTACCATGTATTTGACACACACACTCATATATACTCTTTTGTTTATTGTTCAAGTCAAATTAACGGTGTAGCCTTGGCGAAATCTGTGATTATAGTAGTCTTTGACAACAAAACTTTAATAATGTTCCAACTTATAATTTGAATTAATTATTATGGTCGAATTTCGACAACGGAAGACCACTAATAAATAAAATTCGAATAATAATTACACTTTGCTTAACACCTTAATTGCGTTGAGATTCATTTCCAAAGACTATATGAGTTGTAATCAATAGACCACCATGGGTTCAACAGTGCTGTGTGATTACCACTCGCATAGTCTTTAGTATCGAGGAGAGAAATGAGTATTAACGCAATCAATGTGTATAACAAGTGTATTTATTATTAGAATGAATATTAATTTATAGACGTCTAGTGACAATAGCATGGTCTTATCACACATCAGCACAGAGTCGAAGCATTTAACAGTTCGATGAAACGTTTAATAGGGCCAAAGAAGGCCATTCCTTGGCCTTTATTGGGACTGTCTGTACGTGGCCTAAACACTATGTACCACTTTCAATTATGTTATTTTCGTGAAGAAACAATTATATAGAAGCAAGTTTAATAGTTATTTGTGTGCAAATGAATCTCTTGCAATTATTATTTCTTACTCATTGTTTACTACAAATTGTGGTATGTCTGTTTATATTTCAAATACTACAAAATAATTTAGATTTTTTTTTTCCGATACATATTGATTCCTTATATATATATACTTACATATAATTCTTTTGTACGTGTGTATGTCGAACTCCTCCTAAACCGCTGGATGGTTTTAATGAAATTTTTCGTATGTGTTTGAGTTTATGGATGAATGGATTGGTTGAAGAATTATTAGATGGGTTTAACATTTTTATTTTTAGAGCAGCCCGATCTTAATTAATATATAGTTTTATGACTTCTGGGCAATGACTTAAATTGAAAGATTTTTTTAAACAAAATCATGCACATTAATTATATATGACTAGATGGCCCAACATATGTTTTTTCTTTTTTTAAATCTCTCAAAGGCATTTATTAAGACTTTCAATTTAAAACGACGAACGAGCGATTTGATTTAAAAATATTTTTAAAATAGTATAACACCAAATATCGAGAAACGTACGGCATGTGGAGACATCTAGATGTGTAAGGTTTAAAAGCTTTCACGTTTATCATTTTTCAACGACTAAATTATCCTTCATAATAACTAAACTTCTCCCATCACAATACTCTTTGTACCTTACTTTATCTGTTTTATCGTATAGCCCCATTCAATTACATTTGGAGTATCCTTCAGGACATTTACAAACAAAGAGCACTCGTAATAACTCAAATAATATATATATTTAAGAGCCAGCATCATTTTATTAGATTGTGCTCTTAAATTTATAGTGGTACTTAAAAGTATTAAGAGGGTCCAGCCAAGTTTGTAGACAAACAATTTTCGGTGATTAAATTAGAAGTCCGTCTCGTTTTGCTTGAATTTCTCTTGTTTTCTCAAATAGTATTGTTACAACTCAGGCCCCGACAAAAACAAAATCCACCTGCATATCTGAAACAAAATACATTTTATTACCTTTCGGCATTTGAACTAATTGTAATTCTTTTATGATCGTCTTCCTATTGGCATACGTTTCTAGAGAACAGCCCATTGTTTTATTGTACTCATTTATGGCTGCTTGCGGCCGATTCATTAGCCAGGTGTTTCGGATTATGTCGACTACAATACGGGCACATTGCACTTGTACAGTATAAAACGATGGCCTGATTGAAGAGTTAAGCGAGAACCACGTTCAAAACGAGACGTGTGTACATAACGAGAATCTAATAGTGACGGATTTTGCGCGTTTTATTGAATTACGAACTTCTGCATTACGTTTGGATTTGTTGTGTTCGGTTATATTTGTACCTGTGTTATACGTGTTTGTATAGTTCTAATAAACTCTATAATAATTCCAAGGGCATTTTAATTTGAGTCCTGCAACTCGTAACATTATGAAATACAGTAAACCTGTATAACTAGGATCTAAACGGACCTATATTGTTTTTGTTTATGCCATGACAATATTGTAATCGTGCGTTTTTTTGTTTTTTTGTAGTTGTTTATTTGATGTGCAATAAAGTGTTGTCTGTTTATCTATCTATTTTTATCACTTATAGAGCTTTGCATTTACCCAGATTCAAAAATATTTGTAAACTAATAACTTTCTTTTTTCTGTCAATTAGTGATGAGTAGAACACACGTGAGGCAGTATATTTGTTTCAAAATGTAAAATTTTTTACTACTTCAAAATTTTTGTCCCGATACTACTCACGCGTCAGATGTAAGGGGAAAAACGGAACAAGGACAACAGTACAATAACGCCTCTACGGATATTCACATGACAAAGAGAGACAACATGACATGTACGACTGCTAGTAAAATAAGGTGACCGAGGCCGATCATATCCGATTCTTAACGAACATTTCCGAACTAGGAGTTTTGACAAATGAGGGAATGACGCTCACCGGCTCACCGGCCTCATCGCTTCAAATGTACTGCCGCGGTACGAACCATACAAATGTCCTCGCCTCATTTGAAGTGTTACATTGCACTGGTTCAGTACCAAATGTCATGTTACTCTTACAAACTCATTTGACAATCATTTCCTACCCAATTCTACTGTCCATCTATAAAGTATTTTTAAAGATAGCATGTTATTCAATTCGTGAGAATTATTTGTTGAAAGTTAACAAATCTCTTCTGAAATTTCAATTTTCAAGATAACACGTTATTGAAGCGAAGAGTCGGTTTGTGTTCTATTAAAAATATTGTTACGGCCTAGACGCCGACAAAGACAAATTCACACCTGCATACCTGTAGAAACACATTTTATTACCTTTCGGCATTTGGACTTCCTTTGTTTACTTTGTGTTTAAAATTTGTGATTAGAAAACAGCCTATTGTATATTGTAATATTTTATGGCAGTCATTAGCCCGGTGTGTCGGATTTAAAGTACAAACTGATTCCAGGAAATTCGGTCCACGCGGCCGGTCAGATATATTGCATCTGTGCAGTATAAATCAATGCCTCGATTGAGGGACAACGCAGTCAAGCGATAGCACGAGCGAAGCAAGACTTGTGTACATTCGGTAATCTGTGTAGTGACGGACTTTCCGCGTGTTATTGAATTACGATCTTCTGTATTACGTTTGAAATTGTTTCGTTCGGTTATATTTGTACCTGTGTTATACGTGTTTGAGTTCTAATAAACTCTATAATCATTCCAACCGCATTTTAATTCGAGTCCTGCAACTCGTAACAATATTATAAAACTTGATTATTCATGGATGCTTGGCACTGACCAAATACACAAAAGGTGTAGTCATATTTTAAAAGAAAATAACAAGACCATCATTAACCTTTAGTGACGTGATTGTTATCATTCTCAAAAATAATCAACCATTTCCTTGAAGCGTTGCATCAAATCACTCTGTTTGCATTAACCCAGCGTGTTTATATTCATTTCCCGAAATAATAAGACGAATCCGAATTGGTCATTTGGATCTTGTTTTATTTTGCAAACAATGCTTTCAGGAAAAAACATGTCGATGTAAAATATGATTCATTTCATACTTTATTTTCGAAACTTGTAATCTTGTGTTACAATTATTGAATAGCATAGTAGTTCTTGTCGTGTTTCTTTTAAAGTTAATAATTAGTTTTGTTATGTAGCTTCTAATTTCTGAATTACACAATCGGCCACATCCTTAATTAATGATAGTAATGATATATTTTCTTATTTATTCTCTAGAGTTGTTGTCTATAATTTACAATAATAATTGTTTCAATATGTATGAGGAGTGAGCCCCAATAGGGTGGAGGAGCGAGATGGAATGCTCCACCGTCTTAAAGGAAGATCTTCCAGCGAGGCTAATGTTGTTCCTCGCAGGTCTAGGCCCATCTGTTGTAGTTGAAATTTTGTATATATTCTTTGTATGTTTCGGGAAACGTTTGTGACATCAATTATTGCACAGCGCCATCTATTGGCTTGTAAGTGTTTCACTACACGTATAACGTGATAATTATGTAGATTATAATTCAAAATGTCTCGATTGTATATAGACGGTATTCATTACATTTCATTTTTATGTTGGCAGACGCGATTGATTTGTACTGTGTTCGGTTTGTTTTACATACATAGATAACTTCACGCCAGTTCCCTTGCGGGGTAGGCACGGACAACAGAGCGCCATTTAGGCTTATTCTTACACACCTCACTTGCTTCTTTGACATTCATAACTCTTGTCATGCACGCTCGTCTGTTCTTAAGGCTCCTGACATCACCTTCTGCTAGTACACGATCAATTTGATCATGGAAGGTGTGTCGTGGCCTTCCACGACTTCTGCATCCATCCACTTTTGCATTGTATATCTGTTTAGTCATTCTTTCATCATGCATTTTTTCCACATGCCCGAACCACCAGAGCATTCCTTTCCTTACCTTCACCCCGACACTCTCTTTCAGACCAACTCTCTTTCTTACTTCGGTATTACGAACGCGGTCCGCGAGCGTCACTCCGCAGATTTTGCGCAGTGCTCGTATCTCGACCGCGTTTACTCTACTTTCATGCTCTCTCTTCCATACCCAACTCTCGCTTCCATACGTGAGCGTAGGTACCAGCACCGCGTTGTGTACGGCGAGCTGGGCTTTCTGGCTAAGGTTCTTAGCGCCTAGAAGTTTAACTAACGCTCCAATCAAACTATTCCCCAAATTCACTCTTCTTTCTATATCAGCGGTGTATCTTCCATCCCTGCTAAAAGCACATCCAAGATATACAAACTCATTCACTTGCTCCAGCATAATATCATCGACTATTATCCTTGCATTCGTTCTGGTTTCTTCTCTTTCAAATACCATAACCTTTGTTTTTTCGCATTCAAATGAAGCCTCTCGCCTGACAGTCATCTTTCATCATTGTGACTAGTGTTTGCAGTTCTGATGGCGATTCGGCTAAAAGCACGGCATCATCTGCATAAAGCAAGGTGCTTACAACTAGATCACTCATCCGCACCCCAACATCCATCAATCTTATTTTTTTATAATTACTTAATTAGACACCTTTAGACACACCTTCCATGATCAAATTAATCGTGTACTAGCAGAAGGTGATGTCAGGAGCCTTAAGAACAGACGAGCTTGCATGACAAGAGTTATGAATGTCAAAGAGGCAAGTGAGGTGTGTAAGAATAAGCCTAAATGGCACTCTGTTGTTCGTGCCTACCCCGCAAGGGAACTGGCGTGAAGTTATGTATGTATGTATGTATGTATTTAATTATATTAGCAATTAAAGGAGCTTCTCTATATCGACAAATAGACATAAAGTAAATCTTTTACTCCAATAAGAGGACAATACACAATGCATTACATAATTTAAACGCATTCAAACTGTCATATTTCGTTTCAGTTACTTGCGCACGCGCCTATTGTCCGCGGCTGACGTACTGCATGATATTCTGCAGATACTGCACTTAGAATAGTTGAATCCACCGCTGTAGAGATAACGGAAGGAGCACGCAGAAGGACGGAACATATCTAGCTAATTCCGCCGTTTTACTGTGATATTTAATTTTGTATCTAGTTTTTTGTATGAATTTTGAATAACATTGTTAGGACATAAACACACCAAGAGGCCGAATTAAGGCGGCCAAATCAAGGCGGCCAAATCAAGGCGGCCAAATCAAGGCGGCCAGATCAAGGCGGTCAGGTCACAGCGCGTTATGGCCAGTAAGTTCTAAATGCAATATTCAAAAGTTTTTATGGAAACCAAGTTCCACTTGAGAACGTTTTGTGACAGTCATACATATAATTTCAATAACAATTAATTCTACTTAATTTATTAATAAATATTAATAAGTCGTGGTAGCGTAATACACAAGCGTGGCGGGTATACTGTCCGTTCCCCTATAATGGGAGGTTCGAGCCCAGCAATGGGACATTCTACTTCCCATTCTATGTAATATCCGTGCAGGAACGGAGAAAGAATACAATTTCCTGCGGCCTGGCGGCCTGTCGTAAGAGGCGACTAAACAACCCACAGCCAGGTGGTAGAGTATTTGCTCGACTGGACGGCGACCACCCCTGGTCTAGAGCATGCCACCATAACAACCTTGTGTTGTGTTCCGGCATTAGTGACCAGGTTCCAGTCTCCCTTAAGAGAGCAGCAGCGCATTTGTAGCACATTTGATGTTGCAAATGTCCATAGGCGATGGTAACCGTCGTGTGGGCCGTCTGCCTGTCTGCTGAACTCCTGCAATAAAAAAAAAAAAAAAAAAATGTACACAGCGTTGCAACGTGTTATCGTTCTAGAAGAAGAGGAACCGGCAAGAAACTTCCCAGCAACATATCTAGCTAAAAAATCTTTTACTTCATCTTTGTCAGTCTTAAGCTCTTTTTTATACATTACTAGCTGTCTCGGCAGACGTTGTTCTGCCCTGAAGAAATAAAATTTATAACCCAATTCCAGCGCCACCTACCGGGTCCAAATGTAAACTATCCTATCTTTTAAGTCGGATCAAACTGCACACGGTGTGCAAATTTAATTAAAATCGGTCAAGTAGTTTAGGAGTCCATCGCGGACAAACAACGTGACACGTAATTTATATATATTAAGATTATATTTATTTTATCTATCTATATAAATAACAATGAATCGTAGAAATGTATGTACGCACATAACGCGAACGACTTTATCGATTTTGATGAAATTTTTGTGTGTATTTGAGTGGTTCCCCGGACAGTCTAAAACTTTAGATTCACAATTGGAACCAGTAGGTGGCGCTTGGGATCGGGTCCTAGATTTTTATTATTTCAGGGCAGAACAACGTCTACCCCGATCTCTAGTATATTATAATCATAGAAGTATGTTATACAATTACTTTTTGAAGATTTAAATGAGTTGAAGCAGACAGTGCATATTAAGAAAAAGAAATTAGCGCCGTAATCTAATTACCTATATTTCGCAAATTTTTGAGACCAGACGCAGCCAGATTCATTTTCTTCCGCATAACTAGATATACAAGCCCAATTAACTGTTCAACGTCTATTTAAAAGCGACCCGAATGTCAACTGAGAATTCTGGACCGCTACATTGGCCTTCAAGTACCGCTGGGTGCCGCGCCTTGACCGCCGGGACCTGGTCGCCTCATGCAGTTGTAGTATTACACCTAAATATAATTTACACAAAACTAGGTGTACCCGACATGCGTTGCAATGCCACGTAAAGTAAAAATATGTTTGGTTCTATATTCTGTTTATTGATGTGTTTTTTATACACATCCAGACATCACAACCAGAAACCCTCGCGAGCGTCCTCAGAACACCCTGCGAAAGTTTCCCAATCTGATGCTTTAGGAACGCATAGAAGATAAACATACAACCATTTATTTTTTGTTAATGTATTTAGTACTAGCTGTGCCCGCGACGTCGTCCGCGTGGAATTTGTTTTCAAAACCCCCCGGTTTTGAAACATTCTTCATTGTGCTCCGCTTCTATTGATCTTAGCGTGATGATATATAGCCTATAGCCTTCCTCGATAAATGGGCTATCTAACACTGAAAGAAATTTTCAAATCAGACCAGTAGTTCCTGAGATTAGCGCGTTCAAACAAATAAAGTCTTCAGCTTTATATATTAGTATAAGATTATCACATATTATAGTCAAGGCACATCTAGAATTTTAACTCCAAGATATCAAGGCGATCTATATAGGCCCCTGCTCGGCGCTTGGGAGCTGCGACCGTAAATCAGCGCGCGCGCACCATTGTGCATTCAGCCGCCCGTGGGAAATTAAATCTGCCCTATATCTTTCTTTATATAGCATCATGTTATTGTTTTGTACAAGGAAATAGATTATAAGTAATAATAATTTAATTCTTGATCTTTTATAGCCTACTTAGATTACAGTTTGGAATTGACTCAAGCCAGCGAAATAATTTTATGCGTGTTGTTACAATTAATACTGACAAGCTTTCCACACGGCTTGGACTACTACGAGTATATCCGGTATAATATTTTCGATGTCTCATGATCCTTTACCAATTAATTCATTTTTAAAATCTTGAAAAGGGTAAGAAATGTATTTGAAATTTTTAATAAAGTTAAATTTAGTACTTTTCTCAGACAACTGATCATTAGGTATATCAGCTCATAAACATCCCACCACTGGACTCGAATCTCTCTCTTTTTGGGGAAAGTATATCAACCACGCTTGTTCATAGCGAACTGACGTTTCGATTATATCAATGTGCAGGAGTCCTCATGAATTTTCTTCACCGTCAGCACATGGTAATTGTAACAATATGCACATTTGATCCAAAAACTGCTTAAGTAGGATTCGAACCCACAGACCCATGAACATTAGAGCAACTAGGCTAATTATTTCCAATTTGAAACAAGGAAAACAGCTTAGGAGTGCCATCAAGGAAAGTACGATTTCGAACTGTGGGCGGAAGGGGGCGTTAGCATCTAATGCAGGGACTTCTTTATACGTCATTAGTGTTGAGGATTAGACGACTGTTTTTATTAAACTGATACCACTGTTATTAGGGTTGTCACATGTGGAATATATTAAGATACCAGTTTATACTTTTCTTTTTTGGATTTTATGGCTTGGCAGCTAGGCCTTTAAGCCAGATCTTAGATTCAATGTAGTTACTTAATTTTCTTAATCCTATGTGTAGCACAGCTGAACTGTAGGTTATCAGCTAGTGCCATTCAACGGAGTTCTTGTGACAACTCAAAAGGCCACATTTGACTTTACAGTTCACATTTCTCACAAAACACATAATTACTACTCGAAAACTATCAATATCCTACAACTTTTGTTGATTTTAGAGTAATTTTACACATTTTTAGAAAATAAAACTGCACAGCACAACATCTCCTTTCAGTTCCCGCCAAAAACTCCTACCAGTTTATATTAATCAATGAGGCGGGGTCGGCACTGAAGAAGCTGTAGGAAGCTCCAACACAGCTTTATGCTGAATTGCCGACCTCATTTGTACGAAATGCGGTGTACAACATATCGAATTTAATCATAAAAATGTATGTATAAATTATTTCTACATCCTTCTATTGTCGCTTTCCTAGCAAATAAATTCTTTCTTTCTTTCGTTTATTATTTAATGTTGAACAATGATTTTTAAGTCATGGTACCGCGATCTCTTGTTCGAACTTCAACACACATTCTTGATACATACATATTTCCTTCTCTTTTTGTGTACTGGTATATATGTATATCTATCTCTGTCGCCCCAATTTTTCTTTGGTTCATGGAAGATTTCGCCATTGTGTCGTCGGATTCGTTTGCGGTGTTAAATAGACGGACGTGTAAGAAATAATGGATTTTTGGCAAGTGCAGTGACTTGATGAATTTATATTAAAAGGTGAGAGTGATTAATTGAGCTGGTTTCAAGATATGTGCAAGATATATACTTCTGAAAAGGCGAATATAGTGTTTAGACATGAGTTTGGGTGAGCATATGTGATTTCTTTACTTATTTATTATTATTATTCAAACAAACATTTACACAACAACTAAAGGCAACAAAATTATGCTATCATCTTCATCGGCTTCATTTTCAAAACCCGGATATTCCGTTATCCGGATTTTTTTTAATTTCAGATCCGCGCATACAATGCCAGTAGTCTTTTATAACGTGGAATTAAGAATGATAAGAACCTATCGGTGCAGAAATGGAGGAAGAATACTATCCGCAAGAGTTAACTTGAGACCTGAGCGGAATGTGCGCTCCCCTCCCGACTCCCGCCTTACGAATCTCGCCATCGACGCGTCAGTGTCTTACGTCATCCGAGCGAAGTCTCAAGTTAACTCTTGCGGGTTGAAGTTTCTGAGGTCAGGCAGTCTGTCGCAAGAGGCGACAAACCGACCCACAGCCAGGTGATACCGTCTGTCTGGATGCATATCACCATTGGGGTCCAATTCTGCTATTACAATCTCGTCAAAATCGTAGCACACTATCGTCTCAATCGTAAGGTTGACTGATTTTTTTTATTGCAGGAGTTCAGCAGACAGGCAGACGGCCCAGTTAACGAAAAGCGGTTACCATCGCCTATGGACATTTGCAACAGCAAAGGTGCTACAAATGCGCTGCTGCTCTCTTAAGGGATACTGGAAGCTGGTCACTATGCCGGAACACAACTCAAGGCTGTTATGGCGACATACTCTAGACCAGGGGTGGTAACTATCCAGTCGGGCAAATGCCCTACCACCTGGCTGTGGGTTGTTTTGTAGCCTCTTACGACAGGCCGCCCGGCCGCAGGAAATTGCATTATTTCTCCGTTCCTGCACGGATAAAAACTGTCTATGTCCATCTTCAAAGTCTTTCTCTTGTGTGTTTCGTAACGTTCCTTAAGCATAAAGGTTTGAATAAATCAATGAGTTACGAAGATTAAAATTTAATAGATCAAAGTTGCAGAAACTTTTTATCCGTGCAGGAACGGAGAAAGAATACAATTTCCTGCGGCCTGGCGGCCTGTCGCAAGAGGTGACAGAACAACCCACAGCCAGGTGGTAGAGTATTTGCTCGACTGGATGGCTACCACCCCTGGTCTAAAGTATGTCGCTATAACAACCTTGAGTTGTGTTCCGGAATTAGTGACCAGGTTCCAGTCTCCTTTAAGAGAGCAGCAGCGCATTTGTAGCACCTTTGGTGTTGCAAATGTCCATAGGCGATGGTAACCGCTTTCCATCAAGTGGGCCGTCTGCCTGTCTGCTGAACTCCTACAATAAAAAAATAAAAAGAACTAAAGTAAATATACATTGAAAATATATTTGGTGAATAATTTGCTAACGATGGTACAACCTCTAAAGTGACGAGCCCTGGTGTATCCCGGGGGACGTTATCGGCCCACTAATTCTCGCAGTGATTTATATCTGGACGAGCTGAGCTGGGATTAAGGTTCGATGCCCGCGATAATGGCGGATTAAGCGGAAAACGCGTGAAAACTTCACAAATGGATTGGTCTCGCCAAAGGTTTTACTGAGGACTGTTACGGTTCAATTGTTTCCTTTATTTGAAAATATCAGGAGCCTTAAGAACAGACGAGCGTGCATGACAAGAGTCAGTCTATGAATGTCAAAGAAGCAAGTGCGGTGTGTAAGAATAAGCCTAAATGGCGCTCTGTTGTACGTGCCTACCCCGCAAGGGAACTGGCGTGAAGTTATGTATGTATTACTTTGGACACCTATATATTCGTGTTTGATTTCGTTTGGTTGTATGTATGTGTATCTGTCAATGTATTTATTTACTACCTGCGCCCGTGGCTTCGTCCGCGTGGATTTCTTTTTCGCGGATCCTAATTTTAAAAGTAGCCTAAGTTACTCCTTATAACATCAGCTATCTGTCAGTGAAAGTCCCGTCAAAATCGATCCAGCCGTTTCAGAGATTAGGTCGAACATCCAGAAAGACAAAAATTGAAAAAATGTTTTATTCAAATTCAAATTCAAAAGTTTATATTTAAAATAAGTTCCACTGGAGAACACTTTTTGAAAGTCATACATGTAAGTTAAAATTTAATTTTTACTTCCTATTCTATGTACACCGCTTCGCAACGTGTTGATGCTGTAAAGGAGAAGAAGCGGCAAGAAACTCCCCAGCAACACGTCTAGCTAAATATTGATTTTCTTTATATTTCATATTCTATTTATATCTCAAATTCTTTTTTTTAATAAGTTTTGTATAGAAGTATGTTACAGAATCACTTTTTGAAGAATTAATGGAGTTGTAGCAAACAATGCATACTCAATAAGACCAAGACAATAAAAGGAAAGAAAAATAATATTATAGTTATAATAATGACATGACGTGCTAAAATGTTATGCTGTAATATGTCTCCACAAATTCCTTACAAGCATGGCAAGATTAAAAAATAAATAAAAACGTTATACAAAATTTAGTATAAGAGGTTGGAGCGAGGTGCTATGTAAATGAATTTTTGTCATTTAAGTATTCTTCAATAGTGTGTAGTATCCCTTTTTTAGCAAGATGCTTTTTTAATTTAATTTTAAATTTAGTGAAAGAAATTTTGATGTAAGTACCGTATATACCGTATATACTTTCCGTATATATAACCAAATGAGACATATTTTTTATCAAATTATATTGATTTGTAAACTCGCCTATGATAGCATGCCAATCGAAATATGTTTGTGGATATTTTTGAAGTTTTCAAAGCATGGAAATAATATTCCATTAACGGTGTTTTGCAGGCAAACCTAGATTTTTATACTTAAATTATCTTGCCTATATTATATACTTTTATGAACTAGTTTTGAACGGGACTAATGAGGGCATGACGCTCACCGCCTCACCGGCCTCACCGCTTCAAATGAACTGCCGTGATACAAAACGTACAAATGTTCTTGCCTCATTTGAACTGGTACATTGTACTGGTTCAGTACAAAATGTCATGTTACTCTTACAAACACATTTTAAAATCATGTCCTACCCAACACTAGGCTCAAGCATAAATGAGAGTTAAATAGTGGGTGCCGAGCACCCATGACCATCATAATAACTAAAATAAGTCATCGGCGTGTGCGGCGGGTCCTAGTGTCACTATCACCCCCCCCCCCCACCTTTTTTTATTGCAGCTCAGCAGACAGGCAGACGGCCCACTTGATGTTAAGCGGTTACCATCGCCTATAGACATTTGCAACACCAAAGGTGCTACAAATGTCCTGCTGCTCTCTTAAGGGAGACTGGAACCTGATCACTAATGCCGGAACACAACTCATAGTTGTTATGGCGACATACTTTCGACCAGGGGTGGTCAATATATGTTCGCTTTGATTAACAAATACTGTCAGTAATTCGTTTTTAAAATATTCCCCCAGTAAAAGAGTTTATTATTTTTTAAAGCTAAAGTTAAGTTTCAAAGTAAAGGTAGTAATAACTATTTCCTGTTTCTGTTAATAAAAGTTATGTTACACCCTGACATCATAATGGCTGAATTTTTACATTTTTGTTAAACTTCATTAATACGATATTTACACACTCACACTTACCCATTTGAATAAAGTACCTACCGAAGTGTACCTAAATACACCGAAAAAGAAATACTACTTAAAATATATGTATAGTTATGTAGGCATAGGCATGTAAAGATCAGCAGCACCGTACCCAAAGCTAAGCGGATAGACACCTGAAAATCGTAACAAATAAATAAGACCAAGAAGCATCGTATACGCCCCCCAATTCGACAGACGAGTTAATTAAATGGATGGTAGTCACGTACGTTCACAAATTAGCCATATATCAGACGTTATTTGCTTGATTAGTGTATTGACGTGACTTGAATCCCATTAGGAATTCATTAATCGAATGTTTTGTTTGTAATCTACTGCAATGTTTGTCTATAAGATGACTTTGTCGCTGTCAGACTAGCAAAAAACATGGTCAGGAAATGCTATCTGAAATATAATGATATGTAATTTTATATAATTAGTATTTATTGCGTATAGCTATATGTTTAAATAATTGCGTTGTATTACTATATCTTGTATATGTAACTTATGTATATATAGTATAGTTATATATTTATTATTATATCATATTATATATTATATTTATTATTATATCCGTGCAGGAACGGAGAAAGAATAGTTTCCTGCGGCCGGGCGGCCTGTCGTAAGAGGCGACAAAATAACCCACAGCCAGGTGGTAGGGCATTTGCCAGACTAGATGGCTACCACCCCTGGTCTAAAGTATGTCGCCATAACAACCTTTAATTGTGTTCTGGCATTAGTGATCAGGTTCCAGTCTCCCTTAAGAGAGTAACAGCGCATTTGTAGCACCTTTGGTGTTGCAAATGTCCATAGGCGATGGTAACCGTTTTCCATCAAGTGGTCCGTCTGCCTGTCTGCTGAACTCCCGCAATAAAAAAAATATTAAAATAAGAAACCGTAAACCCGCAGAGGGGCTTTGTGGCGAAGCCTTAGGTGAGTAGCGACACCTCAGACCTGACTCCGAGGGCCAAGGCGAGGCCCCCGCCTCCGTGCTTACCTTTGCCAGCTGGCACGGAGTGGAGATCGCTGGAGCTAAGACTCAAGCTCCAAGGGTGGAAGTGATAAATGGCATAATGTCAGAAGTAGCTTCTGTAAACCCATGTTGCCCCTGTCTGCTATGGCATTTTTTTGGGGCCCATGCAGTGAGTGGCGAGTCACCGTCTGCCCATTTTTCCATGTGCCCTGAACATTGCGACGGGCAGTCGCCATAGTCACCATATTCCCAAACATCAAGTACCACTAGCAGTTCACCCCAATAGCCCGGTACTTTTTCTCCTTATTACCCTCAATAGTCCTACACTAGCTGGGGCTTGTCCTTGGGTGCATTATTATATGGCGTAGACAGGGATAATCGCTAAATTTACATTAAATTTGTCAAGGGGTCTCTACGTTGGCCTTCCCATGGCCCCACGCAAGCCCTCCAAAAGTCCGGGATATTTTTGTGGACCGTGATCTGCAGAGACATACATATATCGGCAGACAAACCCAAGCAAGTTACGCTTGTACATACATACATACATACATAACTTCATGCCAGTTCCCTTGCGGGGTAGGCACGAACAACAGAGCGCCATTTAGGCTTATTCTTACACACCTCACTTGCTTCTTTGACATTCATAACTCTTGTCATGCACGCTCGTCTGTTCTTAAGGCTCCTAACATCACCGCTTGTGTTATGGGTAATATACAACGGACTACTCTGGAGCCGATCCCAGACCGTAGCGAATAACGACAAGTTTGTTTATGATATTTACCTTGCCAGGAATCGAACCCGGAGCATCTTTATAGTGAAGTTGACTTAGCCTTTGTTTTCTATATTATTGTGGCGAATGATGGTGGTACAATCTAGTTGGTTTAAGAAGTTTTAGAAAACGGTAGCAGATTCTGGAAGGGAATGACAAGAATAGGTACATTTTAGAAAGAGATAGATGATGAACGAAAATTCTAGAATAGAAGGTTCGGGGAGGAAAAGACAGAGATAGATAGATGTTAAGAAAGGGATAGATAATAAATAAAAGAATAACTAAAACAAAATTATGGGTTCCAGAAGATTCTTCGGGGTATATAAGCAGCGTAAGGCGCGCCTACCGGACAGTTTTAGTTTTTTTTTTTTTTTTTTATTGCAGGAGAGTAGCAGACAGGCAGACGGCCCAACTGATGGAAAACGGTTACCATCGCCTATGGACATTTGCAACAGCAAAGTTGCTGCAAATGCGCTGCTGCTCTCTTAAGGGAAACTGGAACCTGGACACTAATGCCGGAACACAACTCAAGGTTGTTATGGCGACATACTTCAGACCAGGGGTGGTAGCCATCCAGTCGTGCAAATGCCCTACCACCTGGCTGTGGGTTGTTAAGTCGCCTCTTACGACAGGCCGCCCGGCCGCAGGAAATTGTATTCTTTCTCCGTTCCTGCACGGATAAAAAGTTAAGTTTAAGACAGCGAAGCGACAGGTGCCATACGAAAGAGTTGGAAGAGAAGTTTAATAGAAGACATTGACGAGTTTAGTGGAGAATTTAGGGAAAGTTTAGTAGGCAGTTGAGTGAAGGAGGAGTATAGCAAATTTTAAAAGGAGGCCCAGAAGCGAGCTACGCGCGCTAAATTCGGAGGTGCTCACCGCAGCAACAGGAGGTGGTCTACGCAATATCGGCGACGGTATTGTGAGTGAGACATCTTACATAGTGCATCGTTAGTCGCGTATAGGGGTCTCCCTGCGGAGAAGACTCACGTACGGCTGTGTAAATCAATAAAAGCGTTTGGTTAAAATAACTGGTCCTTCCAATCCTAAGAGCGTACCCCCCCGCTCGCACGCAACATTATCTTCAAATATTTTATTAACGCATTTGTTCTGCCTAACGTAGGTAATTACATTTCGATTGTGAAACACTTCGTAGCGATAAGCTGGCATTGTTACGGGGCCCGGCCATTGTGACTTCCATTATTTTGTTTAATGAACGCACCTGTTTTGCTATAACATTAATTGTTATTAGTGTTATATCAGGATATTGTTGCGACATAGAAAAGGAAGTGTTGGAAATCACATTTTTAAAGCTCAGACCAATAAGGCCCACACTGCACATGCACTCCCTCACAACACCAGCATGTAACAGATACACTCTACATTAGTATAAGTTTAGTATTAAAACTAGAATAAATCAATATAATAAGTTATTCGTAAGATACATACACCTCAACACAAAAATCAATAAATTAATGTCACACACAAGAACCAAAATAAATAATAAGCGTGTTAAATTCAAAAAATTAAATCTAGAAATTAAGTTGTAAAAAAGGGTACGGAACTCGAGTCCGTAGATTTGTTCATAATATATAAAAAAAAGCTCAGACAAATTAAAGTATAGATGGAGCCCGCCTGACCAAAAGCGCCAAATTAACAGTCGGGCAAATGCCCTACCACCTGCCCTGCCAGGTGGCTACCACCCCTGGTCTAAAGTATGTCGCCATAACAACCTTGAGTTGTGTTCCGGCATTAGTGATCAGGTTCCAGTCTCCCTTAAGAGCGCAGCAGTGCATTTGTAGCAACTTTGATGTTGCAAATGTCCATAGGCGAAGGTAACCACTTTCCATCGAGTGGGCCGTCTGCCTGTCTGCTGATTTCCTGCAATAAAAAAAAATAAAAAAAATTAAGTGAAGCATTCTTTAAAAACGTGCGTGTAAACCTATAGAAAGAAAGAAAGAAACTTGTAATTGTTAAAGGCGACATACTTAATATATAAGGATAATAAAGCATTGTAACATTTTTAGAGTTAATACATACATACATACATACATAACTTCACGCCAGTTCCCTTGCGGGGTAGGCACGAACAACAGAGTGCCATTTAGGCCCATTCTTACACACCTCACTTGCTTCTTTGACATTCATAACTCTTGTCATGCACACTCGTCTGTTCTTAAGGCTCCTGACATCACCCTCCGCTAGTACACGATCAATTTGATCATGGAAGGTGTGTCGTGGCCTTCCACGACTTCTGCATCCATCCACTGCGGTTTACACTCAGCATAATGCTTTGCCGAAAGTCAATTCGACTCAGCACAGATTTTCAGGGCCCATCTCTTTCTTAGTCTATACACATGCAACGACGAGATATTCACCCCCATTTCCTTGAACACTTACGCTCAACTACGCAACCATTCTCTGGAACATTTATTCCACGTATAACAATGATCTGGAGGGAACTTCCCGCCCCAGTTCTTTAAGGGCCGTTATAAAATTTCTTAGAGGTCGGCAACGCGTTGACGCACCTGGTGTTGCAAACGTCCATAGGCGACGGTAACCACTTTCCATCAGGTGAGCCGTCTGCTTGTTTACCTGCTCCAGGCAATAAAAAAAAACATGTATGTAGTACGTGGTTTCTGTCTGTGTGGTTAATAGTAATGCATCTACCGGAAAAAAGTTAATAGAATTATATCTTTATAGATATATAAAGATATTAAGAGCTTACAGTTGTTCTGAATCGAAATACTAAGTGACTAACAAGTCGCTTCGTTAGATTAATTAGTAAGACATGATTTCCAAATGTTCCAAAGATTCTACATATTCACACTAAAACAAGATTAAACCTTGGAGACGTAAGGTCAATTAATACGTCAATATTATTGTTTTTAAAAGTGTTTAAGGAACGTGCCTTAAAAAGGATGACTATGGCAAAATGCCGTGACTTGGCAAATAGCAGCGGTTTGTAGTCGGACAGGCTGCGCGACGATCTGGGTCTGTTTGCCTTTTCAAGTGCTGCTCTTAAGAGTAGCATCGTTTAAATCTATCGTAAAAAGTGGACGCGTTAATAGTTACGGCGTGATATTTAAATACGAAAAGGTGTTAAATAATTTTTTTCGATGCCTTAAAATCTGATCAATAGGTACTTAAACGATAAAAGTTGCTTTTGTTTATATTAACTGACTTATAAGTGTTAAATATAAAGTAATATCAGGCAAATAACTTTCTTATTCAGCAATATTTTTAGATGCAGTGAGTAACATCGCAATACCCGCGTGTGTCAATTTATACAGATATAATTATATACACAGCAATACTGGCACGAGTCTATTTTATAGTGTTGATGAGTGTCTCAGTAGCACACACGGTGAGAACTTAATTTTCAAACCCGTCACACTCAAAGGCGCAGATTCGAGTCCCACTTTGACTCGCTTTTCAAACTGCTGTTTACTACATTACTTTATAAAGACTCATTTGAAAATCCCACATCGCTTAGATTTATAATATTTATATTGGTGAACCCGTTTCGATAATACAGGGCAGTAGTAGTCAAATTTCAAGTCAAATCTTAGTGAAAACTAAATCCAGCTACAATATTTGTCAGCCTGTAACTATGCTTGAAGCACAACCAAATAAGGTAATAGTATCGCGCTCTGATACGGATATTCAAATTTTACTCGCAGAAGAGGAAAATGCATCGCTTAAAAACAAACAGGTAAATGGTAAACCAAAGACCCGGCGCACGGCACCTATTAAAGGAGCTGCAGGTAATGAAATGGACACCTTTAAAAATGACATTAAAGATATGATTCAAGAACTTATTTGTGCTCAAAATTCTCGTATGGATAAGTTAGAAAGCCACATTATGGAAATAAAGAATCAAAATGTAAAAATTGAGAACACCAACCACGAAATAGAAAAGTCTATGACATTTGTCTCAGAACAACTAACTTCTCT
The DNA here is from genome assembly GCA_019925095.2 of Dendrolimus kikuchii. Classification (NCBI taxonomy): domain Eukaryota; kingdom Metazoa; phylum Arthropoda; class Insecta; order Lepidoptera; family Lasiocampidae; genus Dendrolimus; species Dendrolimus kikuchii. Next base: position 2,254,807 of record CM034396.1, on the reverse strand, counting down.
CGAAACGAAGATATCTGGTCTGGAAAAAGATAGAATGAGCTTGGCAAAGAATGTTGCTGCGATACAGGAACGAGTCGAGACGTTCGATCACAATCTAATTAAAACCTCTATAGAAATAAGAAACGTGCCAAAAAAAACAAACGAATCAAAGAACATGCTATATGACATGATATTAAATTTATCTAAACAACTCGCTATGAATATCTCTGAATTTAATATACGTGAGGTTGTTAGACACCCATCTAGAAAGGAAAAACAAACATCGAATATTACTGTAGAATTCACAAATACCTTAATAAAGAGCCACTTCTTAGTTGCTGTCAAGCAATATAATCAACTTCACCCTAAAGAAAAATTGCACTCTACTTTGCTAGGATTTGAAACCACTCCGAAAGTTCCTATATATATTGCAGAACAACTAACATCTCACACGAAAAGATTATTTTATCTTGCAAGAAATTTCGCTAAATTACATAACTACAAATTCTGCTGGACCTCAAATGGTAGAGTTTTGCTAAAGAAGGAACCTGGTGAACAATACATAGTTATTAAAAATGAAGGGCAACTGCAGCAACTGAATTCATCTTCAAATAATAAATGACAATTATTTTCCATATTAAACTTGTCTAACACTGATAACAACAGAAAACTTACTATGATATATACTAGTTTTAAGATACTTAAATTAAGGTTTATTACTTATGAAAATTATTGTAAACCAACCAAAAATCTTCGTGTAGTAAACTTTGAACTTGTAACTACTTATATTTTGTTTTCACTTATATACAATTTACATCACTACTATTTTATAGACATAGTTTATCTTCAATACTTCACTCATTACTATTTATACAATACATTTGCAATAATTATGATGTCGTCATATATCATAAAATTTTACGCTACGTTTGAAAAAGAATCAAAAAATTCATTGTGTTGTGTACTTACGCATACTGTCTATTTATTCTGCTTACTACTAGGAGTTGTAATAAGAAACACTATTGTACAATTATCATTGAGATATGAATTTTACCGTGGACTTATGAATGTATTTAACCTCTTATGCACATTAAACAAATGATATACAAATGGCCAATCCAACAATATCTCTAGTTGAAAAGATTGATCAACTTTCTTTATCTGAGATTTATAATTGTACTCCTGAATCCTCCCTTTCAATAATAAAAACTTCTAGTAATTACCTGAAAATTCTTTGTCAAAACATAAGATCAATATGCTGCAATTTCTCAAATTTTGAAACACTCCTAGCCCGTATTCCCTTTGACTGTGACATATTGGTTTTAACAGAATGCTGGTTGACGTGTAATAATAACACTAACATTCCAATTTTAAAAAATTACATAACCTACAGTACTACCAAACATATCAACCAAAGTGATGGAGTGGTGGTTTACGTAAAATCTAGTCTTTTGTCTGTATGTGATGAACCAAACTTTGACCTGTCAGCTTCGTGTCTTGTTATTAAACTGTCTACAGATATTGCCCTAGTCTGTATCTACCGCTCTCCAAGTAATGAGAATATACAGCAATTTCTTACTGTTCTTGACATAACTCTTGCATCCTTGGATAGTTTTAAATCAGTCATAGTAGCGGGTGATATAAATATAGACATCAAAACGTACAACAGTGACTCTCGCTCACCTGAATACTTAAATTCTCTAGCTTTTCATGGCCTTATTCCTGCACATACATTACCAACCAGAGGAAATAATTGTCTAGATCACATTATTTTAAAAACAAAATTACCAACTATTACACTATTATATGACACTACTATAACCGACCATAATTCAACTTTATTTTGTCTTCAACACAAGTACAATAAAACACCTCCTGAACACTATATCACTAAAATAGACTATGATATGCTAGATAGCTGTATTAATAGTATTAAATTTGAGCAAATTGCTTCTATATTAGATGTTAATTTAGCAGTAGATACTTTTATCGAATTAATAAAATCAGCTATAACGAAACACACAAAATATATTAAAGTATCTTCACGAAATAAAACCATTAAGCCATGGATCACACCTGGGTTATTAAGATGTATGCGACATAGAGATCAACTACATAAAAAAGCAAAACAATCGGCTGATAATGAGATGTTTACTATAACATACAAACGATACAGAAATTATTGCACTAGTATCTTGAAAAAAGCTAAACGACAGCATGATACCGAAACACTTAATAATGCTATTAAAAATCCAAAAATACTTTGGGAAGCTATTAGGAATATAACTAATACTACAAAAAAGAAAACTGTTTCATCACAATTGCTCTCACTTTCTGATACGCCGACTGAGTCCTGTAATGACGTGAACAAGTTTTTTGTCGACACAGGCAAAAGACTCGCTAACAATATTATACAAAATCAAACTTTATTTAATTCAACTACTCCTCACAGTTCAGCTTACACCAAAATATCCTCTTCGTTTGTATTAGACAATACGGATCCAGATGAAATTATTACAGCTATTCAATCGTTACGCTCAAATGCTGCCACCGGTTGGGATGGTATTTCTCCCATAATTTTAAAAAGATATGCCTCAGCTTTGGCACCTTCTTTAAGCCATATCTTCAATCTCTGTATTCAAACTTCGGTATTTCCCTCTGCTTTTAAAAAGGCTATTATACATCCTATTTTCAAGGGTGGAGACAGGAATTTACCTAATAATTACCGACCAATAGCTGTACTCACAGCTTTGTCCAAAGTATTTGAGCGACTGCTAAACAAGAAGATTACATATTATCTTGAACATTTTAACTTATTATCAACACGTCAATTTGGATTTCGTAGAAATAAATCAACGAGTGATGCAGTATTAGAACTGACTAATCACATAGTTCAAAATTTAAACCAGAAGAAAAAGGTTTTAACTATATTTCTTGATCTAGCTAAAGCTTTTGATACTATACCTGTTTCTACTCTTCTACTCAAACTTGAAAAGGTCGGTGTCAGAGGAGATCAACTGGATCTTTTCCGAAGCTATCTTACAAACCGCACCCAAATCGTTAAGATTGACGAATTCACTAGCCATGAGCTCCCTGTAGAATATGGCGTCCCACAAGGTAGTATTTTAGGTCCTACCCTGTTTCTTGTCTTTATCAATGATTTATGTGACCATTCCATCCCCAACGCTACAATAGTATCATACGCTGACGACACTGCGTTAACATTTATTGCTGATTCATGGAATGATCTTGAAAATGTAGCACAATGTGGTTTTAATATAACACAGAATTGGTTATCTTCAAATTTTTTGACCCTTAATACGGCTAAAACAAAATTTATTACTTTTTCAATAAGTTCTGTTTCACATCCATTAATACCAATTACCTTGAAAGCGCACAACTGTTCCTCTTCCTTATCTTCTGTCTGCAAATGCCCTAATTTAATCTCTGTAGACCACATTACGTACTTAGGCATTCTTTTGGATAAAAATTTAAATTTTAAATTTCATATTGACTCCCTTACTAGTAGAGTTCGCAAACTTATATATATTTTTAAAACCCTTAGACATGTTGCTAATCCTCATATAATTCGCAATGTCTATTATGCTTTATGTCAATCGATTATAATTTACTGTATATCCTGTTGGGGTGGAGCCTCTAAAACGTACATGAAACCTCTAGAAATAGCTCACAGGGCTATTCTAAAAGTGGCTACTTTTCGTCCAATTTTGTTTCCAACTACCGAACTATATGAAGTTTGTAATGTTTTGAACGTACGCCAGTTATTTATTCTTCATACAGTCCTATTGCAACACCAACAAACACCTTTTAAAATTATTTACAAGCGTCGCAAAGACATAATTTGTGTATTACCCAACATAAACTTCTCATTCGTTAAAAAGTTCTATTTTTATCTTGGTCCTGCACTTTACAATCGAATTAATGCTAAATGTCCAATCTATGATCTAATTTATGCAAAATGCAAAAAATCACTACGAATATTTCTCCAAAACAGAAGTTATGACGACACAGAAAAATTAATAGAATAATACTATCACAAATAATATAATATAATGTACCATACACACAACACACCACATAATATAAAAAAACCAACACATGCATAATATAAACACCAACTACTATCACATCACTTACCTACATATATAACATAAAACATGGATTTTAACATTATGACTAGCCGTCCCCCCTATAGTATCATCCTATTGGAGTCCAGTATGCTGTTTCTCCTTAACACAGGTTATTTTATAACCTAGCTAGGAAGACAGCGCTACTTTCAACAACTCCACTTATATGTTTTAAAAAAAAACAATTTTGGCTTACAGGAACCTTTTATTTTATTATTATGAATAATAATTGACTTGGAGTCTCAATATACGGGACCTCAAAGGTCTACCGGACCGATATGGTATTAGTTTTGAGCAATCCAGCCGGCAGGCATAAACCAGGTCCGTTGCTGTAGAGCTGTGGCTAATAACCAAGAGAACTCTCTGAATTTGTAAAAAGATTTGGTATTTATAGGCAATTACTGCTGATCGACATTTTGGAAATCTATGTCAATGAGATGTTTGACTCAGCAATAAGTGCCTATTGCATAGGGTTGTAACACCTCCCCCCTTAAAACGGAGCATCAAATAAGGAAAAGATGCGAGTAGATTGAGACACCAAGAAGTTACAAACATTTACACAGTACATTTAACAAAATATACAGTTTTATTTTACAGCTAGAATTTTAAAATTACTATGTATCAATTATTAGAAAAGTTGAACAAATTACATATTTTAGTGCTTAAGCTATTAAGTAACACGAGAATTGAAATATTACAATTAGTCAAGAAATAGCAATGATTTAAGAATTTGTAACGAAATAGTAAAATATCCTATGAACTAGTAAAGATGTAGAAAACAATTTTGATCATAAGATCTAGTATGAACTTGTAAAGAACTAGTATAATTATTTTCATTATAAGAATTGGTAAAGATATGGTAAATATTTTATTCTTTGAGAACTGGTAAAGAAATAGTAAAACTTTAGTAAAGGAATAGTAGTTTTTATTCATTATTTCTATGAGACATTAACATGAACTAGTAAAATTATTTATTACTAAAAAATTAACAAAATTATTATTTATGGATTACTATAAGTTTTTTCTAATATATATGTAAATTTCTCCTCAAACTCGAGGGAGATTCTTCCGAGTTTTCAGATACTTCAAATGCTCTATTCTGAATCTGAAGATTTGTTTGGGTATTAGGCTTAGCATAACAATTATTGAATATTTTTATACAACAACCAGGCTCATTTTGGGTTGTATCTCGTCTTGGTTTCTTACAACATTTCTTATAAATAGTAAAAGACATATAAGCTAAAACACATACAGACAAGATTGTTGTAATTCCGCTAAAATAGTTTCCATATTTAATGTGGTAAGGTTGATTTTCTATTTTCTCTATTTCGTCACTGAACTGATTTAATCTATGTGTGACATAATGCAAGGAATCTAAATCGATGTGAGATAATTTAATAGGAGTTAAATATGGAATCGTATTATTTATCCTTTTCTTGGAACAGCAATCATCTTCTATAATATTAAAATTTGGAGAAGGTAAATACAGTTTAGACTCATACTCTGTAGATGCAACAAATTGTAGAAGATTATGAAAAGCCTTACAGCCTTTAGGAACCTTGAGGATTCCTGTTCCAACAATATCGTAGTCACTAAGAGTATTGTTACATTTAACAGATAGTTTAGTTAGATCAGACTGTACATATAACCACTTATTATTATTAAGTTTTTGCCAAACGTCAATATCACTAATTATTACTTTATAATCACAAGGTTTTGGTAATTTGTTTATATGTTTAGTTAGGATTATCACTTCACAAATTGGATTTGTTGCGGTAGGATGCACATCACTTAGTTTGCACAGATAATATTCTTTTGTTACACTTTTGCACTCACTCGTAGAGTCCATTGTTGAGTACATTAATTTATCATCGGTTATAGCAAGAAATCTAGTAGTTGGATTGATCATAGCAAAGGAATGAGGATTATTTATATCATGCGGAGTAGGGAGAGCAAAAATATGATAGAGATTGTATTCTTGTAAGTTTATTAACGGAATTCTTATGACGAATACTAGTTTAGATCCATTAACAAAGCTAGAAACTGATGAGATATCTAGGAGAGTGTGCATATTTTCTATGCTTAATGAGACTGGGAAGTTTTGAGCTATAATATTTTGGTTGGAACTTAGTTCATTATATAATTGAACTGGGGATAAAATAGAAGGATGAATTATGTTTTGTTTTCCGAACAGAATTGCATCTATAATGTCTTCAAGGTTAAAATTTAAAGTTATTAAAGAACTTTCTATTGCGCTAAAGGTTAAAGATAGATAAGAAGAAGTTTCTAATTTGGAAGTTGTTTGCAAAACGGTTTCTAAAATTGTATCTAATTTACCCATGTTTTGATTTAATATTTGTTCATTATCATTTAGTCTTCTAATTGTATTATTAAAAGTATCGATAGCGGAAGAGATTACGTGAATGTTATCTTTCATTAAAGACGATAGATGTCTCTGATCGTCTTGGACGGCATTGATAGCGTCAGAGAAGGTTTTTGCATCATCTTCATCTAAGGATCCGAATAACTGTTTAAGAATAGGTCCGCCAAAACCGAACCACGAAGATCTTTTAATACGATTTTTATTTGTGAGATGTGATACAGCTATAAAATTATTTTCTACGTTAACTAGGAGAGTTTCTAACGGATTTAATGTGTTAGAGCAGTCTGTTTGAATTTTACTTGATTTATAACTATTACAGGTTGTTTTAACGGTATTTATTATATTTTTAATATTTTCTATATGAGGTTGTATGTAGGAGAAATCTGTAAAAGTGACCATGTTCCAAAAACTATTATAAAACCTTAAAGTACCTAGATTTTCATAGTATAGGCCTGGACTGTTTGGGATTGGCGATATTAGTCCTGAGTCGGAGATGGCACCTGGCGCGATGGCCCTGGAATGGAATTATCGTGGGCTAGTTTTATTTCGTTAAAATGGTAACGGATTTTTCGCCTATTTACTTGCACTGTTACATTGCTATTACCATGAACTGCCGTGACTTGGTAAGGACCTTTCCATATAGGAGACAAGGCTTTACGCAATCTATGGTGGTATTTTATATACACCATATCTCCAACATTATAAGATATTTCTCTAGTATGCTGATCATAGTAGTGTTTTGATCTTTCTTTACTTCTAAGAATATTTTCGCGAGCTATGTTTCTTGTATTAATTAATCTGTGTTTTAAATTTTTAATATAATCGGGATAAGTGACAGTAGGGTTTATGTCATAGATAGAACTTGGTAGGTAAGGTTTACATCCGAATAAAAGTTCATGAGGACTAAAATTTGTGGTAGAGTGAGTTGTTGAATTGTAGGATATCAGTGCAGTAGGGAGATATTTATACCAGTTGTCTTGATTATCATTTACATAGGATTTAAGATATTCCTTGAGAGTGCTATGGCTTCTCTCAAGTGCACCATTGGTTTGGGGGTGATATGGAGATGAGAATAAGTGTTTAATTTTAAAAAGAGACGCTACTTGTTTATATACGTCGGCTATAAAATGGACACCTTGATCAGAAAGGACAGTTTTGGGAATACCAAAGTGAGATATAAATTTTATAAGACATTCAGAAGTTTGTTCTGCAGTGGATTGAACAATAGGATAGGCCATGGAATATTTAGTTAAATCGTCTTGGAATGTGACTATATACTTGTATTTTTGGGGACCAGATTCTGGAAGAGGACCTACAATGTCGGTAAATATTCTTTGTAAGGGTTCATTTGAAGTTGTTGTGATTTCCATAGGGGCTTTATTAGTAGCTCGAAGTGCTTTGTTTTGTTGGCAGAGTGGACAATTTCTTACATAATTTTCAATATCCTTTTTCATTCCACTCCAATAGTAAGTATCTTTGAGTTTACTATACATTCGATTGGAGCCAATATGGCCTCCAATAGGGGAGTCATGGTTATCCTTCAGGATAGCAGGAATTTGGTTAGGGGTAGGATATACGAGTTTGTTGTGATAAATATTTATTTTAATATTAGTGTCATGGAATATATAAGTTATCATTTCGTAAATAATTAGAAATTTTAGTTTATCGTAAGGGTTATCGAAATCAGAGATAGAAATTTCATTAACTTGGGGGTAGAATATAACTAAGTTATTTCTTACTTCTTTTAATACTGCAAAGATATCTCTATAAGTGACAGAGTCATAGTGATGGACTTTAGTAAAAAGATGAAGATAAGTTTTATTATTTATTTCGGATATTTTAATATTATGCAATTCTCTTTCAGAGTTTTCAAAGTCATTTCTGTTTTCTAAAAGGTTTAGTATATCTCGACAGTAGGGATTGGAGTCATCTAAGTCAATGGATGTTGGGTAGGCTATGTATGGACACGAGGATTCAAGTAAATTTTGGTTAAATTCTGTTATTCGAGTATTAAAAACTGTAGGGGATGAACGTGTTCTAATATAGGATTCATAGGTTAAGTTATCATTAAGATCTATATCTTCGATATTATGTATAGGCGGTCTGGATAAGGCGTCGGCGTTACTATTTAATTTTCCTGGTTTATACACAATTTCATAATCAAAATCTTCTATTTTTAATCTCCAGCGTAATAACTTACTACTAGGATCTTTGCAATTCATAAGATACACAAGGGGTTTGTGGTCTGTAACGATTTTGAATTTTCTCCCATAAAGATACGGTCTGAATGTTTTTGTACCGTATATAACTCCTAAAAGTTCTTTTTCAGACACGCTATAATTTCCTTCTGCTTTGTTTAAAGTACGGGAAGCATAGGCTATGGGTAGGTCATTGCCTATTTCACCTTGCGATAGAACTGCACCAATTGCATATTCGGAAGCATCAGTGGTTAAGATGAAAGGTTTCGAGAAGTCAGGATATTGGAGGATAGGGGCGTTAGTAAGCATTGATTTAAGAGAGTTGAATGCTTCTTCCTGTTGATGTGACCAGGTGAAATCTACATCCTTTCTTAACAGGGAAGTTAGTGGCTTAGTGATTTTAGAAAAGTCTTTAACAAATTTCCTATAATATCCTATGAGTCCCAAGAAACTTTTAATATGTTTGGGTGTTCTGGGTGTAGGATAGGATACTACGGCTTCAACTTTATCGGGATTGGGAGATACTCCTTTGTCTGAAATTATATGACCTAGATAGGCGACTTCGCGACGAAGAAACTCGCATTTGTCTGGCTGTAACTTTAGATTATGTTTTCTTAAGGCATCGAATATTAATTCAAGTTTAGAGATGTGAGACTGGAGATCATGAGAATAGATAATAACGTCATCTAGATAGATAAAGCAATGTAAACCCTGTAGACCGGTAAGGACTGTATTCATGAGACGTTGAAAGGTTGCAGGAGCATTTTTTAGTCCAAAGGGCATTCTAGTGTATTCAAAGTGGCCATTTGGAACTGAGAAGGCGGTTTTGGGAGAGTCTTCTTCAGCCATTTGAATTTGATGAAAACCGGAGGCGAGATCCAATGTAGAAAAATATTTACTGTGACCTAGTTGGTCTAAGATTTCGGTTATGTTAGGAATAGGATAAGCATCTCCAATGGTAATATCATTAAGTTTTCGATAGTCTACTACGATTCTCCATTTCTTTTGACCGGAAGCGTCTTGTTTTTTTGGAACTACCCAAATTGGGGATGACCATGGGGAACTAGAAGGTTTAATAATGTTTTGATTCAACATTTTCTGTATCTGCTTATTTACTTCTTCTTTATGGCATTCTGGATAGCGGTAACTTTTTACATGGATTGGTTGTGAACTAGTAGTTTTAATTTCATGTTTAACAGTGTTAGTACAAGAGAGATGATCACCATCAAGGTAAAATAAATCGGAATATTCGTGGCAAAGAGATAGGAGGACTTTAGATTCTTCTGAGTTAAGATGAGATGTTCTTATTTGGTTCCGTACTTCCAAAGCTCGGTTATGATCGGAAGTTATATTATGTATACTATTAGACCTTAGAATATCACATGGTAGGAGTTCAACGCAAAAGGTTTGTATATTTATTTCATTATTTGTAGTATTAAGAATGGACACATTAACGTGTTTATTGGATTTAAGGGATGTGAGGCAACTGGATAGGTATACACCCTTTTGAATCTCAGACTTTTCAACAAACCCGGATGTAATTTCTGGATTAGTTACTTTGCATTCTATCATCATTTCGGAACGAGCTGGTATTGTATATTGGGGTTTAGTAAAATGAATTTGTAATGTGCCTTTATCAAGATGCAGAGTATTATTTCCGTATAGGATATTGCAGTTATTGTTTCTTAGAAAATCATTACCTATAATTCCGTCAAAATTGAAACTTAGAGATTCTGAAACTAGATGAATTTTACTGAATATTGTTTCAGAGTTATCGAGCTTGAAATCTAATTGAAAGTGCCCAAAACTCTCAGAACATGGGGCATTTTCATCTATACCTTTGAACTTAACCTTTTCTGTTATAAGTTTAGGATGTGTGACTAAAGAAGATTTTTTTATTAAAGAAATACTAGAGCCTGAGTCAATCAAGAAAACCAGCGGCTTATTTGAATATTGAGATTTTATATAGACATGCGGTAAGTGAATTTTATCGTTATAATGAATTTTATAAATTGTCTCGTTATTCTTATAAGAATTTGTGGACTTTGTATTATAAGAATTCGCAGATTTAGTATTACGGGTATAGGAATTAGTAGAATTTTTATTATTGGTATAAGATTTAGTAGACTTAGAATTATTGGTATAAGATTTATTAGACATAGAATTATTGGTATAAGATTTAGTAGAGTTTTTAGAACCAGTGTTTTTAATAGACGAGTTTCCTATCTGGGGCTGGTTACCCTGTCGTATAACTCGGGATTCAGTGAGCCGTGAAGGGAAGAAGGAGTCGTGACTATTTGTTCTGTCTGTCGGTAACTTATTGGTATGGCAATAAAGGGAATCAGAATCGTTAGGAGGTATTTTACTTGGTAGCGCGTCGGTTTGTGTAGCAGATTCCACATGACGCGGTTGCGGAACCCTATTTAGTATAAAAAATTATCATTTTGGGGGTCTGTTGGACACTCTTGGGTCTGATCATGGTTTTCGTCTAAATTGTGTACTTTATTTAAAGGTGGGTTAGAATTTATTTGATGATTTGTAGGGTTTGAAAATCTTTGACGATTTGTGTTATTATATTCCCTTTTACGACATTGATTTATGTGATGACCGACTGCCTTACAATATGCACAGATAGTCGGGTTTGGTGGTGAAGTATTGGGAATGGATTGAGAAGGTCTTGGTTGGAAAGCTACATTATGGATGGGACGGTGACGATTTGAATAGCACGATCTATCCGTGTGCCCAGGTTTGCCACAAAGACGGCATTTTGGTTTGGATTCTACGGAATTTCTTGACTGCGAGGATTGAGCATAGTTGTAGAATTTTTCTTCTTGAATAGCTAAATTAATTGCTTCGGCAAGGTTTTCCGGATTGCGGCATCTCAATATGTTGGAAATATGGCTGGGTAGCCCCAGCAAAAAGGTGTGTAAAGCCAGGTCTTCCGTATTAGCTAGTCGTCCTAGCAGTTCACCCTGATTGATGGTTGAATGAGATATGTCCGTCTGTAGTCGTGTAAGATGAGTTTCTAGACGTGTACTATATTGCAGAGCACTTTCGTTAGGTTTCATTCTACAGTTTTGGAGGTCTAATAATAGATGGTTACGGTGTTTACACTCGCCAAAGTTACTTTTTAAAAATTGTTTCAGGTCCGACCAATTACTGAAAACTTTAAGGGAACATATTGCTTCTGCTTTACCTTCTAATTGGGATAGTATAAATTTAAATAATATTTCGTATTGATTGGGGTTAATTAAGTTAAGGGCATTCTCGCAGTTACGTAGAAACGGGGATAATTTATTTCTATCTCCATCGAAGGTTTTTATGAAGCGGGTGAGGTCGGTAAAATTCATTTTTACGGTATGGGAGGATATAGGGGAGTGATCGATTTTTGGGTTTGCCATGATCAATTATAAATAAAGAAATGGAACTATAACAGATAATAAACTTAAAATGCACTCACAGTATAAACATCAGCGGCAGCATGTGTTGGTTATTATGCTGACTTGGCGGCGGCGGCGGCGGCGACGGCGGCGGAGGCGGCGACGGCTGCGGCGGCGGCGGGCGGCGACGCTCAATCGGCGGCTCGTGTCAGCGCGTGGCAGCAACACGTTGGGTTGTTGACGCTTTATATCTAGGTCAACGCGTTGTCGTTGGGCCGCGCAACAGGACCTCGCGGCTGGGCAATGGACCCTCGGGCACGATGAGGTACGGCGTGGCGGCTTCCTCGACACGTAGAGCTGGAGTCTGGCTATGCACAGTCAGAGAGACTGGTACAGCACCGTCACAGCTTGGCTTTTTGTTGGACGTCGTCAGGAACGGGGCGTCCGGCGGGCAATAATATCCCGCTTTCTTCTGACACCAAATGTTAGTCCCGAGCACTTATATGTTTTAAAAAAAAAACAATTTTGGCTTACAGGAACCTTTTATTTTATTATTATGAATAATAATTGACTTGGAGTCTCAATATACGGGACCTCAAAGGTCTACCGGACCGATATGGTATTAGTTTTGAGCAATCCAGCCGGCAGGCATAAACCAGGTCCGTTGCTGTAGAGCTGTGGCTAATAACCAAGAGAACTCTGTGAATTTGTAAAAAGATTTGGTATTTATAGGCAATTACTGCTGATCGACATTTTGGAAATCTATGTCAATGAGATGTTTGACTCAGCAATAAGTGCCTATTGCATAGGGTTTTAAACCGTTCCCAAGAAAAATTCCCGTGAGAGTCCCGGGACATAAAGTACCGTAGATTTAAAGCTCGGGAATTTGCTATCGATCAGAGAAAACCGCACCAAAATCGGCCTAGTAGTTTTTACGTGAATACCGAACAAACACAAAAAATGTAAAAAACAAAAGACCACTTTTACAATTTTATAATACTGTAGATTGTTGAAATTACTTAACATAAATGAATTATAGTAATCGTTAACTGTTTAATTGTGACCCTATTTTTAAAATTATCCGTGCAGGAACGGAGAAAGAATACAATTTCCTGCGGCCGGGCGGCCTGTCGTAAGAGGCGACTTAACAACCCACAGCCAGGTGGTGGGGCATTTGCCCGACTGGATGGCTACCACCCCTGGTCTAAAGCATGTCGCCATAACAACCTTGAGTTGTGTTCCGGCATTAGTGACCAGGTTCCAGTGACCCTTAAGAGAGCAGCAGCGCATTTGTGGCACCTTTAGTGTTGCAAATGTCTATAGACGATAGTAACCGCTTTCCATTAAGTGGGCCGTCTGCATGTTTGTTGAACTCCGGCAATAAAAAAAGAAAAAAAAAAGATTACATATCTTCCAGGTAGAAGAATTTAAGGATGTAACTGAATTAAAGCATCTGTTAAGCAACTTTTCCGAGAGTTTTCGCGTAAATAATGTAATTCTTTTGATTTCTTTAAGACGTGAGGGCGGGCAGCTTCGTGCCTGGTGCTTGAAGCGTTTGTAGGTGTTAAAATGCGGTCGTGTAACTTGGCACTGACAAGTTATCATAGCTGGGCATCGTTAATTAAATAGTTAACTTCGTTAATCGCTAATCCGTTACTGAAAAAGTTAACTTCATTAAAAGTTAAAGCGTTACATTCCAGAAAATTTAACGCAAGTTAACGTTAATCTTTAATCCGTTAACACGTGATAAAAATTGCATCTTCTTATAAAAACTGTGGTTCTGGAAGTTAACAGGTTAGAAAAAAAAGAGGGGTATAATTATTAGAGTGTTTAATATAGGCATGTTGATAAACAATGTTTATTCATTCATTTGGATTAAGGTTTAGTATTTATTTTATTAAGATAGACTAGTTGCGTTCTTGACGAAACACTAATTAGACGAACTAATTTTAAGACGATTTGATATTAATATAATGATCAATTGCTATTTAGACGAATTGCTATATAGACCACTTACATATTAGACGAAACGATACTAACCCGTCCAATTTATCTGTCAATTTAGTCATCTAGCATAATATGAATATTCCCCTTCATGAACATTAATATGTTGAAGTTCTCGTCTGAAAGTGAGGCTCGTTTCGGCTGTAGTATATACTTGCCCGTGGAGAAAAGATATTCAACTGCAGCGCTTGAAGGTATAGCAGTATTAATAAACAGATTTGCGAATATCTGTCCCCTGAGGAATGCCGTATCATTTAACGAGTCTTTCGACTTTATGTCTAGCCATATTTTGACGAGACTGAGCTTTTCTCTTTAAAGATTTGTTGGTGCATTAACGATTAACGGACTTTGGGAAACTTTAACGGAAGTTAACGAGTCCGTTAACATATTTTTAAGTTAACTTAAAAGTTAATCCGTTAATCGAAATGTTAACTTCGTTAATTAACGATTAACGAGTTAATGCCCAGCTATGCAAGTTATATTTTTTTTGACATCACGTTTTTCTCGTGTATTCTTTTATCCCGTCATGTCTGTCGGCAATCGTGTACCATCTTATTAAATGCCTTTATATATTTCATTGTGCTAATTATTTATAATTCACACATTCGACCACTGCCGATCCCGAATTGCTACAGTAGGTGACGGTAACCACTTTCCATGGGTTCTGCCTGTGTGCCAGCTTCGCAACAAAAGCGAATATAGCTACAAAACTTTCAAAATTATCCTCAGCGTGCTCATGTCGTACACTGAGATTAATCTTTCTCGAATGGCTAGCTTTATACGATCGGGCACAGACCACATCGCGATCGTACGTTCACCTAAGAAATGCGCTACTCTACCCCATGTTTCCGTGCAGTAAATTCTGAAAAGTATTGCCATGTCTTAGTTTGAAATTCGAATTGTTTTTTTTACCTTGAACGGCTATCTACAGTAGGCGCGCGATTTCATGTCCATCCTGAGGAATGCGGTAGTGCTGTGACCTAATTAGTTATGGTAATGTCGATAATAACTACCGATTTAGTCAACAGCTGTCAATTTGGTTTAATAAATGTGATAAGTAATTACTTATTTATTTCTAATACAGAAAAATATTTTTTAAATTGCAATTTAATCACTATCAGATGAAAAGACAACCGACAGATCAGAGTCGGAATCAGTATCTTCGCCGCCGCTGACTTCAATTACGATTATTCACAATGAAATAACACAATAGCGTTAGCGTAAATTTTCGGTATCGATAAGCGCGCGTCACAACCGTCAAGGACAACACCCGACGTCAGGCAAATGCGGCGAGGTGGGCGAAGGCGGGGCGAGCTGCCCTCCCCGGTCGCCTCTGGCCCCGATGGACATGAACTCGCGCGCATATAACAAAGGGAATTCGCTAACTCGCTTGTGTATTACCACATTTTTAAAATACATATTTTTTTATTGCGTAAGTTTAGCAGACAGACTAACGGCCTATCTGATGGAAAGCTGTTACCGTCGCCTATGGACATATGGAACACCCAAAGTTGCTAATAATGCACTGCCGTCCTCGAAGGGGACTGGAATCTGGCCATTGACGCCGGAATGTGTCTTTTTATTCGTTCAGGAACGGAGAAAGAATACAATTTCCTTCGGTCAGGTGGCCTGTCGTAAGAGAGGACAAAACAACCCAACGCCTAGTGGTAGGGTATTTGCCCGCCAGGATATCTTCCACCCCTACTCTAGAGTATACCGCCATAATAACCTTAAGATGTGTTCCGGCATTCGTGGCCAGGTTCCATCTTTAGAGAGCCGCAACGCATTTGTAATATCAGAGTTGCAAGTGTTGATAGGCAATGGTAATCGCTTTCCATCAGGTGGGCCGTCTGCATGTCTGCTGAACTCCTTCAATTAAAAAAAATCGCAACTCAAGGTTGTTTTGGTGGCATATATGACAGGTCACCCAGCGCAAGAACTAGTATTGGTAGGTGGTTATCGTCGCCCATGAACTGCGACACCAGGCGAGCTGGTGTGTTGTCTATGTCACAGTACAAAACACGATCACCATTTCCCCCCGGTATTCTGTGAGAGCGTGTTATTCAACCGATCGAGCCTACCCAGACAAATTCTAATCAAGATTACGAATCCACCAAGATTCCACCACGTGTACAAGTCCTTCTCCGTTCTAGCACGGATAGATAAGAAATATATAGATTGAAAAACCAAATAATACGAAAGTCGAGTAAAGAATATAATAGTGTAAATAAAATATGTATTGTATCTAAGAAAACCGCAAAGACCTAAAATACCTGACCAACCCAAAATGGGGAGATAATAAAAAAGCCGAGTAATTTCTGCAGCCAATTAAAACGTGGCAACTCTATTCAGGCAAGGATCCCGGTACATTCACGGGTTGTTTAATTTAATAGGCATGTTTGTTGACATTTCGTGTTGCGATTTGGAATTGTGGAAGGGCGATTTTATGTTATTTCCTTTTCGTAATACGAGGTCTACTACTTATTGTGTAGGTGCCTTAATAAGCAAAGGGCTTGGTTTTGTTTATAGTTTTGTAATTAAACACATGATTAACAAATAACTGTCAATGTTTAATAAAATGTTTTATCCGTGCAGGAACGGAGAAAGAATACAATTTCCTGCGGCCGGGGGGCCTGTCGTAAGAGGTGATAAAACAAACCACAGCCAGATGATCTAGGTGGTAGGGTATTTGGCCGTCTGGATGGCTACCACCCCTGGTCTAGACTATGTGTGTTGCGGCATTAATGCGAGTGGCAGCACATTGGTAGCACCTTTGCTGTTACAAATGTCCATAGGCGACGGTAACCGCTTTTCATCAGGTAAACAATAAACAAAAACATATATATATACATTATTCGTATTAAGTTTGTAGGCTTATTTAAGTCTACAAACTTACTCTAACTCAATATGAATCAGACAGTAATTATTTTAAACGCATACAACAATATCTACGAGATTGGCCATAGCCGCTAACACTAACATTATCTCCTAAATGAAGCAGGGACATAACGAATATAGATTCACAATTTAAGCATGATTTTCATTTGCTTTAGACATATAGATAAAATAAATTAAATCTAGCAACCGCTAGACTTAATTTATTTTATTTATATTTAGTCTTATTACGCACACACACACACACACATGTGCGCGCGCCACTATATTTCTTTATTTGGTGTGGCAACACTTAGAGTCAAAGAATTCATTATCTATGATCTATGCTTTCAATGTTAGATCTTCCATGTTATGTTACGCGTCTCACGGGGTAAATATATATGTATCTTTATATACATAGTGGTGTATCATCGTCTCCAACACGGTGACGCGGTGTGGCGTCTTTACTCGCCACTCTCTCTCTCTCTCTCTCTCTCTCTCACACACACACACACACACACACACACATATATATATATATGTGTGTGTGTGTGTGTATAATAGAATAAAATCTAACCATTGTAAAGTTTTTTTTAAATAGTGACCTCAATGCCATTTATGCGTGGATTTTGCCAATGACGTGCGTACATAGAAAAGCCTGGTGATTAAATAGAAAACAAACAAAAGGTCAACTAGCAATGTGGCCGGTAATTTCTAAAAAATCTGCCAATCTATAACATGAGACAAGAGTCTTTTAATCTAACATCTTTGCAAAATATAAGTGGGATATAAACAAGCGCACTTACCATTTACTTATCCCGAAAATAGAATCCGCTCTCCCACGGGAAATCATCGTAAGTGAGGTGTCGACGCGCCATTTCGCTTGTTTTATTGCGAACCGACTTCGCGGTTCCTGTTTATTACCTCCTTATATTTCTTGCGGGGGAATATGTTTGGGGGTGTTTTCAGATATTAATAATATAAGCCCATTAACGTCCTACTGCTGGGTTGGAACCTCCCCGTTTTAGAGGAATAGTACGCAACACTTCTGTTTTTATTTCTTCTTTAATGCACTGATTTTGCCAATGTCATAACGTATGAAGAAGCATGTGGAACAAAAATATATAAATTTAATAATTTGGCCAATAATTTATACAATGTTATCTGCAATCCCTATGCCTGTTTTTAAAGTATATGGCTTAAATTCAAATGACATTGACTTTGCAAATGTCAAAGTTGACTAAAGAGGTGGATGGACAAAGAAAAATATATAAACCTAAAAATGTGGCCAGCAATTGATACATTTTGTGCAAACCTGATTATTATATAAATTTAAAAATACAATACATAGTATTTATATATAAATGTAACAGTAGTATCCTGCACGATTGGATTAGACGAAGTCACGGCACCCTGACGTTCAGGCTGACGCAGGTCCTGACGGGGCATGGTTGCTTCGGAAGGTACCTGTGTCGCCTCGGCCGCGAGGCCACGTCAGGGTGCCATCACTGTGACACGGGCGACGAGGACACGGCGCTGCACACTCTCCAGGAATGTCCAGCCTGGACGGAGCAGCGCCGGGGGCTCGGCGCCCATACCGGATTTGACACCTCGGTCCCGGCCGTGGTACGTACCATGGTCGGGAGCTCCACCGGATGGGACGCCGTCTCCTCCTTCTGCGAGCAAGTCATGTTCGCGAAGGAGGAGGCGGAACGGGAGCGTGAGCGTAATTCCCTGCTCCGCTCCCGCCAAAGGAGGACGCGCCGACGCCGGAGGTCAGACAGTGACCTTCGGCCGCCGTAAGCGGGCGGCGCGGGTGGGGCCCCTAGGGGTATAGGGGTTCTCACTCACCCGCACATGCCGTCGAGATGAGAGCGCGAGTGTTCCGCGCGCGCTCATCTCTCTTCCCGTGGGGCGCGTTACAGACCGCCCCACGCATGGAATAGACTCAGCAGTAGCCGGGGGATACGTCCTCCGGCATAGGAAGAGGCCCAGTGAGGGGGGCCCACGCCTGCCAGGGCACGCGGAGTTGGGAATCCCGCATTCACGTAGCCCTGGCATAAGGCGCAGGACGGAACACCCAGGGGTTTTAGTGGGTATCCCTAACTGGGGCGTGGCAATAGCGTGGCACCGGTTCTGACCGGGCACGCTAGTGCCACCCCCGATCTGGCGAATCCCACACTCACACCGGTCGCGAAGTTATTATTCGAAGACTCACCGAAATAGCGCTAGCGTAGCAAATGGAAATGCAATGAATTTAGCAGCAGTTATAAACAGAGTGAAGTGTGCCGAGCTGCAAATTTTTACATTATATTATTTTCTATTTACTAATTGTCTAATTGTCTATGTTAAATGATCATATCATTTAACAAAATGCGCTATAACAAAACGAGTCTTTCTTTCCGTCTTTAATTTACTATCCTACTCTAATAATTTTTGAAACAATTTTTAAAATCTTTCTACTTACTACATCATGGCGCTACCTAAATTGGCTGCTTTTCAACGGACACTTTTTGATAATAGAACAAACACATGACAATTATCACAAACGTCAATTCAGAGTTAAGAATGAGCTGTTGCGCTATCTAGTTACGTAAGTTTTATAAACTTTTCAGTGGTCCGTGTATTACACAGGTGGGTGTTGATCAGAGTCTGCCGGTTGTTGACCAGTTGGGGTAAATCTGCCCAATATTGTTTATTGGGTGTAGGTATAAAATTTTGCTTCAGGGATGCAACATTTAGAGCCCAACTCTGATAATGAAGATGGCCTGAAAGTCATATTTCTTCTAGCATAATAAATTAATTAAATAAGGGAGAAATTCCAAAACTCCGAACTCCTTGGAGACCCGGTTGTCATGTCGATTATAATAGTCTTCTTCCTCGATTATAATTATGAGTATAAACTCTGGTTTATTTTTGAGTGGATAAGTAGCAAACATATCACAATGGTTTCAAAATAAAACAATCAATTCCGTATATTATTGTAATTTTATTTTTAAATAAATATAACCAATAACATTTAGTAAATCACAGGAGCGGGGCATTATAAAAACACAATTACAGAGTCCATTTGCATTTCGAACGGAACTCATCGGGCTATAGACAACGAGACAGAAGATAAAACAATCTTGTCTATGACCCGTATAACCTTACAATTGACATTCCTTATATTAATAAATAATTAAAACTAGGCGTATCGAAAAAGGTTTCGTTTTGTCTATGGCAAGATGGCGCATTTTTTGATTTCATAATCTATGTTTTTTTTGACAAGGTATGTGCTTTTAGTTTGGTGTTTTGATCAAGATGAATTATTAGTACCATACCAATTTAGAAATACAGCAGAAATAGTGTCTACTAATGAGCTTTTATATACTGTAACCTGTCGATTGCAAGTCAATATGTTTTGTGAAAATAACGCCGAGGCAAATATATTTAAAGCGTTTAATATAAACTTCATATAAAATTGCCTCAAAAAATGCCTCTAATTTATCATAATCCGGATAAAGTTTAATGGTCTTCCAGGATTAACCATACACTGCTGCGTAGCGTCAAACATTGATTAAAAATCAGTCTTTGATTTGATTTTGTTTGAGTAATAAAAGCCAAATATTACACGATACTACTTTTTTATTTTACTTCCGAAAAAATATTTATGAATTCTTTCCTTAATTTGTCAGGAACTTTAATATTTTCTTCACTTTTTAAAATCAATTATAAAATTATAACGACAAAGCAAAATCTTTTTAGATATTAAATTAAAATAGAAATAATGGTTATTCTTTTTTTAATAACTAATTAGTAATTACATAATTATAGGAAGAACTGTAGGCCACGAGTAGTTGTGCGTTGTATAGAAATTAATAATACATCATAATTATCATCGTTAATATTTATTATATGGCAAAAATCAGTAGAATACTGAATTATAATAATTGAATTATGAAGATTTCTAATGTTTGGTTATATATATGTATATGTCAATTATGTTCACACAAATGTAACATATGTTTTCAGCATTCGATCAATAAAGAAACTCAATTCGAACTTTACTTTTTTTTTTTTTATTCATCAATTTTGAGAGACAATGATAATAAAACGAATTCGATATAAATAATGACTTTGCGATATAGTAAATTGTGATCCAAGAACGCTACAGTAAATAAATTAGCAGATTTTTTATTTGCAATTCCTTTTGTGCTTAGTTATATGAAGTTTTATCGTAATCATTTTAATCAGGTCAGTTCAAACGGCCACTTTTGCAGAATCATATACTAACCTGCAAGGTGTTTTGCTGAATGGTTATATGCTTCTGCAGCCAACTACATTTTTATTAAAAAAAATATTCATGTTACTTAGAAGCTTAACATGATTGTCCAAATTATACTGGTTTAAATGTCAAAGTTTCTTATGCAAATCAAAGACAATAAACGCCATTTTTTCCCAAATATTATGTTTTTTTATAATTTTTTTTGCAATCCGACGATGACAAGCTGTGTTCTTGTAGTGTTCAAATAATATTTTTAACAATATGTTTTTGGGTCATAATGTTATGATATAGAAATACCATTTGGAAGTGTTTTTCAATGGCAGATAAACCAAATTAATTAATTTTAATTATTAATTCAATAAATAGTAGCCATAGCAATTTGGTGCTTACATCAAATAATAATTATTAAAGTAATATTCACATTTATCAGTTAAAATACAAACCGACTATAATTATAATATACTTTGCTTGAAATTAATATTTGTACGCCATTTTTTTTAATAGATTCTTTTTTGGAAAAAGAGTACAAAACTTAATTTCAAAAAGTTAATTATGAAATCTAAAGATATGCAATAACTAGAACAGGTTAATATAATCTACAACTAAATACACTTTTTACAATTCATACAACGATCAAGCGGAACTTCTAAGTCGTTTTATAAATAGATATTTTTATCTATATTATTTATCTTTTCAAAAAGTACATACATACGACGTTATATAAAAAGCCAATTGCTATACGAAGATGTAGAATAATGAATAAGAGAATGAAATAAATTAAATTATAAATATATATATGGTTTTAATGCTTGCAATATACGATTAACCGCTCACCGGAACGTATCAGTGTCGCGTGTGACAAATGACGTTATGTCGCGTGTGACAACTGACGTTAGTGACATTGGCGCCACCAACCCAATTCAAAAAAATTCGAGTACGGAGCGAGCGGTGAGTTTTTCAAATAATTCGATTTCAAGCATATTTTATTAGAAATAGTTAAGTGACAATCCGCACAATATATAAATAAAAATAAACTTGAAACTTTATAGTTTGCTATAATAATATGTCCGTACTTCCATTATTATTATTTTATCAGTAAATTAACAAGATAGTGTAAATGATACATTAGTGCTTTTGATTTCCAAAATCAGTAGAGAAATTTTCCTAGTGGAAAAGTTAATTTTTCAATTATTTTTTTTTTTTTAGTCGGCAGACAAACACACACATTGTATATCCCCAAATTAAGCAAGTCACGCTTGTGTTATGGGTAATATGCAACAGACTATTCTGGGGTCGATCCCAGACCATAGTAAATAACGGAGAAAATACGTTTCCGAAATTTACTATACCAGGAATAGAACCCGGAACCTCTGCGTTGCAGTGAGGTATGCCGGCAAACGCTCAGCCGCTCAACCACAGAGGCCGTTTAAATTATAATGATATACTTAAATTAAAATCGATCTTAACTGCTTTAACATTCATTGTCATTGCCATGTTTCGGATTTAGCCCTAAAGGCACACTTGAAAAATTGTTTTGGTATATTTACATAAACTTTGTAAATCTGTTTAAATGCCATAATTTAGTAGGCGTTGTATGAAAATAATAGCGAAGAGAACTCCACAGACAATAAATGCAATAAGCTCAAAAGCCGTATCATTTTAAAATATATAAAGTCATAACTGTCAGATACGCCGTTGTTCGTGAGCATAATTTTAAAGAGAGTTTACACTAGGAGCAATCGCAAATTATTAGTAACTATACACAAAAGCTACTGACGCCAGCCTTATAGGTCCATTGCTTGCGGCAAATGTAATATTATTCAATTTAATTTATAATAAAAACCCACATTTTATTAAAAATTTTCTAATACATCCTAAGGTTGTCTCGAAGAAATTGCTTGTAGTGGTAAGACCGCCTATTGTTTTCTGTACTTAAACTTCTTGAACTGTATCTAAATATTATGCAATATAGTATATTCTATTTTATGCTACTCTAAATATGTCCAAGTATTTCTATATGTTCGACGTAAGACATCCCTTGTTATTTAGCTCCACAGGAGGTAATTTATGTTTATCTCCAGTCTTTATAGTAAGTATATAGGTACTTTGAAGATGCTACAATCTAGACGTATATTTCGATATTTAATTTTTAAATAATCCATATACAAAAGCCGTTTCTGGATACAGATACATTCTGAAATTCAGTGAAATCTGTTTATATTTAAGATTATATCCAAACTCATTGACTATTCAGGTGACCACAGGGCTGGTGCCAACCTCGGACAACGAATCAGTATGACGATCCAGTGAGAAAACTGGGCACTGGGCAATCATTATAAATAAATATAAAATTTAAAATATGAATACTTAACACGTATTAATATTGAACTATAGTTAATGTTGAAAGGACCTCAAGCTCTTCCTAGTGTGCAATCTCCTTTATAGGCAGACAAAAGAGGCGCAGGCGCATCGTTTCGTGGCACCGAATCATTGTAATCGATTACAATTGAGTTGTCAGTTTTATTTATGTTATCGGAATGCCCCGCCGGAGCTAAGCATACATATAAATCAACGCTGACGCGGACTCGCCTCGAAGATTTACAATAATCCGGACGAAGGACCAATTTTACATTTTTTTTTGTAAAATCAAGATTGATATCAAAAGAAAGTAAATGAGTCAATTTCAAAATGAATATTAACATTGTACATGTCTAAGGTAAGCAAATTACGCTTTTTTATGGTTAACATGTAGTAATAGATTTTGCAAGCGAAGGACCAATTTTACAAAAGTATGAATTTGTAAAATCTAGATTGAATATCAAAGGTAATTAAATAAATTGTAAAATGAATATAAACATGGTGCATATCTACGGTAAGCAAATTAGTAGTCGGTTTTTCTGATCTAATTGTTCCTATTGTTATAATTACCACCTAAATATCACGACGGAAAATATAGCGAAGAAACTACACATCGAGATTATGGTTCTGTAAAATCAAGCAAGCGTGTTGGTTATAGTACGCTCCTGTAAAATGGGGAGGCTTGAGCCCAGCTTTAGAATTTTTATCAATGTAGTAACTCCAGAGCAAATATCGTAAAAAATGTTTCTTCATTTTACTATACTAGGAATCGAATTCAGATTCTCTAGGATTTTTTCTTCAGGCTTACTCGCCGACTACTACACTACAGAAGCCAGGGAAAGTGTTTGGAAGAAACAGTACTTAAGTTTCGTATTTTAGAATGGTAGTCAAAATATGCACTTTTTGAAAAGATGTCTACTTACAATTAGAACCTTAGCGACGCTAGTAATACTGTACATACCTTAGATAGGCGACGTGTTTGTTCAATTAAAAAAAAAATATACAAAAATGCGACTGTAATTTATTTTAATATTTATAGCCATAAAATGTATAGGCCTCCAATTAGTAGACTTTCAATTCATTCGACAAGTTGAAATACATTATTACGAACACAACTAGCTTTGAATAAGTAAAACCTTTTTCTTATATTCAAAAAATGCGATTTTGCTCAAAACACAGGTAATACAAATATACGCATATAATTGTGTGAAATAAAAATACCTAATCCTTGCAATGCTATTATTATCGTCTTAATCTCAAAACATCAATTAAACATCGGTTAGGCCGTAAATATTAATCAATTAGTTTCATTCATATTACGAATAACACTTTTACGTCATAAAATAATACAATATCATTCATGAAAAAGGATCACATTGTAGATAACTGAATTAATATAAGTACACACTCTGTACAAATACTTTGGCAAGATTGAAATAAGTACCAAAAGCGAAACATATTATTATTACACCGAAAAATCGACATTTTCAAAAATAGAACACAATGTTCCATAGATTACAAATATTTTTTTATTACATAGTTTCGTTTTTTGTTACGAAAAATCGATATTCCATATAAATGAATTTAATCGATTTATTCCATTGTCGACAGTCGAAAACATAATATTACATATTCGTAGCAATATCTATTTAAAATATTAAATAAACACGTAACCCTTATTTATTAATGTAAGGTTAATTTACTTATTAAATGAGGTACGTTAAATCATTGTGACTATGGATTGATGTCATGATTTGACCTAAATCTAACTGCTCACATTATCCCTACTTCCATGGCAGCAAGCAGGAAAGTGACGAGAGAGCGTTTAAATGTAGTGTTTACATACTCACACTGCCCGTTTTCCTCGCCACTTTCCTGCTCGCTGCCGTGGAAGTGGCTATAAAATGAGACATAAAAGTTCAATATTGGAACTTGTCATTTTTTTTTATAAATACACAGAACTCTAAGAATGAAGATTGGTTAATCTTAATATTCTGTAATAATACTCGTGCGTAAACCAACTCTGGAGATGGTAATCCGTCCAAATTAAAATGTATTCTTGAACGCACGAGACGCCACAGGGCACATTTCAATTTTACCGATTATCATCACCATGTAGTGATTCGGACTATATAGGTATATTCTGGTGCGGTGTAAGCTTAAGCTCGACGAAGGTCTCGCCTGATGTTAAGTATCATGAATAATATAGAGACATCCATCGTGGAAGAAATACAGCCTCCGGGAAAGAGGTTTCAGTGTTCCTCTTTAACAAAATTTAACAGTAGTGCTTTGGAAGCAATTGAAGAATCATGACTCATAAATTTTGAAATACGAGTAAATATCTTAATATACATAAATTACGTGTCACGTTGTTTGCCCGCGATGGACTCTTAAACTACTTGACCGATTTTAATCAAATTTGCACACCGTGTGCAGTTTGATCAGACTTGAAAGATAGGATAGCTTACATTTGGACCCGGTAAGTGGCGCTGGAATCGGGTTCTAAATTTTATTTCTTCAGGGCAGAACAACGTCCGCCGGGACAGCTAGTATTATATATATTGTACATTTTCAGTTCCAAAACGCGAAACATTTCTTTTGTATAATTAGTGGTATGTGATGGAAAGTGGTAACTGTCGCCTATAGACATTAGCAATACCAGAGTACCAATGTACTGCCTTGAAGGAGAAACTGGAACCTGGCCACTGGTGCCGGAACACAACTCAAAGTTGCTGTCGCGGCATTCTCTATACCAGGGGTGGTAGCCATCCAGTCGAGCAAATGCTCTACCACCTGGCTGTGGGTTGTTTTGTCGCCTCTTACGACAGGCCGAGCGGCCGCAAAAATTAATATTCTTGGCGGAACACTATATTGCGGTGGAAGGAATATGGTAGAATTAGGTCAAGAAACTCAGTTGCAGACTGTAACGCTTGTAACGCTTCTTTTATATAGGTGGTACTGTATTATCATACACCAGCGTCGTATTCCAGTTATTCAATGGTGAAAGAAAAACAGCGAGATGAGAGCAAAAAAGCTTCATTGCACACATCGAGCCTTTACCGCCATTGACATTTGGACTTAAGCATATATTTTGTTGCAAACAGTATTTTAAACTATTATTTTGTTTTAAGACTTTCAGCTTTAGTTGGACTAGACCCTACTAACTGAAAAACTGAAAATCTTTAAACAAAATAATAGTTTATAACATCGAAAACTTATGACACCTGCACACACCTCCTACTATGATAATCCTTTTACAGTGCAGGCTGTCAAACTGTGGAATATGCTGCCACTTACTATCAGTGGCCAAATCCTTGCCAACATTTAGAAATTTACTCAGAAAACACTATTTGTCCACAAATAGCTTTCTATGTCTTGATTAACATAATATAATCATGATAATACATTTATTATTTTTATTTTTATTTTTAATAGGATCACCAACAGTTTTGTACATTTAATCAGTTACTAGACTTATGACTAAGGTTTACAATGCGATGTAAAAACTAATTATAGGTGAACACAACTTGCAGTGTAATTTCTTCACTGCTATTTACTTAGACTCTAATAATAAATATAACAAAATGTGTAGGATATTGAAATTAGTATGTCCGTCAGTCTGTCTAATAAGTGTCCTGTTGGGCTAAACGAATCTTTTTGAATGTCAGTAACATCACTGCTGCTGTTGAGAATTCTACACATTCTAGAGATAGGGGAGTTTGCACCTAGTACTGTTGATCTTAATGGGGGGAGGGGGTTATAGGTTGTCGCGGGGGTTTCGAGGGGACTCTTAAGCGGAATTGGCTTAACAATTGAGGGCAATCAATGTTATTATGAAATAATTTATACGCAAACATGGCATCTAAAATAATTCTACGTGTCTCCAGGGAATCAATTTTGAAATAAATCAATCTTTTCTGGTATGATGTTTCCTTTTTTATTTATTTTATTATTATAATAACTTATATATTTTGAAAAATATTATTGTATACGTGTATATATATGACCATGTATATATGTATATATTTATATATTTAATTCCTAAATTAGTTTGAGTATTTATGTATCTATTGGCTTTTTCCTGCACCAACTAAATCGCCTGATTCAAATTTGTTTGATTTAGGTTGTCTGGAAGAGATCGCTTTGAGCGATAAGGTATTGCCTAGAAAATATTATAAATATGATCTGTTTTTGTAATTGTATATTTTGGTGTGCAATAAAGTGTTTTCTTTCTCTTTCTCTCTCTTTAAAACATCTTTTGCAACAAAAAATATACTTAGGTCCAAATGCCGCTTACTAGAAAATGGCAGTAAAGGCTCGATATCTCGCAAGTGATATGTATTAGAAAACAAATAGGCTGGCAAAGTCCCAACTCAAGTCGGTGATGTCATCATAAAACTGGTAGGTCGAGTAAGGTCTATTTTCATATTATTTTAGAATATGGCCATCAGGATGCCATCAGGATTTATATCCGTGCAGGAACGGAGAAAAAATATAATTTCCTGCGGCCGGGCGGCCTGTCGTAAGAGGCGACTAAACAACCCACAGCCAGGTGGTAGGCATTTTCCCGACTGGATGGCTACCACCCCTGGTCTAGAGCACGCCGCCATAACAACTTTGAGTTGTGTTCCGGCATTAGTGACCAGGTTCCAGACTCACTTAAGAGAGCAGCAGCGCATTTGTAGCACCTTTGGTGTTGCAAATGTCAATAGGCGATGGTAACCGCTTTCCATTCAGTGGGCCGTCTGCCTGTCTGCTGAACTCCTGCAATAAAAACAAAAAAGGATGGTATTTTAGAACAACAGTTAGTCATGTATGGACGCTCGGGATATGTTACCCGATCAAAATAAAAAGTCTTTCATTACACTAGGTGTCTACAGGACAGAACGACATTACAAATTTACAAATTCTACGTCTAATCTCATCGAAATCTTGTATGAATGCTTTAAATTATGCTTTAAAGTTTTCATTTTACAGTGGGCCATATTTGTACCATATTGTATCATAAAAACAGGACGACAAGCTTCCAATATTGCACTCGCATATATAAACATACGATTTTCATTATAAAGTAACAATTACACGTGAAATGCAATTAATGGAACGATACATTTATAATAAGCCTTAATAAAATTATACTATAAGAAATAAATAAATTATAGGATCGTCATTTGACTTTTCACCGCTACGTGACGTTGGCACTTAATAAAACAATTTCGTCGTTTCGTTGTTGAATTTTCTTCAATTATATGCTACAGTTGTTTCCATGAATTTATTAATTGCCTTTATATAATATAAAAAGTAATATCCTATTTCTTGTAATATAATAAATCTTTCACAGTACAGTTTCTAAAATCTACTGCAATATAGACATAGAAGTAACGTGAAACTTCAATTGATTTCCTTAATAATGTACATATTAACAAAATCCTAGGAAAGGAAATACGAGTTAAAGTCAAAATTCACATCACTACATATTTTGTCATGATTTTAAGATCAAAAGTTTTTTCAAGTTGTCTATAAAGTAATATTATAAAGAGGAAAGCTTTGTAACGAATAAACTAAAAAACTACTAAGACCGATTTCAAAAATGTTTTCACCATTTGAATGCTTTTTTTTAAAGGCGGGGAACTGCTATTTACGCACAATACTGGGTCCTTTGCAAGGGATTAGACCATAGTTGATCATGAAGGCTTTTTCCCTTTGATAAGGGGCAATCCGAACACTAATCAAGCCAGCTTGTGTGGAGGCTCAGAGAAGTTGCACGGGCAACAGCCACTACCCACTAAAACCACCCTCCTCCTATATGCCCCGCGCTTTTTATGTAGGAAAACCATTCGAATGCTACATTATCCCTGATTAATATAGGCTACAAAAATTACGGATCCCTACTAAAACTTCAATAATGTGGGTTACATCTATCTAAACAAAATACTTGGCGCTGGAATCGGGTTGTACGATTTTCATGGAATTTTATGTGCGTTTGAGTGGGTCCTGGGGTGGTTTAGATTCACAATCAGACCCGGTAGGTGGCGCTGGAATCGGGTTCTAGATTTTCACTTTTCAGGACAGGACAACGATTACCGAGAAGCTAGTCTTCATATATACGTTGACGAAGTGCTTGATACAATTTTTTTTTAATTGAATAGCTTCGCGTTTGACTGACATTGCGCCTGATGTCAGGTGGAAATACAGTCTAAAGTGGAGCAAGTTTACCTAGAAGACACGCGAGACTTGAAAACACATAGATTGTATTCTTCAGGAAAAACAGACGGTAAAGAGTTTCACTCTTCAGCGTTGCGTATGATAAAAGTGGAAGCACAGCGTTTCGTCCGCGTGCTCCGGTGGCGTGATCACGTACGTCTACTTGTAAAATGGTGAAGAAGGAATTAATTCATGCAATTAATAAAACTAAATAATATAAACGCAGACAGCAATAATGATCTCTCTTTTCTTTCACCATATCCCAATTACTTGGGGTCGGCACAATATGTCTTTTCCTTCCACACTCTTCTATTCTGACATACCTCTTCTGTCACACCGCATATCATCATGTCATCCTTCACACAATCCATCCATCTTTTTTTTGGTCTACCTTTAAATTTGTACCCATCGATCTTGTAGTATAACATTCTTTTTGTCACGTGACTTTCATCCCTCCTCATTATATGCCCATACCAACTTAATCTTCTTCCTCTCAATTTTTCTGTCACAGGTGCAACTTTCAAAGATCCCCTTATGTATTCATTTCTCACCTTATCCATTCTTGTAACACCACACATCCATCTCAACATTCTCATTTCAGCTGAGTGGAGACGTTTGTAGTTTATCACTTTAGTGGCCCAACATTTCGACCCGTATAGCATGACTGGTCGTATGATAGATTTATATATTTGACCTTTTAGTTTCAGTGGCATTAGTTTGTCGCACGTCACACCGGTTACCTGTCTCCACTAGTCAGCAATAATGATATAATATTCAAAATAAGGTTTCCTTTGACACACATTACTATACATCCCCAAGGCTGGTATCCATTCCCGTAATACTCAAACCAGAGCCTACTAAGCGGAACAACAAAAATTCAATATATAATTTATGCATTCCTGCAACTGGCAAATACGACTACGAAAGTAAATCAATTTCAACTTACTATCAGATCCGTTGGAGTGTATCAATCTGTAGGTTGTGTATTACGCAACAAAATATGTGTATAATGCATACAAAAAACAAAGTTTACCCGACGCTCAGATAAAATGCGTATAGTTCGCGCCACGTAAAAAGAACGCTAGCTCTGAACCTGCGCAGTGAGCGTTTTATCTATCAAATTGGTGGTATGAAGGGGGGCGAGACGGGAATTTCAGCCAATTCCAAAGTACTAAATAGCTAGTAAAGTACCTAATAAGATTCTACAATAAAAACAATTACACATAAAACATTATCCTAGTACTGTAGGATCCGACTGTACACCTGCGCAGATACATCCCCTACACTACCGCTCAGCGTTCTTTTTTCGTGGCGGGACCTATAACACAATATTAATAGCAGGAAATATTAGATAGACATCATGAAAAATATGCAGCGCTGTGTATTTTGACATTATAATTATTTGGCATAAAAACGTTTTATGTTTAAAAATGTGATTAATAACGATTGGAGAATGTCATGATTGCTATAATATCATTATTTAAATGTATAATTATTAGTCATATTATACGTTATACCTAAATCAGACTAGGTTAACGTGTTGCAGTGAATTTGGAATTTATACACCGTTGATCAGTTTAAATTGAGGAAATTATTATGTTTTAACAAATATATAGGACAGTTTAAAGAGAAAATAGTACATTATGGTACTAGTGTGTAACATTGGTGATTACCGCCGAGGCGCCATTGAGACTCGAGCCGTAGGCGAGGGTCTTAAGAGAGCCGAGGACGGTAATCATCAATACACACGTGTATCATACGACGTTTTTCAACACACTTGTGAATAAAATAACAACAAAAACTCATTTTATTTTTAGTAGATAAAAAAAAGTTATATATGAGTGAAAGTTTTATTTATTAAACACGCACGAGTTAAAATTATCTATTTAAATAAGAAGTTGCATGAAATGAGCAAGCAATAGGAACATTAATTTATTTGTTCTATAGAACACGATCTTTTTTTTTTGAATAAAAACTTTTTTAAGAACAAAGCAACTCAACCAATAAAATTAAAAAAAAAATCTATAACTCACTAGTGAGTTATAATGTTTTTTACTCACAGTTTGATAATGGGTGTCATTCTGTGCCTAATTGCGGTGACCATAGAGCCACTTTATGAGCAAGTGTGTTGAAAAAATATTTTCTTAAACAAGATTTCGTTATACTAAGGCTACGTTCCACTAGAGATAAACCCAAGTGGAATGGTTATTCGACCCACCTCTTGACATGGGTCGTTGTGAGCGTTGTATGATCGAAAATGATGACGTCATTAGTGACATTTTCGTCGCGGTAGCGTTGTGGAACGGCTAACGGAGCATTTTGGGCGTTGTGTGCTACTAATGGAACGTGCTGTAAGCCTCCTTCTTCGTCGTGGCCTCCTTACGTTGTGATAGCATCATTACGTACCAAACTCAAAGTGGGCGGGTTTGAATCCTGACCGGAACACATGCACCACTTAGGCAGTTTTCTAGCCTAATGTGCATGTTATTACAATTATCACGTGCTATTAGAGTGCGAAGGAAAACATCGCGATGAAACCTGCACATCGATGTATCAAGCCTCCCAAGGCGCGTTGGACAAGCGTGGCGGGTATACTGTCAGTCCCCCTATAGTGGGAGGCCCGAGCCCAGCAGTGGGACGTTTACGAGCTGTTATTATATTATTAATATAAGCCTCCTTGCGATATAACACCGGTCATAAAAATAAAATGTCATAAAAGAGCGTAATAAAATTTCTTAGATATCGGCAACAGGTTCCCAACGTTTTAGTTACACTTTGAATTACGTTGGCCGGCTTTTGACAACACTAAAATACACATATGAGAAGGTTCGTATCTGTCCTTTCTTCGAATATCTAATAAGCCGATAAATGCATGGATATAAATTCCAAATCCTCTACAATATTTTATATTATTACAATGAGTTTTTCTTAAGAACTTGCGATATGGCAGTAACAGTTATGCATCTACTCGCTCCGGGCGATACGTTGAAGAACGACGGAACAACAAGTAATATAGGGTGGGTCGTTCTTAATTTCAGCTTTATGACAAACTCATAATGCTGGCGCAACACTCACAATGCTACATTATAAAACAGTGCCCTTTAATGGGTCAAGTTGGTATTGTATCGCGGCTGATAAACGTAGTAAGTACGCGTACTTATGGCTCGATCATCTTTTTCGTCAGTGACAATTCGCTTATTTCGCTATGCAACACCAAGTGCTACTACTGTAGGGGAGACTGGAATCTGGTCATTAATGCCGAAATACAACTTACTCAAGGTGACACACAAACGAAATGTTCGTCGAGCCTTAAGCTCACGTACTTGCTCTTAAATCCATCAGCCGCTTATTGGTGAATGAATAGATGCGATTTCTGGCTATATTTCAACACCTAATAAATAAATACGCATGGTTTAAACTTACATTTAGTTTTATTTGAATTTAATCACTTATAATAAACAAAACCGGTCTTATTCATATTGAGTTAGAGTCGGTTTGTAGGCTTCTTTAAGAACCTTAAATTCAATATGTATAAAGCCGAATATGTTTAATATTGAATAAATTTGAATATTGCCAGCAAAATGTCGGTTGAACATAATCGTTTAAATTTCGAACGCACCCAACCATATCCGGCAATACGCCGAAATACCTTCACATTTGGCGGACCAAAGCTACCTTATACGTAGTTAGCGGACTAATGGCAGTTTATCGCGCGCCGCTGAAGACGACGGATGCGTCGATGCCAGTCATCGCGCCACTCGAGTAGAAGAGTCCTTTCACCGACCGCGAGGCCAGGCAGACCTGCTTGCTGACCTTCTTTTTCCACTCCTAGGATTAAGTATGACCTGCGAAAAGTTACAAATTTATAACGCTTCTGTGATTGGTGTCACCTTAATTTTATATGTAAAATTATTTATATAGAATGGCAAGACGCTGGTACAAGATCTTCAGCATCGATGTGCAATGGTTAGTGTATGTAAAATTTTGAATCAAGTATTTACTGCCTTTTGTAAGAAATCTACAAGAATACTGGCTGTATTCAAGTCATAATTATTGCCATCATGAAATATTATAGTTTTAATATTGCAGTTGATATTGAACCATTGAATTGCACGTACGCATGACACGCACTAACCAACTATTACAGTCCGCTAGTTTACATAGTCCTTCGAGCCGGATATGAGCAGGGACCTATTACAGTCCACATATAAAAAATGAATGTTAAATAATTATCTTACTTGTTGATTTTGAGTTTAGGACACTTGCATGCGAGGTCCTTGGTGCGCACGTAGAGGGCGTTCGCGCCGCGACGCAGCCGGCTGCGCGGTGCGCGCTTGTAAACGGCCTGCACGCTGAGCGCTACGCGCGCCCACTCTGCGCCCGCCGCGCTCGCCTCGCGACCGACCACTCGACCCATTATGACTGCGGGATAAGATCATCATAGAAGCTGGCAAGAAGTAATGAAGTGTAGAAGCATGTGAACATTTAAAAGACTTTCGAGATCGAAGTGCACTTGACTTCTCGCTAGAGCGAGAGATGTGGCTATATTATCGAACAAAAATATATTATCAAATTATATGTATGTATTAAAGCCCAATAAAACCGTATACAAAGAAGTTTTACACGATTTGACGAAAACCATACTATTCTCTCACCAAATACTAATAGGTATTTTAATTATTACGCTTTCACGGCCACGCAGAATGCTTTTTATTCTGGAATATAGGACAGTTTGTATGAGGTACACCGTAACTTTAAATGAGTAAAATTTAATGAACCATAATATTAAACTGTAAACTGATAGTACTCTGGATAATGGAGTTTACACTCTGTGTGTACATATATATACATATACACACAGTGTAAACTCTATATAACGTCACTGGAGGGACTGCATTTTATGGCGTTATAGAGGGTTAAATGGAGGGAAGTCTGTTATTTTTGTATGACGTCTTTTGCTGCACTAGTAATTTTGTTGTATTTTTCTACTTATTCTATTCATATCTTGCGATATTGAGGCAACTTGGTGATAAAGGAAGTGCTTAGAAGATTCGGTATTTCGGCTAAGATAATAAAGTGGTAAAAGGATGTACACAGCTGCGCAGTTTTTACTAATTTTAGCCTTAAAAGGTACTTTTTATTACTTAATTGTTCTCGTTATTGAGAGTGGGTGTAATGCTATATAGAGTGTATCATTGTATGGAATACAAGGTAAACCAACCAAAGCCAAGTGATTTGGACACTTAAGGGAGTTTGTCGTTGAATCGAGTGACGTTACATGAAGTGTACACTGTATATACATATATGTATACAGTTAGGCGACTAAAGGATCGGCGCTAATTTGTACGCGTTGTAACGCGGCGGTAATTCCTCTGATGTCTTATAGGTTATTTAAAAAACATTGCAAGCGTGTTTGGCTGAACTTTCCGGCATCGAAGTTTCCGCAGGCTTAATTTGTCAGGTTTAATGCAACTACACGGCGAGTTCGCAAAAGCTTTATTATAATCCAGTTGGAAGACGAGAGGAAATAATTTGGTAAGACCCAAATATTCAGCTTGTCTTATTAGTACATGGTATTTAAAATACTGACCGTAATCTCGGCTGCAGAACTTGTTGAGATTGAGCGTGCGTGCGCCGACGCGGCACCGGCCGCACTGCTCCGCCGCTGTTACATTAATAACACCACACATAACTTAGAGGGTAGTACGCAATTTTTTAAATAAAAAATTATATATTTAAAATAAAATTCATATTTTTTTAAAAGCATCGTAGTGCGGGCTAAAGTCGTTTTAAAAACTTTCAATGCATAAGATATATATCTCATATTAGATATTAAATTTATTAGAAATAAAAATAGCTTGTTATAATACAATAAATATGAGAAAGCGTTACGAAATAAATAGATAAAGAACATTGTATATTTATTATTGTTACGATTATTATTGTATTTGAAAAGCAGATTAATTAATTAAGTACTATTAATAGCAATGGAAGAAGAGTAATAGGAACAACAATTGCTATGTAAAAAACGTAACTACTTCCGTTTCCGCTTCCTAACCGTTTTTGGCGGAATGCCCATATCTTATCCCTCTTGTAAAATGTACTTTTTAGTCGAAAGACTCCTTGTTACCCAAGGGAACAATTTGAGTCCCTTCAAGCAAGTAGTTCACAGTTTTTCAAATCATCAGCGAATTTACGAATTTTGCGAAAATTCTTATGCTGTGCATATTTTAGGCCTATGGAATGCATTGGTAATATATACTAGAAACTACAAATCACTGACCTCCTTTAACAGACTCATAGAGACTCACAAAGACCACGTTCACGACCGCGATTTTTCCCGTTCCACTTGCTTGCTGACGTTACAATCGTAAACCCGAGTGGAACGGTTATTCGACCCGCCTCTTGACATGGGTCGTTGTGAGCGTTGTGTGATCGAAAATGATGACGTCATTAGTGACGTTTTCGCCACGGCCACAACGACCGCGCTCGCCTTGTGGAACGGCTAACGGTGCATTTTGGGCGTTATGAGCTACTAACGGAACGCGCTGTATGTTAATTTGTAAACTTATTTTGTTGTTGTTTTGTATATGTGTACATATATGTACAGTATACAGTATTCATGTATTTAAATTGTCTATTAAAATTCACTTGTGTATGTATTATTATAATTAAATTAATTTAATATCATATTTTATTATTAATATTCAGAGATATGTTGCGCTCTGGAGTGGATGACATCGACCTATATTATGTTAAGAAAATCTATTTCTAGAAGGTTGTCGTGAAGAAATAGCTATAAGCAACAAGACCACCTTCTATACCTGTACTACACTGACGGACTCACTCATAAACTGCATCAAAGTAATAGACGACTTTGAAATAAATATTTTAACCAAGTATGCAAACTTTCTATACAGATTTAAATTGAAACCTCTAGATTGGTTCGTGAACTTTAAAACAGCGTTTAAAAAATTGGTTTTAACAATAGACACAAACTTTATGCAAAGGTTAATTTCTGTTTAAATAAGGTGTATTACCTCCACGTGCCCTTATTACGGATTCTAATCGGTTCCGCATAGATTTTATTAGGGTTATTAAAAGATCTTGCGGAATATTGTCCCATTCTTCTGAAAGTGCTGTTCTTAGTGCTGCCACTGTCGTGGGCAAAGGGTTTTGGACAACTTTGGACCATTTGCTGGTCTAAAAGGGGTGATATCCGCTTCCTTTAACCTTCTTCTTATTGTTCGTGCACTCACGTTTACTCCACGCACTTCATTAAGCTCTGTTTTGATGTTAACAGACGTGAGGAAACGATTTCGCAGGGAAGTTGTAACAATAAATCGGTCATCACGACCGGTGGTTGCTCGAGTCCCGCCTGTGCCACGTCTCCTTCTGTAAGAACCTGTCTCCACAAACCTTCTGTATATTCTAGAAACCGTAGACTGGTTGAAATTTAAATTTCTACCAATCGTTCGTTGATCCAAGCCCTCCCGCACCAATGCTACAATTTGAGCCGCTTGTTCGGACGAAGTATCCATATTATGGTTCAAAAACTCTCGATGAGTTAAAAAACTAACCCAACAATTCTACTGGTAACAATAATTCAATTGACAAAAGAATAAAAAATCAATGAGAATCAATTTAAAACTTTGCTATAAATAACACGCAAATCTGATACTACGAGTAAATTTTCTTTTCCCGGCTATATTCATTTGTTTTACTGCAGTTCTATTTTTAAATTTTCCTTTTTTTTGAGATTAAGAGCCAGTCTCTCCATATTTATATAATTTAATATAAAAAGTTTGCATACTTATTTAAAAAAATCATTTCAAAGTAATCCTGAACTTTGATGCAGTTTATGAGTCCGTCAGT
The DNA here is from genome assembly GCA_019925095.2 of Dendrolimus kikuchii. NCBI lineage: Eukaryota > Metazoa > Arthropoda > Insecta > Lepidoptera > Lasiocampidae > Dendrolimus > Dendrolimus kikuchii. The sequence continues at coordinate 2,217,137 of CM034396.1, read as the reverse complement.
TTATTTAAAATATCGGTAATACTTATGTTCAATCACATCATCTGATTTAAATAAAATCTATAATTTTGATTTCGTGTCACTGATTAGTTGTGTTCAAAAGTACCTAGATGGCGTTAGACGTTTTGAAATCCGCATAAAGTCGACTTATTCTCATACATTTTAAATATTTGATCCCACCTACATGACAGTTCTATAATATAGACTTTGTTCTGCCACAGCTCTGTGTGACGAGTTTTATTTTAAACTAGCTGACCCGGCAAACTTCATATCGCCTCAGAATCAATAAATAAAAAACGTTGATTTCTGAACGACGGGACAAATCATTCAAACGTTTGACATTCTAAACAAAAAAAAAATGAAAAAAAACTTCACTTTTAAATTTATTTTGATTTCTGAACGAATTTTAAATTTAATTGATTTCTAAACGACGGGACGAACATCAAATGTTTGACAGGTAGGAATAGTTTCTAAGGCAAAGCGAAATTGTTGGTTTTTACTATATTCCAAACATTTTTTTCATATTTACTCACCTGTTAAACCTTCTCTGGACTTCCACAAATAATTCAAAACCAAAATTAGCCAAAGCAGTCCAGCCGTTCTCGAGTCTTAACGAGACTAACGAACGGCAATTGATTTATATATATATATATATCTATATATATATATATATATATATATATATATATATATATATATATATATATATATATATATATATATATATATATATATATATATATATATATATATATATATTGCATGAGTTCAGCAGACAGGCAGACGGCCCACTTGATGGAAAGCAGTTACCATCGCCTATGGACATTTGCAACACCAAAAGTGCTACAAATGCGCTGCTGCTCTCTTAAGGGAGACTGGAACCTGGTCACTAATGTCGGAACACAACTCGAGGTTGTTATGGCGGCATACTCTAGACGGGCAAATACCCTACCACCTGGCTGTGGGTTATTTTGTCGCCTCTTACGACAGGCCGCCCGGCCGCAAGAAATTGTATTCTTTCTCCGTTCCTGCACGGATGAAACAAGCACAAAGAATATGCTGTTCTATTCTGACTCGTAACACACTGTACAGTCACAGTTGGCACCATCCTTCAGTTCTTCACTAAAACTGTGTTATGAGTTACGGTTTTTACTAGACGACTGTCATTCTTTAGTATTCTACTTTCATTGTCCATTATCCTTCTTTGTTGTTGCGTAAAAATATACCATAAACAAATAGAAGTATCAATAAGGTTAAAAAAATTCAAGCTATTTAAATACAAATAAGAAATTCGGATAGTAATTTAATAAATATTAAGTGTAATATTATCGATATGATTAATGGATATATTATAAATGATTTTGTGCAATAATAATGATAAACGAGTTACCTCTCACCCGCCACTGTTAAATCAAAAACAAAAAGAAACGAAATTTTATGAGTATGGAAATTAATGGAGTGTGAAAATAAGCCTGCAAAATAAATTTATTTCACATGTGTAATATTAATTTAGCTTTACATAGCTTTTTAGGTATATATTTTTAGAAAAATTAAAGCTAAAAAAATTTAAACATATGTGTCATTTATTATTTTAGATATCTAATTTTGTATAATAATTTTCTATAAACCTTTTCTACAATAATTTTCTATAAATATTTTCTATAATAATTTTCTATATGTAGGTAGAATACAATATAATTAATAGGCATTAATTAATTACGTTTTCTTCACGGTACTAGTTCATAACTTATGTGTATTTTAACAATAAAATAGTTTTAACGTCGAAAAAGTTTTCAATATTTAAAAATAATGTATATATTGTAATTTTTGAAGTGAAACTTCTTTAGAATCGTTGTGATTTGGAACTCGAGGAAACGAAAAAGCGACACTAAAAAGTGATGTACACATAAATCTACAAGACTAAGCCTGCGAGAAAATGAGATAGAATACATTATATTTGATAATTTAAACAAACATATAAGAGTTGGAATTGTTTTGAAGTTTTTCGTTACTACTTCAAATTTCGTGTTTTAAAGCTTAAATATATTATAATGATATAATATATGAAATGTGACGACACGAAATTTAGAATCCCTCCCACCCCTCGTCACAATTTTTTGTTACAAAAACAAATATTGTACACACGCATCATAACACCATTTTTTCCAAAAGTAAAATGGCTTAATAGGTATTTGCTATTTGTCCTTTTATGAAATTAAAAGTAATGCGCAAATTAATCGAAACTAAAAAATTGTATCGCTTATTATTAATATATAACATTATTCCCGTTACACACGATAAGCCAGCCTATTGGGCCAATGTGTTCAGGCCTATTTTGTTTATTTTGCATGTTGGCGACCAACACTGGCCAACTAACAGAATGTTTGTAGATTTTAATTTTGGAACGCTCTGTTGACGTCGTTCATACATTGGCTTCTTGGAAACGTTGTAATAGTATTAATATAAAGCTGAAGAGTTTGTTTGTTTGCTTGAACGCGCTAATCTCAGGAACTACTGGTCTGATTTGAAAAATTCTTTCAGGGTTAGATAGCCTATTTATCGAGGATGGCTATAGGCTATATATCATCAAGCTAAGACCAATAGGAGCACCAATGAAGAATGTTTGAAAATCGGGGATTTTTATTAACTTACTTTTTTATTTATTATTCCAGGACAGAAGCTAGTAATATTATAAACGAGAAACTTTGCAAGGATGTTTGTAACTCTTTCACATGGTAACTTCTGAACGTATTTACATGAAATGTAGAGTAATGATGATGAACCGAAAAAAAGCGAAAACGATACAATATTTTAAAAGCCAGTACATAACCACTGATGTTCTGCATAATATTTAATTTTATATTTTTAAAATTGAATCTCTTTTTAATTTTCTTTTAAATACTTTTGTTCCATCTATCGTACGTGGAACGTATGGTATATAAATGAAACTTAAATATTTCTATATTAATCACAATGAAATTAGGATGAATTTTTAAGCCGTAAATTATGAAATCACAATGAAATTAAGTAGTGGTTACGCGCTGCTTCGTATGGATGTGTGAGGCGAGAGTGCATGAAGGTACACTTACTACTTACCGCGGCCCGGCTCGCCCTCCACGGCTTCCATAGCTTGCACCGCTGTCACTACGCGTGGTATGCCTGATAACACATAATTTCATTATATTGTCGGTAATTGCAATTAATATAGAGTCTAATACATACTCAACTAACTAGACAAGATTAAAACACCCTTGAAAAATCTAAGTACAAGTTTAAAAAAAAAAAAAAAAAAATGTATATATATATATAAAACTACAGCATGCATGTTATATCACAGAGTGAATTACGTAAAAATTAAATAAAACTAAATTATAACTTAAACTGTCTAAAAATTAAACTTCGAAATTAAATACTATTATAAACATATTTCGAAGTAAAAATGTAGTACAGATCGCTCTCAGTGGGGAGTGCTCCCAAAATGCTGGCCGCTTTCCCACGTTGTATGGCCACGCTAATCCGTTGCCATAAATATATGCCAGCCCTTTGGTCATGCGAGACTTTTTCAATATTATATAAAATAACTTTAATAATAATGACTTTCTAACTTTTTTGTATGTAATAAAAGACAAAGTTAAAAGATCATCAGCAATCAACTACACTACATGATATTTTTGCTAAGTTGAACAAGAAACAGACAAACATACTTTAAGAGTATTTATGTATATAGTAAAATAACGACAGACAATGGCAGATAGTAAAATATAATAGTTAAACCATAACGGTCTTATTCATAGAGAGTTAGACTTAATTTGAACGCTTCTTTTTGGTTGGGACCGACAATTTAGTATTAAAAATTATATTTAATATTAATTTATTATTTTAACATCGTTTAATATTAAGTACATACATATAAAAATATATAAAAGTAATAGTTTATTTATTTATCTGCTGACCGTACTCTACTACAACGCGCAAAATCCAGAACGCAAAACGCAGGCCGCAGAAAATATTTTATTTTATTTTATTTGGGGGGGCTAACAGCTATCATTATTTATGGCTAGCAGCTATCATTATTAATAACTAAAAATAAGATAGATTTAAAGAAGCTATTAATAAGCCTCCACAGATAACAATAAAAATAAGAAGAGAAAAAAAATTAAAATTATACAAAGAAACAATAATAAAAATGTACATAGATATAAGGTACTTAAATTGATAAATCCGAGTTTGAATAGAACTTGACCAACTTTGCGCTAAACAATGCTACACTATTAGTAAATAGGTCTGAGTCTATTAGACTTATAAGAATTAATGTTCTTTCTCCGTTCCTGCACGGATAAAACTAACTAGGGCTATTCACTAGTCATATTATTCATTTGAATTAAACCAAGACTAAACTCACGTATGCAGGGTGCAATATGACTCCTGGACTGTTGGTATCCCTTAGCGCATCGGTTGCAAGTGGTCCCAGTGACGCCGTCCTTGCAGGGACACTGCCCGCTGGTCTGGTTGCATGTCTTGCCGCTCGCACCCACCGGGTGGCAGTCGCAAGCTAGAAAAAACAGAAATCTGTAAGCGTTGATCCATCATGGCGAGCAAAATCGCTTCATCTACCCTCAAAACCAATATTGGAATTAGAAACAAATTCATTTGGAATTTCTACCAATCTTTGTTCCATCGGCAGCCCCGGATCTTGTTTTTTTTCGAGGGGGGGGGGCGTAAAAACTGAAAAATGACGCCCACTGATGGACACAAGTGCGTCTGTGGTTTGTAACCTATGCCTACGCGCCCTGCAAAGAGTAATTTATGTGCTTAAAGTACTGGCCACATCAGTGGTCAAAGTTGGGATCAAAGGAAATGGGCCCCGGAGTGCTCGAGATGCGACCATGTCCAACAGATATTTATAGTAGGCACGACTTCGAAGAGGAAACAAATATGAAGAACCGGTTTGGCTGGGCAGCGACTTCGACAAGTCTTCTCGTCGACCACTCCGCAGTGCTTGAAGATGAAAGTCTTCGAGCTGTGCCACCTACCTATTATGGATATACGGTGCCGAGATGTGTACACTGATGTTGGGATTGATCCACAAATTTGAAGTCGCTCAGCGGGCTAAGAAGCGTGCAATCTTGGGTATTTTTCTTATGGATATCATCAGAAATGAGGATATCCGTAAAAGAATCAAGGTTACCTATACAGCTCACAAAATTTGGGAGTTAAAGTAGCAGTGGGCTGGGACAAAGCAGACAGCATGACCTGATGGAAAGTGGTTACAGCCGCCTATAGACATTTGCAATAGCAGAAGTGTTAATAGCGTTATTAATTAGATAAAGAGATTTTTGTGCAATTCATTTAATTAACAAGAGAAATACAATCCATAAAAGTTCTTCAAAAATACTTAGAAAGATTGCCGTCCAATTAACCGCAGCAATAACCAAACACAAAAACAAACCCGAAAACTTAATCCAGTTCCACTCGGAGAATATCCACAAGTAACATATTTAATCACTCCCCGTTATTACTTCCAGAGAACTAGTTGCCGACGTTCCAACTTCTGCGAACTTTGACTCTATTTACACGACTTACTTGGTTAAGAACTTTCGTGCTCGAACCGGAGTGACCGCAAGTCATTGGTAATGTATGTAACATTGGTAACAACACATTTGTTGATTAGATCTCTTTGCAAAGGCTGAAAATCAAGAATCTTGGAGTGGTCTTGAATAGTCTTTCTTTTTGACGAGGAGAAATCCTGATCCTACCCTGATGTAGGTAGCAGTAGTGCTGGATGGAAATTCGGCTAGGGTAAGCCAATTGATAAAACATACCGTATGAAACATAGGTACTGCCGACTACACCGCTGTTGTAGAAATCTCACCGCATATTTTGAAACACAAGCCAGAGCCTGGTCAGGTTGTGAGTTGCTATTTCATCCAATAGATGTGGAAAGCCGCCGAGCGTAAGAGATAGTGATACAGTAATTATATATGCGCGAATAAAAAACGTAAGTGCCAGTAAATTCATGGCGCTTTCAACCTTCTGGTCGCTAGTTTCGTAAAGGTAGGCTATGGGGAATCGAGTTATATAAAGTCAAGAACCCACTGAAACTCGCTGTTGTTCTATCCTTTAGCCTACAGCCAGGGCCGCGGGAAGTGGCCATCGTCAACTCCGCTTAGGACCTGGCAGGCACTGGCCGAAGCCTCCTATGGAGGGTCTTCTACGTGACATCTCTCTATCCACTGGGAGCTGTAAGGATACCTTACTCATCGCACAAAACAAAATAAGTTTAAGTCTGTTTCAGGCCGATATTCTGTGAGAGTGAGAATATGTAGGTGTGATTAAGATAAGATTTCATTATAGCTATACCATGTTTATATTCTACCATATTGACCACATTGAAGGACTCTGCTCTAAACTAGGAAGAGCGTGTTATGCATTATGTAGGGTTCCACGTGTAGTGTCGGTGCATGTGGTTCGGGCATGTTACTTCGCTACTCTAGGAATTACATGTAACATCTAAAACACCATCTTGGGAAGTCGGGCAGATTTATGCATGTCATGGGACCGTCAATATACAATTAACTACCTAAAAGGATAACGGAGTCATCATCCGTCGGTTAATTTAAAATACGGCTCAGAAAATAGTTAGTCGAGCACACTTTCTATAGTCAGGAAGAGTCTATGACCTAATTTTAATTGTAACCATAATTATATTATAGGAATCGACGTGTAACTTTGTTATGAATAAAAGATTTGTGATTTCTATTTACTATAAAACGAAGAGACTCGCTTATTTTAAACATTCAGGGCACCGACCCATCACGAAAAGGGAAGAAAGCCCAATAACCTATCCGCCATCGCAACCGTAGTTCACTGGAATAAGACTTCCAAGAATCGAACAACTATTAAACCCTCAAGAGGTCAATGACAGATCAACGTGACCGTAAAAAAACCCCAATATCTCTTTACGGCCGATGTTGTTAGGAATACCTTTTTTCGATCAAGACGTCAGCGGAATCGGACGTGGCTTACAAATGGCTAAGGGTCCCTGAGGGCCCATAACGAAGCCGAGGGGCCGGAAAGGGCTATTCGATACATGGACTGTTGACTGTTGTATCGGACGTTCGGCTGTGTATGTGGAGTGAGCCGACTTTGCTTAGTTTTGATATTTAATATTACGATTTTTAATACAGAATTCCCCGCAATGATCAAATCACCCTGTAAATTTATTTAAGACTAGCTGACCCGGCAATCTTCATACCGTCTTACAATCAATACATAAAATACGTTGATTTCTGAACGACGAGAGGAACATCAAACGTTTGATATTCAAAACCAAACAAATAAAAAAAACTTCACTTTTAAATTTAATTTGATTTCTGGACGACTACGAAAGGAATTGGGCCACAAAATTGCGACATCTTCCATGAACCAAAAAAATGTTTTTAAAATGAAAACTACTGCTATAATATATGATATGATATATGAAGCTATTCCGCGTCGAACAAAAAAACGATCACGTAAATCGGATCATAAATCTCGGAGTAAACATACATAAAAAAAAGCAAAAAAAAAGATCCCGTCGAATTGAGAACCTCCTCCTTTTTTTAAAGTCGGTAAAAGAGAAATTGGGGGGAGGGAGATAGATATACATACATACCAGTATACAAAAAGAGAAGGAAATATGTATGTATCAAGAATGTGTGTGTGAAGCCTGAACAAGAGATGGTAATACCATGACATAAAAATCATTGTTCTGTATTATATAATAAAGAAAAGGTACGTTGCTGGGGAGTTTGTTGCGCCGCTTCTTCTCCTTTAAGAGTAACTAAAATTGCTTTGGAATCAATGGTAGACTGATGACTTTCAATATGTAATCTGCAAGATTTCATTTTGAAATACATACATTCAATTTCATTTGATATATATATATATACACAAGAAACGAAGTGAACTCTAATAAAACAAGTTAAAAATGACGAACAGACCTAACCTTATTTTCGTTAACGTAGATAGTTTCCGATACAACGGGGAAGAGGGAAAAGCATTACAATATTTGGTTTGCTTTTATGGCGGTCTTGGTGTATTGTTTTGACATTTCCCCGGCCTCGGGTAACGAGGTTTATGTTTGTGAAAAAGGTTGAAGAATGACTATTTTTTGGTCGTTATATTTTTTTGGCAGACTGTTCGTGTCTGGATAGTGGTTTTAGTTTCATTGTAACAATGTTAACATTGTTTATTATTTAATGCTGAACAATGGTTTTAGAGACATCGTAACCCCATCTAATGTTCAAACTTCAGTGCACATTCTTGATACATGTATATTTCCTTCTCTCTTTGTGTACTAGTATGTACGTATATCTATCTCTGTCTCCCTCAATTATGGCTTACTTCACGAAGATGCCGCCTTGGTCTCGTCGGATACGTTTGCGGTGTTAAGACAACAGACATGTAAGAAATATAAGTTTTTTTGGCAAGTGCAGTGACTTGTTGATACAAACTAAATGGCGGCCGCCCTGAAAAGATTGATTAAGCTGGTTTCAAGGTGTATGTAAGATATATACTTATGAAGCCAAGTTGGAAATTCTTAGTCGACGGGGTATTGGGTGAGTCTATATAATAGACTACTGTATTTATTTTTGAGTTGGTCTGAAAGAGAGTGTCGGGGTGAAGGTAAGGAAAGGAATGCTCCGGTGGTTCAGGCATGTAGAAAGAATGCATGATGAAAGAATGACTAAACAGATATACAATGCAAAAGTGGATGGATGCAGAAGTCGTGGAAGGCCACAACACACCTTCCATGATCAAATTGATCGTGTACTAACAGAAGGTGATGTCAGGAGCCTTAAGAACAGACGAGCGTGCATGACAAGAGTTATGAATGTCAAAGAAAAAAAGTGAGGTTTGTAAGAATAAGCCTGAATGGCGCTCTGTTGTTCGTGCCTACCCCGCAAGGGAACTGGGTTGAAGTTATGTATGTATTTATTTTTGTTATTAGACAAACATTTCCCCGACTACTGAAGGCAACAACATTATACTATCTTTAACGGTTTCGTGTTTACGGAATATCCGGGCTTTTTTTTTAACTTTCAAATGAGAGGATTTACTTTGCACCATATTGTGACTGTGTAAATATTATATTAAGACAATTTACTACTAATTTAACCTTTTTATTGAAATTTGATGTAAGACAATTTTTTTTTTATTGCAGGAGATCAGCAGACAGGCAGACGGCCCGCTTGATGGAAAGCGGTTACCATCGCCTATGGACATTTGCAACACCAAAGTTGCTACAAATGCGCTGCTGCTCTCTTAAGGGAGACTGGAACCTGGTCACTAATGCCGGAACACAACTCAAGGTTGTTATGGCGACATACTTTAGACCAGGGGTGGTAGCCATCCAGTCGGGCAAATGCCCTACCACCTGGCAAAATTTATTATGGATATGCGAATAAGTTTTTTGCAAACCACACTTTTGAAGTGACATTTGACAGATAGAGGTTATTGACATTCCTATTCTTATTTGGATCGCACAGTACAAAAATTATCATGTTTAATTAGGCTAGCTGGGTCATAATCCTTCAAAACATAATTTCAACTACGTAAGAATATATATATATATATATATATATATATATATATATATATATATATATATATATATATATTTATAATTATTGGTATCCAAATGGACTGTGTCGCGACGACGGTAAGAGACCGGACGGGATGTCTTTGGTGCCATGGAAGATGGGACGACCTTAGTTTGGGATGCAACGTGCGTTGATACTTTGGCAGCGTCCCATCTTCCTGATACGGCTGTGGTAGCTGGTGCAGCTGCCGCCCGACAAGAGGACCTAAAACGCCACAAATATGCATCCATTGGTAGTGGATATATATTTGCGGCTCTTGGTGTCGAAACTCTCGAGCCATGGGGTCCAGAAGCCCATCGCCTTTATCGAGGCCTATCAGAACGGTTGATAGATGTCTCACGACACCAAAACGCTGGCCTGTATTTTGGGCAACGCATAAGCGTTGCCATACAACGTGGTAATGCGGCCAGTGTTTTGGGAACGTTCCCAACTGACGGTGGTTTGGGACCTATTTACTATTTGTAGTTTTTATCTTTTATAAATTAAGTTGTATATATATATATATATATATATATATATAATATTAGAATAGGCAAAATGTGTAAAATAAATTCTGCAAATTATTAAATACTGTCATATCTTGGAAAAAGAAAATATATTAAATGAAATAAAAAATATTAATGCTAAAACATAACCTGTTACTTACCGTATGGGTATGGAATAATACTCAGACCAGGCGTAAGAAAATTTAAAATTAATTTATGAAATATTTATTACTATCTATATATATAAAAATCAATTGCTGTTCGTTAGTCTCGAATTCGAGAACGGCTGGACTGATTTGGCTAATTTTGGTTTTGAATTATTTGTGGAAGCCCAAGGAAGGTTTAAAAGGTGAGTAAATATGAAAAAATGCTTGGAATATAGTAAAAACAACAATTTCGTTGTCCCTTAGAAACTACTCCTACCTGTCAAACATTTGATGTTCGTCCCGTCGTTTAGAAACCAATTAAATTTAAAAGTCGTTCAGAAATCAAATTAAATTTAAAAGTGAAGTTTTTTTTTGTTTTGAATGTCAAACATTTGATGTTCGATCCGGTTAAGTTTTGACCACATTTTTTACTAAAGTTGAAACATTCTGCAATTATCATTCAGCATTTTAATACGCTTTTATTAGCTTCATACGTATGTTAGTATGTATGTGTGTTAGTATGTAACGGAATCTTTCAAGTTAAATTTGATCGACTTCTCGGTTTCCGATTGAGCTAAAATTTTGCACATATGTGTATATCGCGTGACAATGCAATAATATGGTACCATGGAGCTGATCTGATGATGGAGTCGGAAGGTGGCCATAGGAACTCCTGTACTAAACAAGGTAGACCCGTCGTGTTTGGGCTCGTTTTACTTGTCTTGACTAGCACTCTGCTGCTACATGATATCCAAGATCTCAAAAGCTTGTATTTAAAAACCTTTTTAAAAAAGCTTATTTTTACATAAAGTTCCATTTTATCATAAGAGTGTATTTAATTCTTTTTTGAAAGTTTCCACGGAGAAGGGAATTAAATCACTAAAAAATGAAAAATAAATAATAGTTTAAAAAAGCTAAAAATACGCTTTTTAGAAAATCCAACAAAATAATTGAAAATAAATTTTAATAAACTTAAATTAAAAGTAGTGTAAGAAAAAATGATTTTATTGTAAAAAAAAGCGTAGGGTGCTTTTCAAACTATTGATACCATGCACCCCACGCTTTTTTTTACAATAAAATATTTTTTCTTACACTATTTTTAATTCAAATTTATTAAAATTTATTTTTTATTTTTTACTTGGATTTTCTAAAAAGCGTATTATTTAGTTTTTTTAAACTATTATTTTTTATTTATTGATTCTGAGGCGGTACAAAATTTGCCGGGTCAGCTAGTATGTATATAAAACAATTGTGATCTATGTAGATATGATAGAAGTAATTTTCATAAATCTAGCAAGATATTATCTGCCGGTTAAAAATTAATTAAGATATAAAACTAAAAATATACATACATTTAATAACCATTAAAGCCTTTTACAACGTAAGAAAACATCAAGTTAACGTAAACGAGGTATTTACGATAAAAAGGATGGTAAGTAAAGCGTTTGCCCAACTGAGAGCCTGGCGAGAGAGCGATAATGCCTTGACGAGTTTTATATATTATCGAGACAAAAAGTAGAGTATTTAAAAAAGTTTATATTATTTTAATACTTTTTGAGTTCAAACTACAATTGTTGCAATTGTGGAGTACATTAAATACAAAATTTAAAAAAATATTTTATTTGAAAACTTTAAACGCCTGTATTGAACGATCGCATATTTCGTTTAATGACGGTATCATTATAAACGTGCGATATGTAAATAGATTCATATAAGGTTCATATATACTTCATAATAGAAGAGTATGGAAGATAAAGACATATTGTATCAATCCCAAATAATTGAGAGAAGGTGAAAGAAATGAATACGGTTCTAAGTTCATACTTCGCGCTGCGAATCAGCATTTCCATGCAGTATGTTTCGCCTACCAGCCTTCTAGGTACACTGGACTGCGCCAGGGGCGGGTGTTACATTCATTTTTTATTGTATTCAATTATACATACATATATAATAAATATTGTCACGCCCATTTCCTATTGGGGGAGACAGAGACGATGGATCTCCACCTGCTACGATCCTGACAAACACCTTTTTATACCTATCTATAAGTATATATTAATACGTGTAGCAAAAACTTTGTACCCCTTTTTACAAAAATTGCGCGGACAGGAGTATGAAATTTCGCACACTTATAGTTTATATAGAGAAGAAGCGACGAATGCTAATATTTTTTAAAAATTATGCATAAAACTACATTAAATCAATAAAAAAACATTACACACACTACCATGTGTTTGACACACATACGCATATATACTCTTTTGTTTATTCTTATACCGAAGTAAGAAAGAGAGTTGGTCTGAAAGAGAGTGTCGGGGTGAAGGTAAGGAAAGGAATGCTCCGGTGGTTCGGGCATGTGGAAAGAATGCATGATGAAAGAATGACTAAACAGATATACAATGCAAAAGTGGATGGATGCAGAAGTCGTGGAAGGCCACGACACACCTTCCATGATCAAATTGATCGTGTACTAGCAGAAGGTGATGTCAGGAGTCTTAAGAACAGACGAGCTTGCATGACAAGAGTTATGAATGTCAAAGAGGCAAGTGAGGTGTGTAAGAATAAGCCTAAATGGCACTCTGTTGTTCGTGCCTACCCCGCAAGGGAACTGGCGTGAAGTTATGTATGTATATATGTATGTTTATTCTTAGAGTCAAATTAACAGTGTAGCCTTGGCCAAATCTGTGATTATAGATATATAGTCTTTGACATAATTATGGTCGAATTTCGACCACGGGCAACCACTAGTATTTATAAATTAGTGTTATTTCTTTGTATATTAATAATCTTTAAGATAGTTTAGCTTATAATTAGTTATACTTTATATAGCTATAGGATTTATATTCATATAAACTTATCTATTTACATCAAACACCTAATTAAAAATAAACTAATTTAAATAAATAAATTAAACTAAAAATAAATTATATATACAAACTAAAATTAAACTATAAAATCTAGTTCCAGACCGCTGTCACATTGCCTCGCTGAAATGTCACGCTAATGCGTTGCCCGAGGTATAAACCAGTCTTTTGGTCACGTGAGACATCCACCAGACGTTTGGCTTTTTTTTTTGATGCGCAGGGGGAATACATTTCGTACCATACTGAGTCCCTCTCGACTGTGGGGGTGGGACCGGACCGCGGCGATAAGCGCCGCGCAGCGTGTGCGAAGACTGGGCGGAACCAACTACTCCGCTAAACCTAAACCTGCGTCCCATACCCGGCGCTTGTGTGGAAGAACATGAGATGACGAGCGAAGCTACACCCATTGTTCAACCGCGCAACAAGCTTAGGTCACCCCGGGATGCAGAGTGACCCACTTCACCAACAGAGGCTGGACCCGTCGCATCAAATAGCTCTTATTGTCTTCAGTTAGTTTACAAAACTGGTCGTCACTACTTTACAGGAATAATAGTTTAATTTGTACGACATACTATATGTAATGCTAATAATTCGTGCTAAAAATCATAACGATGTTCTAGAGTGTCATTTTTACATAAGACAGTAAAAAGTTGGCTAAATATTTACTTTTAATAAAATATCTAAAAAGTGCTCCTCGCCCTGTAAATTTTGAACTAAGGAGTGCAAAAATCTGAAAATGTAGGTATTTAAACGGAATTTATTTATCGCGTTCGTCGCTATTCGCCACCTGTCAGCAGTGAGACAGACGCCTAAACGAGATAAAAATACACAAGCGATAAAACACACAGTACACCTGTTTGCAGTCGGTTAAGGTAAACAGGATAAGGGATGTTCGTATCTTTATTTAAATAAAACGACGTTTTAAACAAACTTTATATATAAATAAAAATACTCTGTGAAAGGAGGTTTAGTTGCGGGAATAATATTTTTTTTTGTTATATTCGTTAATATCATCGAAACAATGTCATTTTTGAAGTGAAACTTCTATATAATCCTAGAATTTTTCTGTCACGAAAAAGCGTTACGGCCGCGTGGGGGAACGGTATAAATTTAGACTAGACGTGGTGAGATGCGGCCTAATTTTAGAGTATACTATGGATGCGTTTTTTGGTTCCGGAACGAATTCAGTTTTTTTGTTTAATAAAATAAAATATGTTTACCTAACCTAACCAAATTATAATTTGTAGTAAACCTGCGAAAAATCGAAATGTGTGCTGGGACACATAGTAGAAGTGAAACTTCAACTGACAAGTGGCAAAACGAATCGCAACAAACTTAAAGTTTTACGGTCAGGTTTTCAAATCGGACAAGTACATTAACAATCTGCCCGTAAAACTTCAAGAGAAAATTTTTCGTTATAAAAACTTTTTAACATAAAAAAAAGCAAAAAATAAATATTTCCAAGAACATCTTGTTCTAAAGTGGGTTAAAAAAGAATAATAATATATATAACAAACCTGGAAGTCGGTGCATTTTGCAAATTTGTTGTTGTATTATATGTTTTACTTGGCACCGACTTCAAGATGTTGTAGAAAATAATTAAGCATTTTATGCTCTTTTAATTTAAAACAAGATGTTGTGGAAAATAATCAAGCATTTTATGCTTTTTTAATTTAAAACAAGATGTAGAAAATAATTAAGCGTTTTATGATTTTTTAATTTAAAACAAGATGTTGTAGAAAATAATCAAGCATTTCATGCATTTTTAATTTAAAACAAGATGTTGTAGAAAATAATTAAGCATTTTATGCTTTTTTAATTTAAAACAAGATGTTGTAGAAAATAATTAAGCATTTTATGCTTTTTTAATTTAAAACAAGATGTTGTAGAAAATAATTAAGCATTTTATACTTTTTTAATTTAAAACAAGATGTTGAAAAAAATAATTAAGCGTTTTATGATTTTTTAATTTAAAACAAGATGTTGTAGACAATATTTATTTATTGCTGTTTAGTTACTTTTGAAGTCAATTTTGTTTTTTGTTAAGAAGTTTTTTATTTTTTACTTTTAGTTACGCGAATACTTGAACAGCTTTATAAACAAAAAAATATATGTAACACGTACTTGCCTATATTTGAGGGTTGCTCTCGATTTCCTTGGGATCCATTTATCAGATCCTGACTTAGTGACAATGGAGACCACCTCAGAATTATACTTTCGAATATATTTTTTTTTAAATCTGTCCACAATTGACGGAGAAATCGTATAACATATTACATAAAAAAACATACATTTCTTATTCAGTCAACAAAAAGATTTGATAATTTTTGTAATTAACTATTTGAGCCTATTTTTTATTTTTATTATATAAATTATTTTTTAGTGAAAACTTGATTGATATATGTATTAATTTTGTGTTTTATATTTAAGAATATTAATTATTGTATGTTTCCCAAACAAATTAAATAAATAAGTAAGATGGGCTTCTTAAAAGATGATGACCGACTAACTCCTACGACAGTTGGGCCGATACAAGTTTTTGGTCAATATTAGAAACAAGATCGATTGATATATAAAAAAATGTCTTCTGTATAACGGCCATTTTCTTGCTAATTCTACATTTTTTTAAATTAAAAAAAAACCGTGAATGGGGACCAAAATTTCATGAAAAATTATGGACATTCTCCTAAGACCTTTACGGCTCCGTGAAAGTTTCTAGTCTGTATATCTATACTAATATATAAAGCTGAAGAGTGTTTGTTTGTTTGAACGCGCTAATCGCAAGAACTACTAGTCTGATTTGAAAAATTCTTTCAGTGTTAGATAGCTCATTAATCGAGGAAGGCTATAGGCTATATATCATCCCGCTAAGACCAATAAGAGCAGAGCACCAATGAAGAATGTTTTAATATCGGTTTTTTTTTCTTCTTTAAATTTAACTACTCCACGCGGGCGAAGTCGCGGGCAGAAGCTAGTAGGTTAGATAGATAGATAACACTTTATTGTACACCATTACAGAAAACTTACGAACTAGTATTATACTAATTGTGTACAAAGGGCGGTCTTATCGCTAAAAAGCGATCTCTTCCAGACAACCCGTGGCAAGAATATTGCTGATTAGGAGTGACGATGGTGGTATACATATAATTATTGTACGATTACTTACATTTTAAAAATAAATATATAACTATACCATATATACAAATATACACATAAGTTATATCGATACCTCGGGGCTCAAAGGACGTAATCGCCATTTCGGCGAGATTTACTTTTTAATGCAGCCCTACGAAATTTTTTCTCCTCTATCGATCCGTATATGTAAAGTCTTCCAATTCGCCAAACAATGGTGTTTACGACCCCATTTTTTGTAGAAAATAAAACATATATTATTAGATTTTGTGTCGTAACAGCAACCAATGTTAATGATCATAAACGCGGGGGTAGTAAACGACACCGTGATGATACAATTAGTTGTCTGACTTGATAAATTGATATACTAAGCTAATAAATAAAATTGAATTAAATAGGCAAATAAAGAAAGAAAAGAATTTCTTATTTTCTCTCTTTACTTGATATTTAATCAACTGAAGAAAACAAATGAACAGTCTACAAACTGATAGAATTAGTAGGCAAATTGGCAGTTACAACCATCTTTGATCACACATCCACAGATTTTTAGGGTGTAAACCCCAAACATGCAATTTTCCGGGGCGTATGGGAAAGTTGTTTTTGTTACTTTTAAATCTATTTGAAATATAATTTAACAGTGTTTTACATCATAAAATTTTAAGACTTTTGGTTTTAATATGGTTTATTTTAGTTCAAGAATCAAAAAAGTTATGTCCGAAATAATATTTTATATTTTGTTTTTCGGGTCTCTTGAAAAATCGAGTTTTGGTGCTTACGCCCTTTGAGCCCCGAGGTATCGATATACATATACAAGATATGGTGATAAAATGCAACTATTTAAACATAATAAATGTGTAACTATATACAATATAATATCTATTAATTATATACAATTACATATCATTATATTGCAGATAGTATTTCCTAACCATGTTCTTAAATGTTATTAGAGATTTAGCTTCTCTGACAGCAACAGGCAATGTGTTCCAAAGTTGGACAGCCTTAACCGTGAAAGAATTAGTAAAGAAAGAAGTAGGTTATATTTTTTAAGTTAGGTTATCTGTGAAAATATACCTTTTGACAGTAAAAAATACGTCTACAGTGTATCTTCTATTCACAATCCTAAAAAGGCGTTGACCTCAAGAGATCCTAATAAAACGAAATAGGCAAGCGTTCAACCCTTCCAGTTTTATGAAGCGATTCGCACTGACGTAGAATGTGTCCCAATTGTCTGCGGCCATAAAGCGAGCGACCCCTACACTCAGAGGTGACGTCCTCAGAAAAACTGTAAACCCCCAATCTGGAGGGGTCAAATGTTTACGGGCGAGGTACGTACGTGTGACCCGCGGTGTGCATCAAGAGGGGTCGTTTATTCCTTAGTAAGCGTTGCGAGCTAAATGAGAAAATTCGCGTGATTCAAGCTTGGGATTTACAGGTGTCTGAATAATTTAGGTTTTAATTATCCATAGCCGCTTCATACACGTGACGAATGCACATTATCCAGTGTATTTTAATATATAAATAGCAACAAAAGTGATAAACTTAATTACTTTAATCTATCTATAATCTGTGGATGGATGCAGAAGTCGTGGAAGACCACGACACACCTTCCATGATCAAATTGATCGTGTACTAGCAGAAGGTGATGTCAGGAGCCTTAGGAACAGACGAGCGTGTATAACAAGAGTTATGAATGTCAAAGAAGCAAGTGAGGTGTGTAAGAAAGAATAAGCCTAAATGGCGCTCTGTTGTTCGTGCCTACCTCACAAGGGAACTGGCGTGAAGTTATGTATGTATGTATCTATAATCTATATATAGGTATATAAAACAAAGTCGTATTAGTTACGCCATTTATAACTCAACGGCTGGACCAATTTTTATGATTTTTGGAATTGTCTTCGTCCGGAATAGGATAATCTTCTATATATATATAAAAGAAAGTCGTGTTAGTTACACTATTTATAACTCAAGAACGGTTGTACCGATTTAGATAAAAATTGATGGGGAGGTAGCTTAGAACCAGGAGACGGACATAGGACACTTTTTATACCGTTGGAACCGGTAGGTGGCGCTGAGATCGGGTTCTAGAATCCTCCTAATCACCTGGAGCGATTTTGGTGATTTCGTTTTTGTGTGTTCGAGTGGGTCCCCGGATGGTTTAAATCCACAATTGCAACCGGTAGGTGGCGCTGGGATACGGTCCTAGATTTTTAGTTTTTCAAAGCAGGACAACGTCTGCTGAGGCCGCTAGTAAGTATTAAAATATGATATTCATCAATAAAAAAAATTATGACTAAAAACATCAGTCTAGCCGTTCATTTGTTACGATCTTTCCCGGCCGACTTCGGCAATGATGACTGCACTTAAGCTCATTTTCATTAGTCTGATTTAGGTGAATTATTTTTGTGCGTGTTCTAGTTGGTCCCAGGATGGTTTAGATTCACGATTGGACCCGGTAGGTGGCGCCACTGAACACCTCTTTAAGAGTGGGACCGATCTTTTTTTGAAGCAGATTCGAGAATGGTTTAGATTAAGAATTGGTCCCGGTTGATGGCGTTGCAATCGGTTTCTAGATTTTTATTTCTTAAAGGCAAGACAACGTCTGCCGGGTACAGTTAGTTTATGATAAATCCAAAGTATAAATAAAACTTTCTGGCAGCGTAAGCCGGTCTCAAAACTTTTAGAAGAAGGTAGAAGATTCTGGAAGGAAAAAACAAGGACAGATACATTTTAAAAAGGGATAGATGATTCTAGAATAGAAGGTTCAGTAAGGAAAAGACAGAGATGTATACCTAGAGATGTTTAGAAAGGGTCAGACAGTAATCTTTTTTTTTATTGCAGGAGTTCAGCAGACAGGCAGACGGCCCACTTGATGGAAAGCGGTTACCATCGCCTATGGACATTTGCAACACCAAACGTGCTACAAATGCGCTGCTGCTCTCTTAAAGGAGACTGGAACCTGATCACTAATGCCGGAACACAACTCAAGGTTGTTATGGCGGCATACTCTAGACCAGGGGTGGTAGCCATCCAGTCGGGCAATTGCCCTACCACCGCTCTGTGGGTTGTATTGTCGCCTCTTACGACAGGCCGCCCGGCCGTAGGAAATTGTATTCTTTCTCCGTTCCATTCGTCTAAAAGCAACAATAAAACTTATACTCACGTTTGCAAGCTTTCTTATGGGAGATAGGCTTCGTGGGGTCTCTGTAGTATCCCTCCCGGCAATAGTGGCAGTGTCTTCCAGCTGTGAAATGCCTGCACTTCAGGCAGACGCCTCCGCTAACTCTGCCCGACAGCTTATAGAGCTCCATGTTGAAACGGCAGCGACGCGCGTGTCCATTGCAATTGCATTCTGTGGAAGAAGAGATATTAGGTTAATATATTGTAAGAACTTCTTTAAATATTGATAAATGCCAATTATACACCTAGTAATTACGTCTATAATTTACTGTTGTTAAAGATGTAATTGATATTAATTATTGTGTGTGAATATGCTGCCTCTTAATGTCAGAGAGGCTAAATCCTTACCAACATTTAGATTTTCAGAAAACACTCTTTGTCCACAAATAGCTATGTCTTATTAACACAATATAATAAATTTATTATAATAACTTATGTATTTTGAAATGTATTATTGTATATTTTTTTTATTTTATTTTTATTGCAGGAGTTCAGCAGACAGGCAGACGGCCCACTTGATGGAGAGCGGTTACAATCGCCTATGGACATTTGCAACACCAAAGTTGCTACAAATGCGCTGCTGCTCTCTTAAGGGAGACTGGAACCTGGTCACTAATGCCGGAACACAACTCAAGGTTGTTTTGGCGACATACTTTAGACCAGGGGTGGTAGCCATCCAGTCGGGCAAATACCCTACCACCTGGCAAAATATATATATACATATATAAGACTATATTTGTAATATAATTGGCTCAAGGCTAATAGTTTCAACCTCGGGGAGTGCAGCCGGGCTAAACCTCTGTTGGTCCCACCTTAGTCAATCCGGGTGAGCCAAATAGTGCATGCAGCGACATGGTGGTAGTAACTACTTATACTAGACCCATGTCATTTCAATCCATACGTGTTAAAAGGTAGATGGGAACGCCTGTACCAGAGTCCTCGTTCACATCTGCGGAGTTTCAAATTCACTCCGCAATCGGCCATAAGTGGGGGACTTAGAGCTCAGGCAAGTCCGAAATGCTTTCCCCCTGCGTTATCAAAAAAAAAGTCTAATACCCTACCACCTGGCTGTGGGTTGTTTTGTCGCCTCTTACGACAGGCCGCCCCAACGCAGGAAATTGTATTCTTTCTCCTTTCCTGCACAGATGTGCAGTGTTCTGTGTTGGCGTGGTAATAATTCCATAAGATAAATGCTTTTTTATGGTTTTGTAGAGTAATTAAGAAAACAGCGGTAGCTTGTTATTTCTATGGAGCCCTTCATATTTCGTGAACTGACGCACTTAGGTGTTGGTCTTGCTGGTTTGGAGTCAGTCTTAAAAAATTACTTATTTTTTGTACGCTTTATTATGATATAAAAATAAATTAACATGCAATTTTATGATAGTCAAGAAATAATGTTTCGGGGTAAAAATAATTATCTATACTAATATTATAAAGCTGAAGAGTTTGTTTGTTTGTTTGTTTAAACGCGCTAATCTCAGGAACCGCTGGTCCGATTTGAAAAATCTTTCAGTGTTGAATAGTACATTTATCGAAGAAGGCTATAGGCTATATTATATTCTCAAAAAAAATAGTGATCCTTACTAAAAGTCCAATAATGTAACCCAACGTGTAAAAAAATGACCCGAAAAAATCCTTACACGGCGTGCGCTGCGAAAACTATTGATTATAGAACAAAACAATGTACCACCACTTTGCAGAACATATAATTGTCTACAAAAGATATCCCGTAACCATATGTCTAACTATTTTAGTTATCTCACAATAAGTGTTTTCTTTTTTTTTAAATAATTAAAATGCCGTCGTTTCAAAAACTCTATTTTGTACCTTGGTATTAATCCTTATCAAAATAAATTACTCCATATTCAAGACGAATTCAATAACTTTCTAGAACTTTTTGAATTATTCAATTCGGACGATTCATTCAAAATATATCGCGATATTTAAAATGTAAGTATTAATGTTGTAGCCAAATATGCTAATATTGTTTGATTGAACGCGCTAATCTCAGGAACTACTGGTCTGATTTGAAAAATTCTTTCAGTGTTGGATAGCCCATTTATCGAGGAAGGCTATAGGCTACATATCATCACGCTAAGACCAATAGGAGTGGAGCACCAATGAAGAATGTTTCAAAATCGGAGGGTTTTGAAAGCAAATTCCACGCGGACGACGTCGCGGGCACAGCTAGTAATCAATAAATTTATATCAATTAAACTCTACGAGAGAAAGTTTGGTTAGTCGTGATTAATAATTAAATAATTGTAGTTTAATTGCAAAGGCTTAGTAACGTATTACTGCTCTAACAAAATAAGAAACTTTCCAATAATTACGCTAATAATAAATAACCCAGACACAGAACGAAATACAACATACACGGCACTTTTTAGGTTAATATTTATATATATATGTATAGACATAAGGCCCACACTGCACATGCACTTCCTCACGACACCAGCATGTAACAGATACACTCTACATTAGTATAAGTTTAGTATTAAAATTAGAATAAATTAATATAAGTTATTCGTAACACCACAACATAAACATCATTTAAAAAATGTCACAGACAATAACAAGAATTACAAATAAGCGTGTGTGTAAATACTAAAAACTTTTTTCTAAATTAAGTTGTAAAAAAGGGTACAGAACTCGAGTCCGTAGAGTTGTTATAACAAAAAGAATACGCTTAAGATTTACCTACATAAAATATGTAGGTAATGCATATTACATAACATACATAATCACATACTAGCTGTACACACGTCTTCGTTCGCGAACCTTAGCAACGCTGTCTGTCTGTTGTCTTCGCAATAAAAATGGTGTAAAGCTTTCAATCAGATAAGATGATAGTTCTCAATTGGACCCACTTATGCAAAATCGAACCAACCCACATACTGACAGTTTTGATAAAAAGCCGTTTTTATTAAAATTTTGCGTACAAAAAAATATGTCTATATTTTAGAAAAAACATTTAGATTATGATTTTTATTGAGTCGATAGAAGGTGCATTTTGAAAGTCTTCTGCACCCTTAACCCGATTTTGGCATGTTTGTGGATCGGTTCTGTTTTGCATAAGTAGCTCCAATTATATGTATTGCAAGTTTAAGCTTATTACGACCACATTTACACCAATTTACCCCGGACCGTGTGCCATGCGGTTGCAGCGTAATGTATTGGATCATTAGCATCTGTAACCGGTGTAACTGAGGTTGCATGACAACAATTAATTACAACTATAACGGTTGAATCGGTTCTTAATGCAAAGCAGTATATGGGCTTACACCTCGAACGCTTAGACCTACTCTAGAAGTGAATCAAACCAAAAAAAAACACATGTCGAGAGGTGGGTAGCAGGTTATCCTAAGCTACTTCTGACGTTATGGCATTTATCACTTCCACCCCTGGAGCTTGGGTCTTAGCTCTAGCGATCTCCACTCCGTGCCGGCTGGCTAAGGCAAGCACGGAGTCAGGTCCGAGGTGTCGCTACTCACCTAAGGCCTCGCCACAAAGCGCCCCTGCGGGTTTATTATTATTATTGTATGTCTTTGTAGACCACGGGCCATAAAAATGGCCCGGTCGTTTGGAAGGCTTGCGTGGGGCCATGGGAAAGCCAACACGTAGAGGCCCCTTGACAAGTTTAGTGTAAATGTGGTGTGACACTGACCGGCGATTATCCCTGTCTACACCATAGAGTAATGCACCCAAGGACAAGCCCCGCCCAGTGTAGGACTATTGTGGGAAATGACGACAAAAAGTACCGGGCTATTGTGGTGAACTGCTAATGGTACTGGGGGTCTGGGAATATGGGGACTATGGCGTCTGCCCGTCGCAATGTTTAGGGAACATGGAAAAATGGGCAGACGGTGACTCGCCACTCCCTGCATGGGCCCCAAAAAATGCCATACAGACTGAGGCAACATGGGTGTGAGTGGCTAAGGGATGTCGAGAGGTGGGCTGCAGGTTCACCGAAGCTAATTCCGACGTTAGGCCATTTATCACTTCCACCCCTGGAGCTTGAGTCTAAGCTCTAGCGATCTCCACTCCGTGCCGGCTGGCCAAGGCAAGGCCCCCGGAGTCAGGTACGAGGTGTCGCTACTCACCTAAGGCTTCGCCACAAAGCCCCCCTGCTGGTTCATTATTATTATTATTATGTATCATTGTTTTATTTATTTTTCTGCTAATTTTTTGACATGTTCATATTTTTTCTACTATTTGGGGTGGAGACAAATTCAATAAATCAAAGATTATAAAAAGCGGTCCAGCCGTTCCTGAATTACACCTGGTGAATATACATATTATATATATATATATATATATATATATATATATATATATATATATATATATATATATATATTTATTTCTGAAACTGTAAATATTTGTTAGTAAAAATCCTTGTATTTTATGTGTGTGTGCATTTATTTGTGACAATAAATATTTTCTTTCTATCTTAATGTATATAAATTACGTGTCACGTTGTTCGTCCGCGATGGATTCCTAAACTACTTGACCGATTTTAATCAAATTTGCACACCGTGTGCAGTTTGATCCGACTTGAAAGAGTAGGAGTAGGATAGCATACATTTGGACCCGGTAGGTGGCACTGGAATCGGGTTCTAAATTTTATTTCTTCAGGGCAGAACAACGTTTGCCGGAACAGCTAGTATATATATAATAATATATAAATACTGACCCGACTTTGTTTTATATAAATAGATACGGCTATATCACACATGACTGTATGGATTAAGTTCCTTTGGCTGCCTTTGTGTCGTACACTAACTACTACTCTAATAATATATAAATACTGACCCGACTTTGTTTTATATAAATAGATACGGCTATATCACACATGACTGTATGGATTAAGTTCCTTTGGCTGCCTTTGTGTCGTACACTAACTACTACTCTAATAATATATAAATACTGACCCGACTTTGTTTTATATAAATAGAGACGGCTATATCACACATGACTGTATGGATTAAGTTCCTTTGGCTGCCTTTGTGTCGTACACTAACTACTACTCTAATAATATATAAATACTGACCCGACTTTGTTTTATATAAATAGAGACGGCTATATCACACATGACTGTATGGATTAAGTTCCTTTGGCTGCCTTTGTGTCGTACACTAACTACTACTCTAATAATATATAAATACTGACCCGACTTTGTTTTATATAAATAGATACGGCTATATCACACATGACTGTATGGATTAAGTTCCTTTGGCTGCCTTTGTGTCGTACACTAACTACTACTCCAAAGCATGTATTATTTATTACACTTTTTTCAGACCATGCTGAAATAAGAGCAGATTGACTGTAGGCATAAATCACCCTGCGTTCCCGGCTATGACGGCCGCTCTTTCTATGTCATTTTACTTAACGACCTAAGTAAATGGACGGTGAATGGTGTTTCTACTTTGACAGCTAAGCTATTAACTTATTCTACGAAAGAAATTAGGGGTAGTAGGTTATGGCTACTTAGAATGTTATTTCAAGTTAATGTTAAAAGAATGTTTTTATTTACATAACATTCCGCCTGATTTGTTAAAAAGAATTGCAAAGGAATTTCTTGTTCATAAAGAGTAAGAATAAAAAAATTCTATCAAAAAAGAAACTGACTTCAAGAGTAACTAAGAAGTAACAAATAAAAGAAAATTCTACAACATCTTGAAGTCGATGCGAAGTAAAACACAGATTAGTATATTGTTTATTTATTTAGGTTTATGGCTTGGCAGCTAGGCCTTTAAGCCAGATCTTAGTTTACAATATAGTTTCTTCATTTTCTTAAGCCTATGTGTAGCACAGCTGAACTGTAGGTAATCAGCTAGTGCCATTCATCGGAGTTCTTGTGACAACTCAAAAGGCCACATTTGACTATACAGTTCAGATTTCTCGCAAAAACACATAATTACTACTCAAAAAGTATCAATATCCTACAATTATTGTTCATTTTAGAGTAATTTTACACATTTTTAGAAAATAAAACTGCACAGCACAACATCTCCTTTCAGTTCCCGCCAAAAACTCCGATTAGTATATTGTAATACTTGCAACAACTCGGGAAGGGTTTATGGTAATAAAAGAACAGCAACTGGTCACAATATTTTGGAGTTTTTGGCGGGAACTGAAAGATGTTGTGCTGTGCAGTTTTATTTTCTAAAAATGTGTAAAATTACTCTAAAATGAACAGTAGTTGTAGGATGTTGATAGTTTTTGAGTAGTCATTATGTGTTTTGTGAGAAATATGAACTGTAAAGTCAAATGTGGCCTTTTGAGTTGTCACAAGAACTCCGTTGAATGGCACTAGCTGATAACCTACAGTTCAGCTGTGCTACACATAGGTTTAAGAAAATGAAGAAACTACATTGAATCTAAGATCTGGCTTAAAGGCCTAGCTGCCAAGACATAAAATCCAAAAAAAAAAAGAACAGCAACTGGTCACGATATTTATAACCAGAGAACCTTACGGTTTAAGAACATCACTATTACGTCACCCACGTCACCCACTACAATAAAGTATGACAATTATGTCATTTGTTTCATGTAAGCTATACTGTCAAGAAATATGTAACTTGATAGACGTGAAAATGTCAAAAGTAAAATAAACGCTTGAAAGCAATATAAATTATGTATAGTCCACTTGCTATCGAAATTTTTTTTATTATACACATTTATGTTTAGAAAAGTAAGCAAGCATGTGTCTTACAATAAATTTATGAGACTGAACACGTGACTATCTGATCCAGGGTTATATCATACAAGATTGATAGTATACCTGTGAATCATAAATAAACAAGCATTCTCCCTTCTTACTAAAAAGTTAATTACACTTTCCTTCACCATACATTATACACATAAACAAAAATAAAAAGTTACCAAATTCCAGAAAGCATTACTGTCATACTTTCAAGTCGGCTTAACACATAAATCATATGAGTTACAACACCGTACATTTAAGGTTCAAGTAATCATTGATAAATAAGGAAGAGATTCGCTTTGGTCAGCATGCCCTATATTTTCTATGTATAGGTTCAAAGTGCACCTACATCAGATTTAAATAAATTGCAATATTTATATTTATAACTGTAACAGTGTTTTATTAAATGATGAACTGTATATTCATATAATTGTAATGAATTAACTGCACATTCAATTAGAAACAAATGCAAATTCTTCTTCAAAGTTTTATTTCAGATAATGTTGTGTTTATAAATATTGTTACCGTAACTACTCATTTAAAACTTAAAATTATCACTCTTCATGTTTGTACTATTAACTCAGCCGGACCTATTGGTCCAGCCGGGATGAAATCATTACGCTCGCGCCGGTGTGTACGCGCAATATCAACATTTGTCTATGAGGAACACTCATAGTCTACGGCCAACCGCTAATATTTGAAATTTAAGACGAACGAAAAACGAACCTTTGTACGCGCAACCAAGTTTTTATTATAAAATTGTAAATTGCTGAAATATACGCAATGTTTCGAGAAAAGTTGCTTCATTGAAGACTGCATGTTGTGTGATATTCTAGGCATATTTTTTGGTATGAGAAAAACAACAACAAATAAACCAAGAGCTAAGATTTAATACCAAGAAAAGTTTTAATAAATAGAAATTTTGTAGAAGTTGAACACAGATTATCCGGCTGTATAACCATTTAATTCTATCTCATCTAAATAGTTTCTCATGGTTATTGGTGGACACCGCTCTCTCCTTAACTGTTCTCTTAACTATTATCTCTTACTATTGCTGATTGTAGCCTGCCAGGAAACGGATCTCCTTCACCGAGATTTGTTTTTAGCCTATTTAAAACTCTTATAGTCTCTTAGTCCTGTTTATTTGCTCAACACCTCGCCAGAGATACATAAAATGGACTTCTACAAAGTTTATAATGGAGTTAAAATTCCTATCTTACTCAGATAACTGATTGTAATTTTGTGGCTGTAGTATTGCCGTCATTTACTTTCAGGGCGTCGAATCATAACTAATGTTACCAAAAATGACATTATTAAACTTTATTATGTTATTTCCATTCATATATTACCTAACAGCTGTTTAAAATTAAATTTATTTTTCTGAAATTTTTGTTAAATATCTAATTGTGAAATTAATTTATGCCTTTTTTGCCAAATTGTGAGATATGTATGCCGATAGGCCGATTATGGCGAACTGATGTACCTTATAACATCTTTATAAATGTATTATCCCATTGTCGCTGCAATAAATTGAACTTGAATAACAAACATAAAAATGTTATTAGGCTTTAGTTAATGTAAGTAAAGGAGAATCCCTTTCATATACATCAAAGCCTTTGTGTAGACTACAAAGAGACTTCAAGATTAAATTCGGTCTTAGCGCCATCTGTTGAGCGTTGTGAGGAACGTTTGACGTGCAAGCAACAGATCATAGGTGTTGACAGTTTTATGGTGAGATGCGCTGGCGCAAAGAAACGCACGCGACAGACAAATAAAAGTTGTTGCTGTGCTCAGGTCTGTATGTTAGTAATGATAATATTATTCTGGAGTTTTTGGCGGGAACTGAAAGGAGATGTTGTGCTGTGCAGTTTTATTTTCTAAATATGTGTAAAATTACTCCAAAATGAACAATAGTTGTAGGATATCGATAGTTTTTGAGTAGTAACTATGTGTTTTTGTGAGGAATGTGAATTGTATAGTCAAATGTGGCCTTTCGAGTTTTCACAAGAACTCCGTTGAATGGTGTGGATTGTAGCCTACAATACAACTGCGCCTGGCTTAAAGGCCTAGTTGCCAAGCCTTAAACATAAAAAAAAATATTCTCCGAGGTGTATTTCGAAGATATAAAACACAATCTAATGTAATAAAATTCAAGTAAAATCAAAGGAGACGGGGACTTTTGGGGCAAAGAAATTTAATGAGTTGAGATACGGCTTAAAAACGCGTTATATGTTTATATTACAATATATGTAGAAAACATCAGTCCTTAATTCTATCTGGAAGAGGAGAAAACTTCAAAATTAGGTCACAAATGAAATAGAGAGAGAGAGAGAGAGAGAGAGAGAGAGAGAAGAGAGAGAGGAGAGAGAGAAGAGAGAGAGAGTTAACTCTTTATTGCACACCAAAATATACAATTACAAAATCAGACAGATTTACAATATTTTTTAAATAACTTGTCGATTATAATAATATAGCTTCACGCCAGTTCCCTTGTGGGGTAGGCACGAACAACAGAGCGCCATTTAGGCCTGAAGTTATGTATGTATTATAATAATATAATAATAATAGCCCATAACTGTCCCACTGCTGGGCTCGGGCCTCCCACTGAGGGGAACGGACAGTATACCCGCCACTCTTGTCCAAGGCGGCTTGGCAGGTTTGACACATCGGTTATATCGATGTGCAGGTTGCATCGCGATGTTTGCCTTCACCGTTCTTAGCACATGGTAATTGTTACAATTATCCTGTGCTAACAACGCATATTACATCACAAAACTGCCTAAGTGGTGCTTGCGTTCCGGCCAGGATCGAACCCGCACCCTGTGAGTTTGGGACGCGTGTGCTAGCCATTACGCTACCACGACTTTGTAGAGGAGATAACGAACATCCATTTAAGTTTACGTTTTAACGGTTTTAAGCGCGATTTTTTTTATTATTATTAATATGTCTTACAGACTCGAGTTCCGTACCCTTTTTTACTACTTAATTTCTATGAAAAATTTGAGACTCCATACACGCTTATTGTTTATTTTTGTTACTGTATGTGACATTAATTTAGTAATTTTTATGTTTTGGTGTACCTTAAGAATAACTTTTATATTAATTTATTCCAATTTTAATACTAAACTTATTCTAATGTAGAGTGTATCTTAGCGCGGTTATTTTATTTGATTTTGGTTTTAACGACGTTTCGGCCACTTTTCAGTGGCCGTGATCACGTCTTCCGTGATCTATGAAAAGTGGCCGAAACGTCGTAAAAACCAAAATCAAATAAAATTACCGCGCTTAAAACCGTTAAAACGTCGTTTTATTATGTACACGAGTCGCGAAAACTTAAGAAAATATTATCATTTAAATCATTAACAAACATCTTTATAATGTTCAAAAATGTATCTAACGACAACGCTGTTGCGTATTCTCTTTCAGTTTAAATTAAACAAATACTCCTGAAACGTTGTATGGACGTTCTGTTGTACTATAAATAGATCAACCACAACTTTTGTTATGGCTGTGATGTCATTTTTTATGTGTTTTCCTTTTGTGATTTACGGCTTTTTGTTACCAATGAGGGTCGTAACTCTGTCCGTGTTGATCGATAGAGCAGAACGCGCCTGACGTTGTTATTGCTTTAAAAATAACATTGTCAAAGATGTTAAGATTTTTGCCCTTTTAACGGCTACAGTGTGGCGCGTCATTGTTTTATTGTTATGAGAAAACTTCATCTTCAAGATGTAATGTATATAAATTGTGGGTAGTTGTATATTTTATATACAGTCATAATACCGCTGCCATATTGTTTTTTCTCGAGACGACTCTAATAAAACAATATGGCGGCGGTATTGAGACTTTTTATTGGCTATGTATATAATATATAACTACCCACAATTTATATACACTAGCTGTGCCCGCGACGCCGTCCGCGTGGAATTTGTTTTCGAAACCCCCCGATTTTGAAACATTCTTCATTGGTGCTCCGCTCCTATTAGTCTTAGCGTGATGATATATAGCCTATAGCCTTCCTCGATAAATGGGCTATCTAACACTGTGATGGAAAGTGATTACCGTCGCCTATGAACATTGGCAACACTAAATGTGCTACCAATGTGCTGCCGGACTCGTAAATGGGATTGGACCCTGGCCATTAATGCCGGAATACAACTCAAGTTATTATGGCGACATATTCTAAACCACGGGTGCCATCCAGACGGACAAATGCCCTACCACTGGCTGGGAGTTGTTTTATTAGATTTTTTAAATTTAGTATTATATTAGATTTCGAAATGTGACGTCACGAAATTTAGTACGGCTCCCACCCCTTGTCACAGAATGTCACAGTTCATAGGACCCCCCCACCAATCCCTTAACATGTGACGTAATTTATGAATGGTCTCTTAGGGCCGAGTCAATCGATGTGATACCACGCTCTCACAGAATATCGGCGTGAAACGGTTAGCCCTGAGCTAATTGTTTTTCGTGTGATGAGTGAGTGTTGCGATGGCTCACTTCCCGATCTCCCTATCCAACCTTCTCCATCTCATCCCTTTATTCCAATCCCATAACCCATCCGTTCTGTCCCGTTCCTCCTGTCTGATCCTGTTGTGTGTGTGTTGTGCCATCCTAAAGGATGGCAACGCGTTGCAAACGCCTGTAGGCGACGGTTACCACTTTCCATGAGCTGGGCCGTCTACTAGCTTTCCAGCTTCGCCTTAAAAAAATCTTATACTAATACATAAAGCTGAAGAGTTTGTTTGTTTGCTTGAATGCGCTAATCTCAGGAACTACTGGTCAGATTTGAAAAATTCTTTCAGTGTTATATAGCCCATTTATCAAGGAAGGCTGTAGGCTATAATATCATCACGCTAAAACCAATAGGAGCGGAGCACCGATGAAGAATGTTTCAAAATCGGGGGGTTTTTTTAACTTACTTTTTTTTTATTATTCCACGCGGGCAGAAGCTAGTTTTATATAACATAACGTATCTACGTATATTAGCTAAATGGCTAGCCCTAATTTAATTATACTTCAGGAAAATATTTTACTCTTCTAATTATGTAAGTTATGAGTAAAATTAATTAACATTGTCTGACGCACGCCAGTAGGGGCATGTAACCTTATACCCATAGATGCGCGTAGGGACGTGCCTTATGTCGATAAATATTAAAATCGTCAAATATTTTTTTGAAGTGAAACTTCTATATAGACGGGGTCTTAGGATTTTTCTGTCACGAAAAAGCGTTACGGCCGCTTGGAGGAGCGGCATAAATTTAGACTAGATGTGGTGAGAGGCGCCAGAAGTTTAGAGTAGACTATGGAGGCGTTTTTTGGTTCCGGATCGAATTCAGTTTTTTTGTTTGATAAAATATGTATAAATAAAAAATGCATTCATGAAAATGTACCTAACCTAACCAAATCATAATTTGCAGTAAACCTGCGAAAAATCGAAATGTGTGGAAGTGAAACTTCAACGGACAAGTAGCAAAACGAATCGCAACAAAACTTTAATTTAAAGTTTTACGGGCAGATTGTTAATGTACTTGTCGAATTTGAAAACCTGCCCGTAAAAATTCAAGTTAATTGCGATTCGTTTTGTCACTTATCCGTTGCCATTCATTTTTCCACTTGTACGTTGAAGTTTCACTTCTACCATGTGTCCCAGTACACATTTCGATTTTTTTTATCAACACATTCTTAATTTCAATATTCAAAAATTCACTCACGAAACATTATGTTAGTCTTACGAAATAATTTATGTGCTTAAACTATCTATACTTTGACTGTAATCTGCTGGCCATATGTCAGTTTTTTCTTTTTCTTTGTTCCATAATAATTACAGATTATTTAAGAATTTCCTTTGAGTCAGGTTGCCTGGAAAAGACCGCTGTTAGCGATAAGGCCGCCTTTTGTTTTACCAAGTAACTATTGTATTGTTGTGCATTTTTGTACAATTTTTGTTTTGGTGAACAATAAAGTGTTGTCTATGTTGATAATATGTTAAAAGATGACTATCATAATAATTTCAGCGTTAATTATACGTCTTGTTATAAGCTTCTACATAATAAATTATACATTAATGTGTGTAAGAAAATACTATACTAAAGTTTCCCTTTACATGTCTGTCTTTAATGTAGTCTTATATTTTAAAATAAGCGTATCTTACTCCACAATCATACGGGTGCTTTTCTGTCTTTCAATTTGAATAGAAATGAGACATAAAAATAAAATGAGCTAAATTATTAGAAAAGGTTTTCATAATTGATTATTTTATTTTATTGTAAAAAGTTTCAAATTTTGTTATTTGTATTTCTTTTGTTTATTGCAGGAGTTCAGCAGGCAGGCAGACGGCCCACTTGATGGAAAGCGGTTACCATCGCCTATGGACATTTGCAACACCAAAGGGGCCAACACTGCAAATGCACTTCCTTACAACACCAGCATGTAACACATACACTCTACGTTAGTATAAGTTTAGTATTAAAATTAGAATAAATTAATATAATATAATAAGTAAGGTACACCAAAATACAAAAATTACTACATATAATGTCACATACACTAACAAAAATAAACAATAAGCGTGTACGGAGTCTCAAATTTTTCATAGAAATTAAGTAGTAAAAAAGGGTACGGAACTCGAGTCTGTAGAGATATTAATAATAATTAAAAAAGAAAAAAAAAACACCCAAGAGGCTACAAATGCGCTGCTGCTCTCTTAAAGGAGACTGGAACCTGGTAACTAATGCCGGAACACAATTCAAGGTTGGCAAAAAATTCTGTTTATACATAACGATATTTTAAACTAAAGTCTGTGAAAATACTCCATAGTCTAAAAAGCAACGTTAAATATGACATGATAAACTATTTTAACAATTAAGTTTATTTATTTTTTAAAGTTGACAATGTCTCATTTCTATCAAAATTGTAACACAGAAAACAAACCGTCTATTTTCGGAATTACTTTTTGCTTACTTGGTTGACGGCCTTTTACACGACCAACTCACCAAGTTTTTTAAATCAAATTCTTTGTGTACTCATAGACAGGTTTTTTCTACGACTTTGTGAAACAAATCGACAAAAGTTGTAATCCCTTAAAAATATTTGTGAAGAGTATCGATATATTCCCATCCTTAATAACAATTAGGTCGATATATCTCAACAGTAAGGATTAATCGAATTAATATAGTCGTTACGTGGAGTGCAGCCCCCTCTGCTCCCTACACTTATTCCTCCCTTTACTCTTGTTCCCCTAATTTAGGGTTGCAACGTCATAACAAAAAAAAATCGTTTCAGGATGGCTATCCCGATTTACTAACTTTTTAACCGACTTCCAAAAGAAGGAGGCTTAATTTGTATATAATTTTTTTTGGACATTTGTTACGCGATTTCTGCATTAATTGTGGACCGATTTTCATATTTTTTTTAAATTCGGAAGAATATATAGGATTGGATCAGGGAAATCGAAAGCAACCCCCGAATATTATAGGCACATACAACGTGTTTCATATACTTTTTCTAAAACTATTCAAATGTTTGCGTAATCTAAAAAGTGGGAAATATTTTTTTATAACACAAAACCTTATCCGACTTCAAAAGTAACTAAAAAGCAAAAAATAAATATTTTCTACAAAATCTTGAAGTCGGTGTCAGATAAAACATAAAAAACAACAACAAAATTGCAAAATGCACCGACTGCAAATATTTTAGGTTTTTTTTTAAAGAAAGAATCAAAATAATGTTTATTTAGAGTTATTTAAAATAGCAAAAGCCAAAGGGTTAATTAACTTTAAACAAGCATTAACTCAGCAGACGTTCGTTGATAAAAACCAACGCTGGTCTTCCATTAGTGCCAAGCAGTAACGTCGCCTTCACAGAAGAAAAAAACTAATTATTTTTTAGTTACTTTTGAAGCCGGATTTGGTTTTATGATATTTTTTTACATCAGTATACATTATGGAAATTAAATTGCCGTTCATTTCCTGTAAATTTTTAATGCTTGCAACCCACCAGGTCACCCTTGTCTGGCCGTATCGCCGTGAGACGGAGCGGCGCCGCGGATGCGATCGCAGACAATATTAATTGGCAATATACATTAATTAATTTAAATGGTAGGTATAAAGCGGAATTGGCGTTAATGCGCATAAGTGGCACATTTATTAAGCGTAATTACGTAAAATGATACCCCACGCACATGTCACATATATTTTGTAATTGATAGATACAAATCAACAGTAGCATATGATAAGGGCGGAAGCTGCTGTTTGTTTGTTGAAACAAAAATTGTACATGAATAAATTTTAATGTGAAACTAAAAATATTATGTATATAATATTAATATATTATGTATTAATACTATTATTAATATTGTATAGCTATTGCTGTTGCTATACACATAATTTAATGATGTGATGTATGAATGTAAGTTCGGGTGGCATCTTGCAAGTTAAATTTGACCAACTTCCCGGTTACCAATTGAGCTGAAATTTTGCACGCACATGTATATCGCGTGACAATGCAATAATATAGTACCATGGAGCTGATCTGATGATGAAGTCGGAAGATGGTCATAGGAACTCTTGTACTAAACAAAATAGACCCGTCATGTTTGGGCTCGTTTTACTTGTCTTGGCTAGCACTCTGCTGCTACATGATATCCAGGATCTCAACAGCTTGTATTTTAAAACCCTAATAATAGCCTATTCCCTTTTTTATTTAGTTTGTAGTTTTATGTATTTTTCTAAAAATAAGTTTAAAATTTGAATAAATGTCATAAATATTTTAAAAAAAATGTGCGTCTCGGGACGCCCAACAGAAGTGATAACTTAAACTAATCTAAGTTGAAGTATTTAATATTGAAATTGTTTAACTTAGAAAAGCTTAGGTCATTACATAAATTGTATGTATATTAATATGATAATGTAAGGAAAGGTTATTTATTAATAAAATCTTTTATTGATTATAAAAAAGCTTTTTTAAAAAGGTTTTTAAATACAAGCTTCTGAGATCTTGAATATCAGGTAGCCGCAGAGTGCTAGCCAAGACAAGTAAAACGAGCCCAAACACGACGGGTCTATCTTGTTTAGTACAGGAGTTCTTATGGCCATCTGCCGATTCCATCATCAGATCAGCTCCATGGTACCATATTATTGCATCGTCACGCGATATACATTTTCGTGCAAAATTTCAGCTCATTTGGAAATCGGGAAGTTGGTCAAATTTAACTTGCAAGATTCCACCCGAACTTACATTCATACATACATAGGTACATCAGTAATATAATCAATAATAAAACGAATAATATAATCATAATATCTATAATATGTAGTCATAAGGACAACAAACGGTTTGTAACCAAAACTACAAAAAATTTGTATGTCTGTCAAGGCGAAACTTGTAACTTGAGACTTAGCATAACATCTGCAAATATCCATGTTCCAAACAAATAAATTACTTTGACTTTAGACTTTGACATCCATTGCAAGTTAAATAAAAGCTTGTAAAATATATTTCATTCTTAGTTACAATTCTTGAATATGTACATTAGAAGAAATACTGCTAGCACTGTGGGTTAGAATGAGAGAGGAGGAGCCTGCCTCCCGCTGTCGTATGCGTGACAAAAAGGGACGCCAGACAGGCTGGCGCCGTAACGGGTTGCGTAACGCGTAAAGCCGTAAAGCGTTATCACTTCAAAAATTAAATAGAGAAAGGCAAACAGTGATACATGATTTTGCCAGGTGGTAGGGCATTTGCCCGCCTGGATAGCTACCACCCCTGGTCTAAAGTACGTCGCCGTAACAAGCTTGAGTTGTGTTCTGGCATTTGTGATCAGGTTCCAGTCTCCCTTAAGAGAGCAGCAGCGCATTTGTAGCACCTTTGGTGTTGCAAATGTCTATAGGCGATGGTAACCGTTTTCCATCAAATGGGCCGTCTGTCTATCTGCTGGCTACTGCAATAAAGAAAAATTTGTAATGATACTATCCCTACGAGTGACAGAGTGGAGCCGCGTAATTGTAAAAGTGAAGCCACGTGCATAGTGCTCGTACGTGAGCCCGGCGGACCCCGGGTACGTGCCCGCCGGCATCCGACGCTACTTTACTTTCCAACCGACAATACGAGCGCGCGTGACCAATAATGATGGTGAAAGAATTTTCACAAACACAATGAAAATGTATATTATTCGGATGCCCGGATAATTTTGTACGGTCTCTGACTTTTATTGAGTTTCGGAAGTCAACGTTTGTGGTAAATGAAATCAAGTTACGCCAAAATGTACAAATTATTACCAAAAATAAAGGAAACGCGATTGGAGCTGAATAAATTTATAGAGGTAAGAATACAATTTCCTGCGGCCGGGCGGCCTGTCGTAAGAGGCGACAAAATAACCCACAGTCAGGTGGTAGGGTATTTGCCCGGCTGGATGGCTACCACCCCTGGTCTAAAGTACTTCGTCATAACAAGCTTGAGTTGTGTTCCGGCATTAGTGACCAGGTTCCAGTCTCCCTTAAGAGAGCAGCAGCGCATTTGTAGCACTTTCGGTATTGCAAATGTCCATAGGCGATGGTAACTGCTTTCCATCAAGTAGGCCATCTGCCTGTCTGCTGAACTCATGCAATAAAAAAAAATCGAAGTGAACATTATTAAGGTTCTGTTGTCAAAGACTATATATACTTCTATAATCATAGAAGTATATATAGTCTGCGGAATGACGCTCGCGGACCGCGTTCGTAATACCGAAGTAAGAAAGAGAGTTGGTCTGAAAGAGAGTGTCGGGGTGAAGGTAAGGAAAGGAATGCTCCGGTGGTTCGGGCATGTGGAAAGAATGCATGATGAAAGAATGACTAAACAGATATACAATGCAAAAGTGGATGGATGCAGAAGTCGTGGAAGGCCACGACACACCTTCCATGATCAAATTGATCGTGTACTAGCAGAAGGTGATGTCAGGAGCCTTAAGAACAGACGAGCTTGCATGACAAGAGTTATGAATGTCAAAGAGGCAAGTGAGGTGTGTAAGAATAAGCCTAAAAGGCACTCTGTTATTCGTGCCTACCCCGCAAGGGAACTGGCGTGAAGTTATGTATGTATGTATTTATATATAATCATAGATTTCTCCAAGGCTACACTGTTAATTTGACTTGAACAATAAACAAAAGAGTATATACGTGTGTGTCAAATACATGGTAGTGTGTGTAATGTTCTTTTTATTGATTTAATGTATTTTTTATGCATAATTTAAAAAATCATCAGCATTCTGCACTCCTTCTCTATCAGGGCGTTCCATTAGAGTAGTTCACAACGCTCAGTTAGCCGTTCCACAAGGCGACCGCGATCGTTGTGGTCGTGGCGAAAACGTCACTAATGACGTGATCATTTTCGATCACACAACGCTCACAACGACCCATGTCAATAGGTGGGTCGAATAGCCGTTCCACTTGGGTTTACGGTTGTTACGCCAAGAAGCAAGTGGAACGGGAAAACTTGCGCTCGTGAACGTGGTCGTTGTGAGTCCCTAATGGAACGTAGTCTATATAAACTATAAGTGTGCGAAATTTCATACTCTGCCGTCAACGCAATTTTCGTAAAAAAGGGTACAAAGTTTTTACTTCACGTATTTATATAATGATTAGACCCTTAAGTACGGCAGTTGCAGCGCCGCGTATGTGGGTCATCATTCGTGGCGCAGACTGTATATAAAAATTACCCATTCTACATAGCTCGGGTAAATTTCGACAACAATAACTGTGACACGCAAAGACAGATGGACAGACGGACATGGCTTTTGTAAGCGTGCCGTTTATATCAAATTTAATCCGGAACAATTGAAACATTAAAAAAAAATGCTTGACAATACAAAACCGCACAAACAAAAACGTCAGAAGGGAGGGAATAAGCAAAATTAAAATTTGCAGCCGAATTCGGAGTTCGCAATTTACCCATCATTCATCGGTTGACGCGACACTGATTGACAAATGAGCTCCCAGACGATATCAGCAATTTTCAATTTTTGCCCCCCAAAGTCTGATTGATCTACGGTGTTATTAATTTTTAGTATAGATATTTTAAATCTAAGGGCAATGGTTATCTATACTAATAGTATAAAGCTGAAGAGTTTGTTTGTTTGTTTAAACGCGCTAATCTGAGGAACCGCTGGTCCGATTTGAAAAATTCTTTCAGTGTTGAATAGTACATTTATCGAGGAAGGCTATAGGCTATATTATATTTTGAAATAATTAGGGATCCTTACTAAAAGTCCAATAATGTAACCCAAGATGTAAAAAATGACCCGAAAAAATCCTTACACGGCGTGCGCTGCGAAAACTATTGATTATAGAACAAAACAATGTACTACCACTTTGCAGAACATATAATTGTCTACAAAAAATATCGCGTAACCATATGTCTAACTATTGTAGTTATCTCATAATAAATATTTTCTTTTATTTTTTTAAATAATTAAAATGCCGTCGCTTTAAAAACTCTTTATTTTGTACCTTGGTATTAATCCTTATCAAAATAAATTACTCCATATTCAAGACGAATTCAATACCTTTCTAAAACTTTTTGAATTATTCAATTCGGACGATTCATTCAAAATATATCGCGATATTTAAAATGTAAGTATTAATGTTGTAGCCAAATATACTAATATTGTTTGATTGAACGCGCTAATCTCAGGAACTACTGGGCTGATTTGAAAAATTCTTTCAGTGTTAGATATCCCATTTATCGAGGAAGGCTATAGGCTACATATCATCACGCTAAGACCAATAGGAGCGGAGCACCAATGAAGAATGTTTCAAAATCGGAGGGTTTTGAAAGCAAATTCCACGCGGACGACGTCGCGGGCACAGCTAGTTATAGATATGTTAGGAAAGGCATCACAATCGCAATGTATACTTGTATGTAGGTATATTACATACGGCGCCACAAGTAACACGTCTGTTCGTTAATTTTATTTGAAACTAAATCAATAAAAAATTAATAAGAAAAATGCCACGCCGCCTTGAATGATGTCTTACAGGGGGCGCTTGCCACCGCTAACGTGCCGGTTTTATTGGAGCCAAACGAAATTGCACGTGACGATGGTAGGCGTCACGGAATGACTCTAATTCCCTGGCGGCGTGGCAAACCTTTGGTGTGGGATGCGACCTGCGTAGACACGTCTAGACCAGCCGGTTTGGCCGCGGAAACAGCTGAATCACACAAGCGGCGCAAATACGCAACTCTCAGTGAGAGTTATATGTTTGTGCCGTTTGCTGTCGAGACATTTGGACCGTGGGGTCCCGAGGCCATGAGCCTCTACGAAAATTTATCAATACGACTCATTAACTCTTCAGGTGATCAGAGGGCTGGTGCTTACCTTGGACAACGGATCAGTATGGCGATCCAGCGAGGAAACATAGCTAGTAGAATACAATAAAAATAAGTTAAGTTTTCTTTTATTGTATCTGATTATTTAATATAAATACAATTAATTCCTTTAGTCTAAAGAATATTAAAAGAAAAATACAATTAAATACTAAAACTAAACTATAGTATAAAAAATAAACCTAAAATTAAAAACTAGAACTAAATAAGAAATTATAGATAAAATATTGGTCCCAAACCACTGTCATTTATCGGGAACGTTCCCAAAAGGCTGGCGGCGTTACCACGTTGAATAGCAATACTTAGCCTTTGAGCAAAATAGACGCCAGCCTTTTGGTCTCGTGAGCCTTTTGGTCTCGTGAGAAGTGTATTAAACGGTCGGCGACATCTCGATATGGTTTAGCGTTAGGACCCCACGGACCCAGAGTTTCCACCCCAAACGCCGCAAATGTATTCCCGATAGCGGCGTACTTGCGGTGCTTGAGGGCCTCCTGTTCGGCTGCAGCAGAACCGGCGGTAGCGGACGTACTTGCAAGATGGGAGTCAACGCAAGTAGCATCCCACACTAAGGGGCAGCCCATGTTCCAAGGTACTAACTGAAATGAAACCATTGTTTGTCAGATTGCAACTGATTTTTATTAACTACCTACATTGATATTTTATACCAATAAATGACACTTTTTTTTTTGTTTTTGTTTTGAGGCGAGGGAAAATGCTTAACCGATTTATGCACAAACTAGGTCGTTGCTAGGGGAACGACACGCGTCGGTCGGGGGCGATAACATTGCAGCAATAGTATGCTCTTGGCGGTGCTCCATCCGCGATCGACGTCACAGAATAGTGTGGAAGACTCCGAGCGTTGCTGCACGAGCGAGCAACCCCAATACCCACTAAAAACCCCCTCCTCCCTGTCGACCCTGCGGTTTTGTTTGTGTTGGAAAGGCTGAGATTTAGAACATAGTTACGCCCAGTCG
The DNA here is from genome assembly GCA_019925095.2 of Dendrolimus kikuchii. Classification (NCBI taxonomy): domain Eukaryota; kingdom Metazoa; phylum Arthropoda; class Insecta; order Lepidoptera; family Lasiocampidae; genus Dendrolimus; species Dendrolimus kikuchii. Next base: position 2,176,641 of record CM034396.1, on the reverse strand, counting down.
ATCCAGCGCAATAAAGTGCCTGGAGTGTGCCCTGGGAGAACACACCCCACTTCGTTGTGCGGGGGTAGAAGGTCCTTTGCTCTCCTAACAAGCTAAAGGCTCCCCGCGGTAAACGGAACCTAACTCAGGGAGGGAAGTAATGCGCGTACCTGCCTCTCCGGGTGCCAGCTGATGGCCGGCGACCTCGAGAAGACGCATTAGCACGCGCTGCATGACTCCTCTCCCTATTGCGTTCTGCGGCCTCCTTGAGTGACATTACTGTCTCGCAAAAAGTAACCGCAGCCCCCCAATTGTCGCTTCTCTGCAGCATGGCCTTGACCAAGTCGCAGAGCGAGTCGACCGGCCAATACAGATCCGTTGTCTCGATGTGCAGGTTGTATCAGGATGTTTTCGTTCAGCGTTGTTAGCACGTGGTAATTGTAACAATATGCACATTAGATCAGAAAACTGACTAAGTGGTGCTTGCGTTCCGGTCAAGATCGATCCCGCGCCCTTTTGAGTTTGGGACGCGTGCGCTAGCCATTACGCTACCACGACTTAATGATAAGAAAAAAGATTTAAAACATTTGACTGATTTCGTTTAAACAATATATTTCAATTAGCAACGATATGGATGCTCCACATTCTTGCGACAATGCAAAAAGAGATCGTACTAGTTCTCGCAAGTTTGTGGAGGCTCCTTTAGAAAGCGAGAAAAGAGACTCCTTCCATATAAGTTTTTTGGAATTTGTCAGAATTAGGGTTGTTCGGTGGTATTGTCGTAAAATGTTAGTAATATTATAGTGTTATGACCTAGGTGCCGACAAAGACAAATTCACACCTGCAGCCCTGTAGAAACACATTTTATTACCTTTTCGGCATTTGGAATTCTTTTGTTTACTTTGTGTTTAAAATTTTTGATTAGAAACCAGTCCATTGTGTATTGTAATCTTTTATGGCCGTCATTAGCCAGGTGTGTCGGACTGATTCTAGGAAATTCAGTCCCCGCGGCCGGGCAGACATATTGCATCTGTGCAGTATAAAGCAATGCCTCAATTGAGAGATGAGGCAGTCAAGCGATAGCCACGCGCGAAGCAAGACTTGTGTACATTCGGTAATCTATGTAGTGACGGACTTTGCGCGTGTTATTAAATTGTACATTGTTGCGTTCGGTTATATTGGTACCTGTGCTATACATGTTTGTATAGTTCTAATAAACTCTATAGTAATTCTAACTCGCGACTGGTAACAATAGCTTTATTGTATTGCATTGTGAAGCGTAGGAAGTCTTCAATGCAGCACCTTTTTGCTTGAAATGCGTATATTTTCAATATTTTGCGATTTTACAATAATTTTTGTTGCGCGTAAAGTTGTTCGTCGTCGTTCCGTTTTTGATTTTCGAATATTGGCGGTTGGCCGTAGACAATGAGCGTTTGTCATAGGCAATTTTGATATTGCGTGTACACACCGGCGCGAACGTACTGATTTCATTCTCGGCTGGACCGGTGTGTACCTACCCGTTGTAAATCGTGCCGCGACACATTGCATTTGTATTGTATTGTATTCTTTTGCCGTGGTAGCGCCTCCTATCGGTAATTAGATGTATTTACGCGGAGCGTTGATGACAGATATATTACCTTCGCCACATATTTCTCAATCAAACACAATCCCTCAAACGACGAAAAAACAAGCCCACAAACAGACAGACACAAAGTGAGATAAATCACGGCCCAATTGCATAAATAGTGCGTGTGAGTGCGATCGTCTGGCTAAGCTCCAAATATGCCTATCAGTGTTGCCAGGTTTTCAGATGTCTAAAGAATTGCTGATTTCTTTACATGCTTGAATTTTTTTTTACTCAGTCCATCAAATGAAACATTGGAAGAAAATAGTTATTGACATAAAATAACACAAACAATATTTATGTACAAAATATAGATATGTCGGGTTCACGCCGGAAGCGAACGAATGACGCTCCAAGAATAACACAATAATCTGAAATATTATAATCAAAGTTTATTACACTAGAATTATCACATTTACGATATTAAATATTGTACAATAATACACAGAAATATTAGGACAACTCCAAGAGTTGCATCCACGCTTGTCAGGTGTCGAGCAGCAATTTGCCCTTCAAGAATACTGTGATTATCAAGCAGTAATTATCGACCATATTATATTATGTGCTCCTCGTCCAAGACTGCCAATTGTAGACTGTCGGTTGAAGACTTGGTTGTAGACTCGTAGACTGTCGGTTTAAGACTGCCGGTTCAAGACTGCTTCCGTCATATGGTTACTTTATAATAACAAATACGATTCCTACAGATATACAAAAAAAAATATTAACAAGTTTAATAACATTGTGCAACCAAAAGGCTGTCCTGTGTGCTGAGCAACGCATAAGCGTTGATATCCAACGAGGTAACGCGGCCAGCGTGTTAGGATAATTCCCAACTAACAGTGATTTGGGGCCTATTTATTATATGTATTTGTTTTAAGTTGTAGGATATATAAATTGTGTATTTTAATTTTTAGCCAGGTGGTAGGGCATTTGCCCGACTGGATGGCTACCACCCCTGGTCTAAAGTATGTCGCCATAACAACCTTGAGTTGTGTTCCGGCATTAGTGACCAGGTTCCAGTCCCCCTTAAGAGAGCAGCAGCGCATTTGTAGCAACTTTGGTGTTGCAAGTGTCCATAGGCGATGGTAACCGCTTTCCATCAAGTGGGCCGTCTGCCTGTGTGCTGATCTCCTGCAATAAAAAAAAACATATTATCACGCCTGTTTTCCATGTGGGTAGGCAGAGACTATAGATCTGCATTTGCGACGATCCTGACATACAACTTTCGCTTCATCTACTTTCATTAACCTCTTTCTTTAACACTTCTGATATTTGATCACGGTATGTACGCCTCGGTCTACCGGCAGCAACTAATAATATCATACAGCTTCCAATATTTGTATTTACAGATTTTTTAAAATTAATCCTGGCAACTTTCGTCGTTGTTTAGTCACCGCGATTAGTCAAGGATTTATGAATTGGCAGCGCTTGTTTCTGACTAAAATGTCAAATGCGCTAAACGACAGGTATTCTTCTCGTTAATTCATTGATGTTGCTAATTTTAATAATATTGAAACAAGCAACACAAAATCGTAACCCAATTGACAGCGACTTAGAACTTATACAATTTTTTGAAGTATAATTTTTTTTAAAGAGAAAACTCATGAAATAAATGATTAAAATTGTTGGTAGCTTTCAATATTCATTTCGGCTAACACAATTTTTGATGATGGTAATACCAATTTTTTTCTACTATGGTCGCTCGAGAAGATATTCTGGATTTAGTAGAATACGAATTTTTGACACTATCGCAACGGAATCGTACTTTGAATATCTTCGCAAACGTCTATAGGTAACCACTTTCCATGAGCTGGACCGTCTACCTGTTTGCCAGCATCGCAATAAAACAAAGTCTTGAAACAATGAATTTACTTGATTAGCCCACGGCCAAAGGTCACGAGGACCTATTAAGAATCGCCTTTGACATTAAAATTAGCTCTCGAGAAGCAATTCCATGGTAAAGCACTTTCCACACTACCGCCTACTAGCCAATGCCTAAAGGCATCGTCTTAATAAATAAAACATACGCTAGTTGAACCACGTTCTTGAAACCTTGGGACTTAGTAATCAAGAGATAGCGTTTTCAAAAGCGTTGAACGATAAAAGGAATGATAGATAGACTCGACAAGAGTTATGAATGTGAAAGAAGCAAGTGAGGTGTGTAAGAATGGGCCTAAATGGCGCTCTGTTGTTCGTGCCTACCCCGCAAGGGAACTGGCGTGAAGTTATGTATGTATGTATGTATGTATAGATAGACTCTTTACAGTACTAAAGTCAACCAATCGCAGTCCACTGCTGACGGCTGTTATGGGCATTCCTAAGTCTGCCCCACATTGCGGTCCACCGCCTTCCTCATCCAGCGTCTACCGGCGATCTTACGCAAGACGTCAGTCCATCGGTCAAGCTCTAGAGCATCGTGCTATTGGAGCATAAGGTTCATACATCATTTCATGCTAGTGTTTCTGATGTTGTGAGCACTTTTCATCAAGTGAGCCGTTGTTGGCTGTACATTAATCATTATATTAATACGTGAAGCAAAATGTATGAAATTTCGTACACTTATAATTTATATAGAGGAGTGCAGAATGCCAATATTTTAAAATAATTATGCATAAAGAATATTAAATCAATAAAAAAACGTTACACTATTACCATGTATTGGACACACACACGCATATATACTCTTTTGTTTATTGTTAAAGTCAAATTAACATTGTAGTCTTGGCGAAATATGTGATGATAGAAGTGTAGTCTTTAAAAATAGAACTTTAATAATGCTTAAATTTATAATTTAAATTCATTCAATTAATAATTCAAACGGCGCAAATATGGAACCTTAGGAAGGGGTTACATATTTGTGCCGTTTGGAGTTGAAACATTAGGTCCGTGGGGTCCGTCGGCAAAGAGTTTCTTCAAAGAGATTTGCAAGAAACTGTTTGATGCCACTCGTGATCAGAAGGCTGGCTCATATTTCGCCCAACAAATAAGCATCGCCATACAGTGCGGCAATGCAGCCAGCCTTCTGGGCACGCTCCCATCTGGCAGCGATTTGTTACACAGTCTATAATTGCTTGTACTGTATATTAAATAATAAGATAGTTTAGTTTATAATTTTATTTTACACAATAGTCGATAGTTTTTAGGAGAGCTTAAGTCGATGTAATTTAAATTAATTATGGTCGATTTTCGACCACTGGGAGACCACTAGTAGTAAACAAAACAATGATGCGCGGAGACATTTTAGCTGGCTTTAACGATTGGTATAATTAATTAATAGAAAGACGCACTGGATTGCGCCAGCGTTACACTACACACAGCGTTACACTTCACTTCATCTTTTCTGATACACACTGCTGAAGAGTGGAATAATTTGCCCGAATCTGTTTATCCTGACAAATACAATCTGTAAGTCCTCAAACACGAATGAAAGTGAATCTTCTATCTTTTTTTTATTGCAGGAGTTCAGCAGACAGGCAAACGGCCCACATGATGGAAAGCGGTTTACATCGGCTATGGACATTTGCAACACCAAATATGCTACAAATGCGCTGCTGCTCTCTTAAGGGAGACTGGAACCTGTTCATTAATGTCGGAACACAACACAAGGTTGTTATGGCGGCATACTCTAGACCAGGGGTGGTCGCCATCCAGTCGAGGAAATACCCTACCACCTGGCTGTGGGTTGTTAAGTCGCCTCTTACGACAGGCCGCCCGGCCGCAGGCAATTGTATTCTTTCTCCGTTCGTGCACGGATTAAAATCTCTATCTTACTATCTTCTAGGTTAGCATGCTCCATACTATATCGCGTCATCATCCAACATCAGGTGAGACAGTGGTCAAACGCAAAGCTATACATCCATAAAAAAATCTTTCTTCTTTTTACATATTATACTATAGAATACTTTGTTAATAATAAAGAATGAGCCTTTGTCGCCCTCGCACCGCTTATTAACAAAGTCTCACCGTAATCTTCTAAGGAATGCATTGATTTCTCCCCAAGCGACGTACAACTGATTATCCGACAAAATAAATATTGTATGAAATCGAATGCAAACATACGTTACAATATGTCGTTTCCAATTTGCAAGGGTTATTTATTTATAAAGAGTTATATTGACGCAATTTTTGGAAGCTTTGACATTTTTTCAACTTTTATGAGCACTAGCTTCTGCCCGCGACTTTGTTTACGTAGGTGAAAATATTTTTAAATAATACGTACGTTAATAAGCTATTTTAGGTACCTACATCACGCTTTCATCAGTAAGAGTGGAACTTTAAAACGTTAGGTAAAGCACTGGATCTTATAATCTTGAAACATTCTTCATCGGTGCTCCGCTCCTATTGGTCTTTACGTGATGATATATAGCCTATAACCTTCCTCGATAAATGGGCTATCTAACACTGAAAGAATTTTTCAAATCAGACCACTAGTTCCTGAGATTAGCGCGTTCAAGCAATTAAACAAACAAACTCTTCAGCTTTATATATTAGTGTAGATTTGTAATATTTTATGAGATATATAATAGCAGCCCATATATGTCCCACTGCTGGGCTCGGGCCTCCTCCTCATAGGGGAACGGACAGTATACCCACCACGCTTGTTCAAGGCGGCTTCGCAGGTTTGACACATCAGTTATCTCGATGTGCAGGTTGCATCACGATGTTTTCCTTCACCGTTATTAGCACGTGGTAATTGTAATGATATGCACATTAGGTCAAAAACTGCCTAAGCGGTGCATGCGTTCCGGCCAGGATCGAACCCGCGCCCTTTGAGTTTCGGACGCGTGCGCTTGCCATTACGCTACCACGACTTTATATTTTAATATTTTATGAGATGTATTATTGTTATTGTATGCGTCCATTTTGTACATTGTAACGTTTTAAATACATTTTTTTATTTTTTTTTATTGCAGGAGTTCAGCAGACAGGCAGACGGCCCACTTGATGGAAAGCGGTTACCATCGCCTATGGACATTTGCAACACCGAAGGTGCTACAAATGCGCTGCTGCACTCTTAAGGGAGACTGGAACCTGGTCACTAATGCCGGAACACAACTCAAGGTTGTTATGGCGACATACTTTAGACCAGGGGTGGTAGCCATCCAGTCGGGCAAATGCCCTACCACCTGGCTGTGGGTTGTTTTGTCGCCTCTTACGACAGGCCGCCCGGCCGCAGGAAATTGTATTCTTTCTCCGTTCCTGCACGGATAAAATATTTGTAGTGTTTTTGATTTACAGAAAATCAATATACTGAAGACATTTCTAATGTATTTAGTATAGGTACTTTCGTCAGTAATATTAACATACATCGGCTAAGACGAGTACATTCCAAAAACATCTTGATTAGAGCCAATATTTTGAATAGAATAAAAATATATACTTTATACTACTATTATACAATCAAATTAATACAACAACACACAAAAATAGCTTCAAAATAGGTACATATGACGGCATCATTATTGTGGGCAGCGATCTCTTCTAGACAAACTTGGAATAGAGAGAATAATCGGATATTAAACCTATATGGGAGCTGCATACATCTATTCATCTCAGCGGACAACGGACAACTGGCTAGTGCAACGCGGCAGTGCTAATAATAGCTGCTCTCGCTCATTCGCATATCATCCATCCTGCTCTCACATTGTGCTATGTATTGTACTAGCTGTACGAATTGTTAATATTTGTACTTGAGGTTACCGTTTCCAAAATAAATTAATTCATTTCAGTTCACTTCAGCACTCGACAGGTAATAATACTCTCTGCCATTTGAAGTATCATTTAACCTCTACCTTTCGCTGCTACATGTAAGTTATTTATTCGATTCCGGTTTTTTTTATAAACGGTTACTGCCTACGGCTGTTAAGTAGGGAACAAACAAACAAACTCAATTATATATTTTCATATTTTATATACGTATTAATTAAGCATAATTTAAAGTGCAGTGAACCTTAATTAGTTTATAATAATGGCTATAAAATATAGATTAGCCGCTGCAAGCAATAATAGCGAAGTTAACCAAGAGTTAATTTTTAAACGTTAGCTGTTTAAACCGCAGTTATCTCATAAACTGGTAATTCACGACCGTAATTTCCAAGTGAGACAGGTAAACGGAAAAGTGTTTGTATGGTTTTGTTATTTTGCTAATTAAGTACTCTTAATTAGCAAACAAAACCATATAAACATTAAAGCATTGAAAAATACTGAAATACATAAAACAGGAAATATAATAAGATCCAATGATAATAACATTTTTTTAAAACTCAAAACCTAAATATTTTATAATTATGGTATTATGGTGGTAGGGAATTTGCCCGACTGGATGGATACCACCCCTGGTCTAAATCATGTCGCCATAATAACCTTGAGTTGTGTTCCGGCATTAGTGACCAGGTTGCAGTCTCCCTTAAGAGAGCAGCAGCGCATTTGTAGCACCTTTGGTGTTGCAAATGTCTATAGGCGATGGTAACCGCTTTGCATTAGGTGGGCCGTCTGCCTGTCTGCTGAACTCCTGCAATAAATAATAAAAAAAATGTGTTGTAACGTGTGTTATAGTTACCACGTATTAACGGTGAGGAAAAACATCGTGATGAAACCTACACATCGAGATAACCGATGTGACAAACCCGCCATCCCGTCTTGGGCAAGCGTGGAGCGTGGTATATCGTTCATTTTCTCTTATAAATGGGAGGCCCGAGTCCAGCAATGGGACGTTTATGGCTGTTATTATTATTTGTTAACGTTGTATTCATTTCCTAAATAGTATATTGGTTGGGTTAAAGACTATATCAGACAAAGCAAACAGTTTATTTTAGACTCATTTCCGCAGAATGAAAGGTTTTCAGACTTATAAAAGTTCTATATTTTTAATTCTATAATCTAGAAAAAATAAATAGCTATTTAAAAAACACACTAATATTTTACTGATTCCAAAATAAAGACTTTTAAATTTTTATTTGCCTAAAGTGATTTGTTTTAAAAACAAACCTCTTAGTATTTTTGGTTAGGTTTTACACTTCATTATCCCCTTTTGTAACCTGTTTTTAATATATGTATATATATACATACACACACACACACACACACACACACACACACACACACACACACACACACACACACACACACACAGAGAGAGAGATATATATATATATATATATATATATATATATATATATATTGTCTACCTATCGCGTTAGTCTGTTATATCGAGATACTAGATATTAATTATTATATAATAGTTATTATTATAATAATATTACGACCTAGGTGCCGACAAAAACAAATTCACACCTGCAGCCCTGTAGAAACACATATTATTACCTTTTTCGGCATTTGGACTTATTTTGTTTACTTTGTGTTTAAAATTTGTGATTTGAAAAACAGCCCATTGTGTATTGTAATCTTTTATGGTAGTCATTAGCCAGGTGTGATTCTAGGAAATTCGGTCACGCAGCGCGAGCAGACATACTGCATTTATATAGTATAACGTAATTCCCCAATTGAGAGATGAGGCAGTCAAGCGATAACCACAAGCGAAGCAAGACGTGTGTACATTCGGTAATCTATTTGGTGACGGACTTTGCGCGTGTTATTGGATTGTGCATTACGTTTGGACTGGTTGTGTTCAGTTATATTTGTACCTGTGTTATACGTGTTTGTATAGTTCTAATAAACTATATAATAATTCCAACGGCATTTTAATTCGAGTCCTGCAACTCGTAACAATATTAAATGACAAAATTCAACGCTGACATGTAAATTAGTTGAATCGCTGATAGAATAAGAAAACAACCAAACATAAAGACAAAAATATTTAAACTAAAGCATATTACTTAAGAAATATTTTTCGAACGACTACCTCTCAAAACCACTCAGTTTTAGAAATAAACAAGATGAGTTAGTTAAAAACAACAATCGTGATTAGAACACTTCTGTCGCCACCTGTACCATTTAAATGAGCGCCCATTACACCTGAGGTGCTGAAGTATAATATCGATGGTCGATAATATTTTCGTGCACAGATAGCCAACGGTACAGTCGACGAGAAAAGTGACGTGGGCTTGCATTCTCAAAATTTCTTTTGTTTAACTTTAATCTATACATACATAATTACTTATCCCCATCGACCGACTGATATATCAACGCATAGTCCCGAACTAATGGAACTAGGGCCACGAAAATTTTATGCGTGTTCTTTTTACTTATAGTATGTATGTAAGTTCGGGTGGAATCTTGTAAGTTAAATTTGACCAACTTCCCGGTTTCCGATTGAGCTGAAATTTTGCACGCACATGTATATCGCGTGACAATGCAATAATATTGGTACCATGGAGCTGATCTGATGATGGAGTCGGAAGGTGTTCCTAGGAACTCCTGTACTAAGATAGACCTGTCGTTTTTCGGCTCGTTTCACCTGTCTTGGGCTAGCACTCTGCTGAAAGGATGCTGAATAACATGCGGAAATATTGGTGTACCTACTGAGGTTTTTGGAATCCTCGATCATTATACTGTGGGTGCGCACTAAGAAAAGATTTTTGAAAATTTAAAAGGGATGAAAGTTGGTATGAAATTCATCACTTCAAAGTACTCGAACCTGCAGGGCAAAGGGATCCCTTCTCAGCTTCCTACCTTTTAACTTTTTTTGACTATTCAACCTATGACGATTTTAAATCTATGCTAGAAAAGCTATAGGCAACAGCTGGTCTATATTAAATTAATCTGTAGAGACGATGGCAGGAGACCCGATGGTATGTCATTGGTGCCCTGGAAGATGGGTCGCCCCTTAGTATGGGACGCGTCTTGCGTCGATACTTTGGCAGCGTCCCATCTTCCAGCTACTAGCATGTCTGCCGGTACAGCTGCTGCACAACAGGAGGCCCTAAAACGCCGCAAATACTCAGCCATCGGAAATGGCTACATATTTGCGGCTTTTGGGGTCGAGACCCTGGGACCATGGGGGCCTGAGGCGCACAAGCTTTATCGGGACATAGCCAAACGTCTGGTGGATGTCTCACGTGACCAAAAGACTGGTTTATACCTCGCACAGCGCATCAGCATTGCCATTCAGAGAGGCAATGTGGCCAGTCTTTTGGGCACGTTTCCGACTGAGAGCGGTCTAGAACTAGATTTTATACTTTAATTTTAGTTTGTATATATAGTTTATTTTTAGTTTAATTTATTGTATAGTTTAATTTATAAGTTAATTTATTTTTAGTATTTAATTATATGTTTTAAGTTAGTTTTAGTTTGATATTAATTGTTATTTTAATTTAATATTCATGTAAATAGTAATACTTAAGGATTTAAATGAAACTCGACACAAAGCTAGCTAACATTCCGGGTCAACACTCAGCATACTTTGAATATTTTATCAGTATCTGCGGGCGGACTATCGTAAGAGGCGACAAAACATCCCACAGCCAGGTGGTAGGGCATTTTCCCGACTTGATGGCTACCACCTCTGGTCTAGAGTATGCTGCCATAACAACTTTGAGTTGTGTTCCGGCATTAGTAGCCATTATTAATTTAAGGAACGGCAGCACATTGGTAGCACCTTTAGTGTTACAAAAGTCCATAGGCGATGGTAACGGCTTTACGTCAGGTGGGCCGTCTGCCTGTCTGCTGAACTCGTGCAATAAAAAACAATACATTCTCTTCAAATTTTTTCATTTGGTGTATCACATGGTAATACACTTGGACTGATATTGCCATCTTTTAGATTACAAAAAGTACTGTCCTCTTTCTTGGGCGTTGGTATACGCTTCTTCAATAAGATTCCGAGTGAAATGTTAGATGGTTAAAATAAATTAAACTAAAAATAAACTATATATACAAACTAAAATTAAAGTATAAAATCTAGTTCTAGACCGCTGTCAGTCGGAAACGTGCCCAAAAGACTGGCCACATTGCCTCTCTGAATGGCAATGCTGATGCGTTGTCCGAGGTATAAACCAGTAAATTTAAAACTAAATTAAAAAGCATCTTGCTAAAAAAGGGATACTACACTATTACAGAATACTTAAATGACAAAAATTCATTTACATAGCAGCTCGCTCCAACCTCTTATACTAAATTTTGTATAACGTTTATATCTTGCCAAGCTTGTAAGGAATTTATTGAGACATATTGCAGCATAACATTTTAGTACGTCATGTCATTATTATAACTATAACATTATTTTTCTTTCTTTTTATTGTGTCTTGGTCTTATTGAGTATGCATTGTTTGCTACAATTCCATTAATCCTTCAAATAGTAATTCTGTAACATACTTCTGTACAAAACTTATAAAAAAAAGGACTTGAGATATAAATAGAATATGAAATATAAACATACATACATACATACATAACTTCACGCCAGTTCCCTTGCGGGGTAGGCACGAACAGCAGAGCGCCATTTAGGCCCATTCTTACACACCTCACTTGCTTCTTTGACATTCATAACTCTTATCATGCACACTCGTCTGTTTTTAAGGCTCCTGACATCACCCTCCGCTAGTACACGATCAATTTGATCATGGAAGGTGTGTCGTGGCCTTCCACGACTTCTGCATCCATCCACTTTTGCATTGTATATCTGTTTAGTCATTCTTTCATCATGCATTCTTTCCACATGCCCGAACCACCGGAGCATTCCTTTCCTTACCTTCACCCCGACACTCTCTTTCATACCAACTCTCTTTCTTACTTCGGTATTACGAACGCGGTCCGCGAGCGTCACTCCGCAGATTTTGCGCAGTGCTCGCAAATATAAAGAAAAACAATATTTAGCTAGACGCCTTGCTGGGGAGTCTCTTGCCGCTTCTTCTCCTTTACAGCATCAACACGTTGCGAAGCGGTGTACATAGAATAGGAAGTAAAAATTCAATTTTAACTTACATGTATGACGTTCAAAAAGTGTTCTGCAGTGGAACTTATTTTGAATAAAAACTTTTGAATTTGAATTTGACCACATTAATAAAAAGTAGAAATCGGCCATAAGTGTATTTATTACCTGTTGTTATTCGAGATGTAATAGAACTTTTGTTATGGACTTTACTTAGTTCGCAGTTGGGAATTCAATATGGCGGCCTATTACGGCCGCCGAGTGGAAAGTGTGTGAAATACCGATTACAATCGGCCCAATGCACCCGGAATCGCCATTCAATAAAATTATACTCAACACCCGTCATAATCTATACTAATACTATATAGAGGAGAGATTTGTATATTTGTAACGAATAAACTCAAAAACTACTGGACCGATTTCAAAAATTCTTTCACCTTTATAATGCTACATTATCCCAGATTAATATAGGCTATATTTATTACTAGAAAAAATTAGGGATCCCTACTAAAACTTCAATAATGTAACCCAAGGTGTAAAAAAATTAGTGTTTGGTTTAGATTCACAATTAGATCCGGTAGGTGGCGCTGCAATCGGGTTCTGGATTTCCATTTTTACAGGGCAGGACAAAGTCTACCGGAACCGCATTTTGCCCTTTGCGCATTTTGATCTAATTTTTGCCTTTCAATTTGGATGAATCAATAAATTTTGTCAATATTATTGAAGAACATCGTGTCCTTTCAGTGTTGTGCATTTCAATTAAATTGATCCAATATCGTTGATCCGTCTAATATAAGCAATTACATTAACAGCTGAAAGTGATATAGTACTATTTCTTCCAATGTTTAAATTGTATTTTGAATTCAAATATTTTCATTTCCAAATTTTAATGTGATTATTTTCCAAACAAACCATATGGTGTGGTCTGTGTGTTAGCGAGTAATTCACAAATTAAAAGTAAATTGCTCGCTTTGATCGAGCTCCGTCGACTATGAGAATTTAATATGCAGCCTCCGTGCCATCAAAGTGAAACACCGAAACATGAAATTAAATACAAGGTGTGGTCTGAGTTACAGCTGCAAGCGGTATACATAAAGAGTAAAATTAACAATTACTATTCAAAAATAATCATTGGAAACTGTCGCATATAATACTTAGATACATTTCATAATGTATGTTACTCTTAAATAAAATCTCTACACATTATAATTCTGTTATACAACTTGGCTTCAATACGGCTGAATGCACGGGCTATTTAATACATCAGCATTACGTATATGTGTAGCACATATATAAATTTACTAACTCTTTCCTAATATAAACAAGTTTTAGATATATTACATGCCATTTTATATAATTACTAGCGGCCCCGGCAGACGTTGCTCTGCTCTGAAAAAATAAAAATCTAGGACCCGATCCCAGCGCCACCTACCGGTTCCAATTGTGGATTTAAACCATCCGGGACCCAATCAAACCCACAAAATCAAACTCACCAAAATCGCTCCAGGTGCTTAGGTGGATTCTAGAACCTGATCTCAGCGCCTCCTATCGGTTCCAACGGGATAAAAAGTATTCTATGTCCCTCTCCTGGTTCTAACCTACCTCCCTAACAATTTTCAGCCAAATCGGTACATCCGTTCTTGAGTTATAAATGGTGTAACACGACTTTCTTTTATATATATAAGATATTCGAGAAATAGAGCTACATTTTAAGATTACAAAGAATACAAAATGTTTGTAGTCTTTACCGGTGGATTCGGACAGTCATATCGAGTAAGAGGTAAATAAAGGCGACGCCATTTGCAATCCCATTTTTTATTCGTAAGTACATGTAGTATGTAGAGGATTAAAGAAATTAATTTTAAAAAATTTCAAATTCTTAACACATTAATGTCATTCTTAATGCACTATTAAGGGGCAGTTTATGGCAAGAAATAATTATTATTTAAAAATATTTTTTAATCGCTACCGTCTACGTTTTGCGCCTAAAAGTTGTTCCAAGAGTAAAATGTATATCATTTCATTCATTTCTGTGTTCCCATTTCCTTCAGATGCGTAATTAGTTATTTTTAATATACTTTTTTTTATCTGTAAGTACTTTATTTTTAATTCTCTTTTGATCCCCGTGAATATAATTATGTTTTATGAAAATTGTTTATTAATAAAGTACTTACTTTGACTTCCAGAATACATTTTTTCATGTCTCTGGTTAAACAGGAAATTGAGTAGTCAAGTTGGTTTTTAAGATTGTTTTATTACCAACGAAATTTGATATTACGTCTTGAGATGACTGAGAGAGTTGATTCTAGTGACGTATTTTTGAATCATACTTACCATAGATAAAAGAAGATTTTTTTTATATGCGACGATTCTGACAATATTAAAATTTATGTAACAATTTATTTTTTAACATTTATTTAATTTCTATCTATATTCATTAGTAGTCATAATAGTATTTTATTAAATTCGTTACAGTTAGATGATTATAAAGTAAGTTTTATCAGATTGAAAACGATTTTAACCGCGTTCAGAAGCGGGTCACGTTTATAACTAGAGACTTAAAATAATTAAATTGCTCTTAAATTAATAAAGTAGTTTTAATTACAAATGGCTAATGTTGACACTTTAGCCTGTAATATAAGCCTAGGTCGTTATACAGACAATAGTATGACTATGGCCAGCATATATTTCATATTGCCACAAAGAGGCGTGGAATGCATAATTATAATTCCCTCCTTACTTGTTATATTTAAGCTTGAGATATATCGAATTAGCAATGTAACAGCGATTATGTAAGCGAATATTACGGTTACTGAACCGCTGTTACATTCTTTTAGATTTTAGAATCATCGTGCCGTTAAACAAAGTTTCTCTAAATAATTCAAATAAGAAAAACATAAGTTGAAAGAGATAAAATAAAAATTTCTTCTGGAAATGAACTGGTAACGGGATTAGGGCGGGTGCTCACTGTTCGGAAATCGAGTCACGATTCGCTTCGTTAGGCAGAGTACACACGGCCCGGCTTCGTGCACGTCGTCTCGTCTATTTACCGGTTTTATAAAAACGTATTTTGGCCAGTCTGTTGTAATCGGTATTAGTTAAACAAGATCTGATATTTGATTTTTTCATTTAGAATAAATAAATTACAAGTCAGTTCGAAATTTAAACCTACATTTGAATAATAAAACTACGTTTTAACGGTTTAAAGCGCGGTAATATATTTGATTTTTGTTTTTAAGACGTTTCGGCCACTTTCCAGTGGCCGTGATCACGGAAGACAAAGATGTCAAGTGTCAACGACTATTGTTAAAGTTTTATTTAGCCTAGTTTTATTTATTAATTTTAATTATTTAGTTTTAATTTTGTTTATGGTTATTATTTACTCTATGGGAGCCTAATGTAATTTACTACCGCTTCGCAACATGTTATGGCTTGAAGAGAAGAAGCGGCGCAAGAAACTCAAATAAATTACCACGCTTTAAACCGTTAAAACGTAGTTTTGTTATGTATACAAGTCGCGAAAACTTAAGAAAATACTACATTTGAATGTTATCTATTTGCATCTTGTTCTATTTCAATGTCGGTGGTATAACCAAGTTTAATCTAAGTTCTTTTCGATACGGTATAAAGTACAATTTAGTATTATATTATATTTTCACTTTTGAACCCAAGCACTTTAATTGTCTCACTTACATTTGCTTTCATCAATCATAACTAAAATATTTCTTTACATATAAATTATCCGTTTTCCCCTCTAGATTCTAAAAAATATAATTACCAATTTCATTAAAATTAGTTCACCAGCAACGGTGTAAAGAAGGTACAAAAAAGGTTTGACTTCACAAAGTCAATAACAAAGAACAGTAACTTTGTCCTTATCTTATAATTTATTTAAAAACGTAAGCCTTCTATAACAGTCAAAGTAAATTTCCATGTTCACTTTCAAACGTATCATTCGTAACAGGCGATGCGTGTTGCCCTGTGTAACTCGATCCCACCGCGTAAACCGTCACTATTTAGAGCGTGTCACCGGACACGGTACAACACTATTGTTGCTGTCACACTGTAGGCGAAAAGATACTTTTTATTGAGATCAGTAATTTCTACTGTTTATGAGTTCATGCAACTAAACTGGATGAACGAGCTTTTAACGCTACTACTAATTTATTATTATTACGAACTACACTTTTATAATGACAGCTAAAGAAGGGTTATGTTTGTATTAAGCCGAAACGAGACGGGTTTATTTTCTGTCTTTCAATTTATATAGAAATTTCGTTACGTTTCTCAAGTGACTTTTGAAGTGAAACTTCTATACAGGTCTTAGGATTTTTCTGTCACGAAAAAGCGTTACGGCCGAGTGGAGCAGCGGCATAAATTTAGACTAGACATGGTGAGAGGCGGCATAATTTTAGAGTAGATTATAAATGCGTTTTTTGGTTTCGGATCGAATTCAGTTATTTTGTTTGATAAAATAAAATATGTTTAAATAAAAAATGCATTCATTAAAATGTACCAAACCTAACCAAATCATAATTTGCAGTAAACCTGCGAAAAATCGAAATGTGTGCTGGGACACATAGTAGAAGTGAAACTTCAACATACAAGTGGAAAAACGAATGGCAACGGATAAGTGGCAAAACGATTCGCAACACAATTTTAACTTGAAGTTTTACGGGCAGATTGTTAATGTACTTGTCCAATTTGAAAACCTGAAAATTTTGTTGCGATTCGTTTTGCCACTTATCCGTTGCCATTCGTTTTTCCACTTCTCCGTTGAAGTTTTTTTAATATGATCTTTTATATACAACAATATTTTAAACTCAAATTTGTCTTTGAAAATACTCCATAATCTAAGAAACACCATTAAATAAGCAATAAGCAGTTAAAAAGTTACATACGAAACCTTCTTTAACAATAAAGTTCATTTCTTTTTAAGTTGACAATGCATTATTTCTACCAAAATTGAAATACACTAATAAACTGTCTATTTTCGACTTTCTCGACACATGATTATGAGATGTTCAGTCGATTATTTTAATCGTTCAAATATTGCGACGATTTTCGATTGTTTTCATTCTAGTTGATTATTTCGAGTCCGACTAGGATGCTTTAATCAATAAGCCCCCCGAACGACTACGGCGCCTGTGTCGAACCGTCAACTCGAGACAATTGAGAGACATTTCGATTGTTCAATCGAGTCGATTGTTGGCTTGATTGTAATTTTAGGTCGATTGCAATTCTTTCGATTGTTGATATGCTAGTTTGTATTATAGTACGCTTTTCAATGGTATCGCCAGTGTAATCTTCGTTCCTATATTTCACGATAACTCAAATATTACGTAATAAAAATTTAGTTTATCTCCAATTTCTACAATTCAAAATATCTTTATTTGTATAAAACACGGTGACAGCGTAGATAACATTGAGATGAATAAAGTACAGCGTGTTTTACCCCCATCGGGATGCACAAATGTTTAAGTGGAGGCAAAGGTACAGAATGCTTTGCCTCAGTTATGCAAAAATGAAAATCATACTGTTTAGTAATAATAAAAGTCAATAGCACATAATGCAGAAATAGATTGAAGATAATAAAAAAGGAATAAACAAACATGAAGCAAATATCCAAACGTATGGATATATAAGACTGTAGTTAAAATACGTAGGTTGCAAACTTTGGATAGAAACTTATTAAGAATTTTAATTGTTGACCGATTTGACCTAAAAATTGCATGAATAACAAAACTTCCTATAAGTGTAATAATACCTCCGTGCTTCGGGCAATGGGATTCTCCGCATGTTCTCAGATTGCCTTGACAACCCCATTTTGAGGAGTTGGCAGTCTGTGCACCGTGACATGAATGCATGATTGAAATGACATAGTACTATTTAATTTTTATTTTTAATTTAATTTAATTTAATTTAATAACTTAATTGTAAGATTTTATATTGTAAATTGATATGGGTTATCTATTACCTGAAATAAAGAAATTATTATTATTATAATACATGTAGTTCTAATAATGTAGGATTTAGGAACTTTTTAGGACCACTGTCCTTTCGAATATGTTTACTATATATAACAGCGTAATCGTTACCCGCTCACAAAGAGGCCTCACCTACGCGGTGTTTATTCGTAAGAACATTGCGCTGCGCGTGGGCAGCGTTAGCGTACATTCTAACATAAAAGTGCTAAATGTTAACTTTACATTATATACACATCTTGATAGTTTTATGCTGGAATTGATATCACTATGTTTTGATATCCGATATCTACTATCTATTCAAAGTACCTGTGATCACTTTATGTATAACAACCTTGAGTTGTGTCCCGGCATTAGTGGCCATCCCGTCTCCATTTAGAGTGGCAGCACACTTACACACTGGTAACATCTTTGATGTTACAAATGTTCATAGGCGATAGTAACCGCTTTCCATCAGATGGGCCGTCTGCCTGTCTGCTGAACTCATATAACAATAAAATAAATAATTCCATATTCCCTGAACATTGCGACGGGCAGACGCCATAGTCCCCATATTCCCAGACTCCAAGTACCAATAGCAGTTCCCCACAATAGTCCTACACTGGCCGGGACTTGTCCTTGGGTGCATTACTATATGGTGTAGACAGGGATAATCGCCGGTCAGTGTCACGCCACATTTACATTAAATTTGTCAAGGGCCTCTACGTGTTGGCCTCCCCATGGCCCCACGCAAGCCGCCCAAAAGTCCGGGCCATTTTTATGGCCCGTGGTCTTGAAAGACATACAGTAAAATAAATAATAAATATATTTATTTAGATTATTTCGTATATACGTATATTGGTATTCTGTGTCTGGATTTATGTATGTATTAAATTTATAAATTAGTGTAAGTATGTATATTTAAATTGTACAGTCCTATCTTTTTTCTGCCACACCTACATCGCCAGATTAGTTAAGAATTTCTTTTAGCTAGGTTGCCTGGAAGAGATCGCTTTTAGCGATAAGGCCGCCTGTTGTTTTGCGAAGAATTATTATATTAATACGTGAAGCAAAAACTTTGCACCCCTTTTTACGAAAATTGCGCGGACGGAAGAGCATGAAACTTCGCACACTTATAGTTTATATAGAGGATAGCAGAATGCTAATATTTTGTTAAAATTGTACATTAAAAAATATGGAAATTTATTTATACATTTTAATATTAATTAAAAATCTAAAATATCCTATAAATAAACCTAACTTAAAAATATATATACAATAGTAAAAAAACTAAAATTAAAATAAAACCTATATTAAAGCCCGTCCAGCCCCACCAGACCACTGTCGCTGGGCATTGCACCTAGAAGGCTGGCAGCATTACCTCGCTGGATACAAAGGCTAATCCTTTGAGCGAGGTAAGCTCCAGCCTTCCGGTCTCCTGTTTTGTCGACTAGGCGTTTTTTAATTATTTTAAATAATTTGTGGGCACTTGGCCCCCATGGGCCCAAAGTCGCCACCCCAAACGGCTCAAATATGTAACCTGTTCCAAGGGCTACATGTTTGAGCCGTTTGAGGTTTTCGGCAGAAGTGGCAGTCTGCGACCGGCCCCAACTTTGGACTCCTGGAGATGAGAAGGCGCCAATGTGTCGACACAGGTAACATCCCACACAAGCGTCCCAATAAAAAAAGCATTACAAACACTACCATGTATTTGACACACCACGCATATATACTCTTTTGTTTATTCCTAAAGTCAAATTAACAGTGTAGCCTTGGCGAAATCTGTGATTATAGAAGTCTTTGACAACAGAACCTTAATAATGTTCAAACTTATAATCTAAATTAATTATGGTCGAATCTCGACCAATGGGCGACCACTAGTTATAGTAATTACGCAATTTGTTTTTGTATTTGTTTATTTAGGTGAGCAGTAAAGTGTTATCTACATGTAACAGACCCGTAGTGATTTACAATGGATGAAACATATTATCCATAGACTTTAAATTTACAAATTATGGTTAAAAAACATCTCAAATTGTTAAATGAAGAACAGACAATTCTTTTTTCAGGTATGTTAATTTCCGTACGCCATAAACGGCTCACTACACGTTCAAACATACCAAAAGCTATTAAGTCGACACTTGTGCGCATGTCGGTACATGCGCGTGCGCAGGTGAAATGCGCAGTTTACGAGCTCGTAAAACGGCGCGGCTAGTTTTAAATAGATCCAGGAGCGTGTTGAGACGGATCGAGGTACGCCTTCCCGAAAGCCTTTTCTATCGGATTAATATTGTTACGAGTTGCAGGGACTCGAATTAAAATGCCGTTGAAATTATTATAGAGTTTATTAGAACTATACGAACACGTAATATTTTCTTAAGTTTTCGCGACTTGTATACATAATAAAACTACGTTTTAACGGTTACGGTACGGAAATTACCGCGCTTAAAACCGAACACGTATATCACAGATACAAACAAATATAACTGAACACAACCAGTCCAAACGTAATACACGATTCAATAACCCGCGCAAAGTCCGTCACTAAATAGATTACCGAATGAACACAAGTCTGTGGTTATCGCTCGACTGCCTCGTCCCTTAATCGAAGCATTGCTTTATACTGCACAAAAAGGATATGTAGGTCGTGAAGTGGGCATCTTATAATTCTTAAAAATGATAAACTTTTTAACCGACTTCAAAAAGGAGGAGGTTCTACATTCGCCTGTATATTTTTTTTTGTTAGTTTGTTACGCGATTTTTCCGTCAATTGTGGACTGATTTTCATTTTTTTTATTCTAAAGAGCATACTTCCGAGGTGGTCCATTGTTATCAAGTCAGGATCTGATGAGTGGATCCCAAGGAAATCGAGAGCAACCTAAAGAGTACAATTCCTACAGGCGCTTAATAGATTATTTCTAAAACTATTCAAGTATTTGCGGAACTAAAGAGTAGACTTGTTTTTTTTTACAAAAACAAAACCGACTTCAAACTAAAGAGCAAAAATAAATTTTCTACAACATCTTAAAGTTAATGCCAACTAAATAATAAAAAAACAACAAATTTGTAAAATGCACCGACTTCAAGATCTTGTAGGAAATATTTCTTTTTTGCTTTACAGTGTGAAGTCGGTTAAGATTTTGTTTACTTCAAAGTACCTCATGATAAATACCTGTAACGCCATCTAGTGAAGCGAAGTTGGAACTAATCATATGAGCAACATCTTAAAATTGTCGCTGTCATGTTTTTGTCGTTGCCATGGCAATATATTTGTTAGTAAATTGCGACGGTGGCGCTAATAAAATGCGATGCAGGAACGGAGAAAGAATACAATTTCTTGCGGCCAGGCGAGCTGTCGTAAGTGGCGACAAAACAACCCACAGACAGGTGGTAGGGTATTTGCCTGTCTGGATGGCTACTACTCCTGGTCTAGAGTATGCCGCCATAACAACCTTCAGTTGTGTTCCGGCATTTGTGGCCAGGGTCCATTTTCCCTTTAGAGAGCGGCAGCACATTTGTAGCACCTTCGGTTTTTTTTTTTTTTTTTATTGCAGGAGATCAGCAGACAGGCAGGCGGCTTACTTGGTGGAAAGCGGTTACCATCGCCTATGGACATTTGCAACACCAAGACTGGAACTTGGTCACTAATGCCGGAACACAACACAAAGTTGTTATAGCGGCATACTCTAGACCAGGGATGGTCGTTATCCAGTCGAGCAAATACTCTACCACCTGGCTGTGGGTTGTTAAGTCGCCTCTTACGACAGGCCGCCAGACCGCAGGAAATTGTATTCTTTCTCCGT
Organism: Dendrolimus kikuchii; assembly: GCA_019925095.2. Lineage (NCBI taxonomy): Eukaryota > Metazoa > Arthropoda > Insecta > Lepidoptera > Lasiocampidae > Dendrolimus > Dendrolimus kikuchii. The sequence goes on along the minus strand of CM034396.1, from coordinate 2,154,444 downwards.
TCCTGCACGGACAAAATTTGGTTATTTGGTGTTACAAATGTCCATAGGCGATGGTAACCGCTCACCGTCAGGTGGGCCGTCTGCCTGTCAGCTGAACTCTTGCAATAAATAAAATGAAAGTTATTATCTCCTATTCTCATTACGTAACGTATATATATAAATTCATGACAATCTGTCGCGAAGTTGAGGCGTGACAACATCACACACAAAAGAAGTGTCTATGACTTCTAGAAAGATACCACAATGCGTTTGGTACCTGTCTTTGACGCCCGATAAAGAAACAACTTTCCCCGCCTCATACATCAATCGGCTGCGCGCATTTGCCAGGCAGTATTACAAAAATATATTAAATAAAGCCCACACAATACGCGGCCATCAATCTTGATAAATGGAAAGAATTTCAAACAAACAGACGTATAATCCGTCTAACCGCATCAGTACATACAGTTATATATACAGTTTACGGGGTTCCCCCGCTAAATTTGCAAAACTAAATTCTCTTTTCTTTTCTTTCTCCATATCCCAATTAATTAGGGTCGGCACAACATGTCTTTTCCTTCCTCACTCCTTCATACTGACATACATCTTCTGTCACACTACAAATCATCATATTGTTACAAGTCGCGAGCGTCGAATTAAAATGCCGTTAGAGTTACTATAGACTTACATGACTTAACTTACTAGACTCTAGAACTTTACTACTAGAAACTTACTAGACTTAACATACATACATAACTTCACGCCAGTTCCCTCGCGGGGTAGGCACGAACAACAGAGCGCCATTTAGGCCCATTCTTACACACCTCACTTGCTTCTTTGACATTCATAACTCTTGTCATGCACACTCGTCTGTTCTTAAGGCTCCTGACATCACCCTCCGCTAGTACACGATCAATTTGATCATCGAAGGTGTGTCGTTCGTAGAACCGTCGTAGAACTATACAAACACGTATAACACGGGTACAAATACAACTGAACACAACAAGTCCCAACGTAATGCAGAAGGTTGTAATTTAATTCAATAAAACGCGCAAAGTCCGTCACTTATTAGATTCTCGATTGTAGTAAACACGTCTCGCTTCGCTCGTGTTTCTCGCTAGACTGCCTCCCCCTCCATCAGGTCAGCGTTTTATATTGCACAAATGCAATGTCTCCGTATTTAAGTCGACTTAATCCGCCACACCTGGCTAATGACTCGGCCGCAAACTGCCATAAAAGAGTAGGTACAATAAAACAATGGGTTGTTTCCTAATAGCAAATTTTAAACACAAAGTAAAAAGAAGAAGCTCAAATGCGGGGAAAGGTAATAAATCAGGTGTGCATTTACTTTGTCGGCGTGTAACAGTATTCTTTTTTTCTTGTATTAATAGTTTGATACAATTTTTTTTTGTATTATATAAATTATTTTTTAGAGGAAACTTGATTGATATATGTATCAATTTTCTGTTTTATATTTAAGAATATTAATTATTGTATGTTTAATAAATAAATTAAATAAATATCCAATTCTCCCTATTTCATCCCATAATCCCATAGCCTCAATACGATCCCCTCTATCCCCTGAGAACGCGTGGTCCTCGCCCATAATGTAGCGTACGTCCACAAGCGGCAATAATCACATCACATCAGGTGGGCCGTCTATATGTTTCCCCGCTACCGGCGATGAAAAAGACATGCTGACGGACTGATGGAAAGTGGTTACCATCGGCTATAGACTTTTGCAACACTAAAGGTGCTACCAATGTGCTGCTTATTTCGAAAGAGGGATTGGAATCTGGATACCGAATGCTGAAACACAAGTCAGGGTTGTTATGGTAGTATACTCAAAACTAGCCATACTGCTGGGCAAACAGTTTTGTTAAATCTCTGGCATAGGCAGTGAAATTATTGACACTGTAGTGGAACACTTGCAAGCTAATAGATGGCGCTTTGCAATAATTGAGGCCGCAAGCCTCGGCCTGCGAGGCATAACAATAGCCTCGCTGGAAGATCTTCCTTTGAGATGGAGGAGCATTCCATCTCACTAGAGTTTGTAAGAGTAACATGACATTTGTACTAGCGATGTGACGAGTTGGATTTTTTCTGACTCGAGTCACTCGAGGTATTATAGCCATTGACTCGAATCACGACTCGAGTTGACTCGACTCGTGCCATCTGTTTTCGTTCATAGCCGTTTTTGTTTTTTTTTTGGCCAGGGGAAATCCGTTTGAGGACTAAGCCGCGACAGGCACGGAAGCCTGGGGGGATGTTCGCGACCCGTGTGAGTGTGGAATTCGCCAGATCGGGGGTGGCACTAGCGTGCCCGGTCAGAACCGGTGCCACGCTATTGCCACTCCCCAGTTAGGGATACCCACTAAAACCCCCTGGGTGTTCCGTCCTGCGCCTTATGCCAGGGCTACGGAAAATGGGCTACCCGACTCCGCAATGCCCTGGCAGGCGTGGGCCCCCCTCACTGGGCCTCTTCCTATGCCAGGGGACGTATCCCCGGCTACTACTGTGTCTCATTCTTGCGTGGGGCGGTCTGTAACGCGCCCCACGGGAAGAGAGATGAGCGCGCGCGGAACACTCGCGCTCTCATCTCGAGGGCATGTGCGGGTGAGTGAGAACCCCTATACCCCTAGGGGCCCCACCCGCGCCGTTTCGTTCGTAGCTGACCCGAATCCGAAATGGCCCGACCAACCGATGAATCCAAATATTACAAAGCGAGTTGAATGACGTGCAATTCAATCCAAATCGGAGATGCTCGGTGCCGCCCGTCGCAACTCGTGTCCCTGGTGGGATGCATCATGCGAATACGCCGCGAGCTCTAAGCTCGTCCGCTTCGCGACCGTAGACAGAGAATTCTCTTACTATTACTATTACTATTTTATCCGTGCAGGAACGGAGAAAGAATACTATTTCCTGCGGCCGGGCGGCTTGTCGTAAGAGGCGACTTAACAACCCTCAGCCAGGTGGTAGGGCATTTGCCCGACTGGATGGCTACCACCCCTGGTCTAGAGTATGTCGCCATAACAACCTTGAGTTGTGTTCCGGCATTAGTGACCAGGTTCCAGTTTCCCTTAAGAGAGCAGCAGCGCATTTGTAGCAACTTTGCTGTTGCAAATGTCCATAGGCGATGGTAACCGCTTTCCATCAAGTGGGTCGTTTGCCTGTCTGCTGATCTCCTGCAATAAAAAAAAAAAAAAAAAAAAAACTATACTGTAGTGATTCGAGTTACTAATAACTGAACTCGAGTTGACTCGTTTGTGGTTTGATTCGAGCGACTCGAGTCAAACAGCTCGACTCGGACATCGCTAATTTGTACTGAACCAGTGCAATGTACCACTTCAAATAAAGCGAGGACATTTGTTTAGTTTTACCGCGACAGTACATTTGAAGCGATGAGGCCGGTAAGGCGATGAGCGTCATTCCTTCATTTGTCCCGTACAAAACTTCTAGTTTGGAAATGTTCCTTAAGAATCGCATGTGATTGGCCTCAGTCACCTCATTTTACTAGCAGTCGTACAAATTCAAATTCAAAAGTTTTTATTCAAAATAAGTTCCACCGGAGAACACTTTTTGAAGGTCATACAAAGTAAAAAGTAAGATAAAATTTAATTTTTACTTCCTATTCTATGTACACCGCTTCGCAACGTGTTGATGCTGTAAAGGAGAAGAAGCGGCAAGAAACTCCCCAGCAACACGTCTAGCTAAATATTGTTTTTCTTTATACTTCATATTCTATTTATATCTCAAATCCTTTTTTTTATAAGTTTTGTACAGAAGTATGTTACAGAATCACTTTTTGAAGAATTAATGGAGTTGTAGCAAACAATGCATACTCAATAAGACCAAGAAAATAAAAGGAAAGAAAAATAATGTTATAGTTATAATAATGACATGACGTACTAAAATGTTATGCTGCAATATATATCAATAAATTCCTTACAAGCTTGGCAAGATATAAAGGTTATACAAAGTTTAGTATAAGAGGTTGGAGCAAGCTGCTATAAATAAATAAATAAATAATCGGCAGACAAACACACACATTGAATACCCCCAAATTAAGCAAGTTACGCTTGTGTTATAGGTAATATACAACGGAGTACTCTGGGGCCGATCCCAGACACCCAGACCATAGTAAATAACGGAGAAAATACGTTTCCGAAATTTACTATACCAGGAATCGAACCCGGAACCTCTGCGTTGCAGTGAGGTACGCCGGCAAAGGCTTAGCCCGCTCAACCACAGAGGCCGTCAAATGCTATGTAAATGAATTTTTGTCATTTAAGTATTCTTCAATAGTGTAGTATCCCTTTTTTAGCAAGATGCTTTTTAATTTAATTTTTAATTTAATGAAAGGCAGATCTAACATTTCACTCGGAATCTTATTGAAGAAGCGTATACCAACCCCCAAGAACGAGGACAGTACTTTTTGTAATCTAAAAGATGGCAATATCAGTCTATTACAATGCCTGGTGTTGAAATTGTGTACATCCTTATACTGCTTGTAGGCACTCAAATTATTACGAATACAAATTATATTATCATGTTGTCCCTCTCAATCATGTGAATATCCGTAGAGGCGTTATCGTACTATTGTAGCGTAAGCCTCTTTCCGTCCTTCCTCTTACATTTGAGGCGCGAGTAGTAAGTACATTGAGTAGTAGCGCGCCAAATAATTGAAGCATTATTTTCTAGATTTTGTACGGTATCAGTACAAATGGATTTTGTACGGAACAAATGTACCGGCTCATACGTGTCCGACGCAACTCTACATCTCACACCTCCATCTGGTCGGGACACCTCTAAAGCAGCGAGACTTAATAACTGATATCTCAAGACAAGCAACACGTTGATTTTTATTGTCTGAAGCGGAAAAATGCAGACTACCCACGTAATAGAAAGCGGTGACCATTGCCTAGAGACGCTTGCAAATCCAGGGGAACTGACCAACGCGTTGCCAGCTTTAAGGACGGTACAGAAAGGATGGAAAAGAGGTAATGAGGTACGGGAAAGTGTGCCACCGGAATTCTCACTCACCGTATGAAATACGATTAGTTGAAGACTAACCATTTGACGCCGATATTCTGTGACAGTGTGCTATCGCAGCGATCAAGCCGGCCCTAAGTGCTCTAATGAAGATAATAAATTAAAACACTTTATTGTTCACCAAAATTAAAACAACATACGTAACTTCACGCCAGTTCCCTTGCGGGGTAGGCACAAGCTACAGAGCGCCATTCAGGCTTATTCTTACACAACTCACTTGCTTCTTTGACATTCATAGCTCTTGTCATGCACGCTCGTCTGTTCTTAAGGCTCCTGGCATCACCTTGTACTAGTACATGATCAATTAGATCATGGAAGTTGTGTCGTGGCCTTCCACGACTTCTGCATCCATGCACTTTTGCATTGTATATCTGTTTAGTCATTCTTTCCACATGCGCGAACCACTGGAGCATTCCTTATTAATTAAATGTAAATGTTGAATAAAGGGCGGCCTTATCGCTTAAAGCGATCTCTTCCAGGCAACCCCCTCAACTAAGAAATATATTAAAACATGACAATGGCGGTGAAGACAATAATAGTACATTATGGTACTAGTGTGTAACATTGGTGATTACCGCCGAGGCGCCATTGAGACTCGAGCCGTAGGCGAGGGTCTTAAGAGAGCCGAGGACGGTAATCATCAATACACACGTATATCATACGACGTTTTTCAACACACTTGTGAATAAAATAACAACAAAAACTCATTTTATTTAGTAGATAAAAAAAAGTTATATATGAGTGAAAGTTTTATTTATTAAACACGTACGAGTTAAAATTATCTATTTAAATAAGAAGTTGCATGAAATGAGCAAGCAATAGGAACATACATTTATTTGTTCTATAGAACACGATCTTTTTTTTGAATAAAAACTTTTTTAAGAACAAAGCAACTCAACCAATAAAATTAAAAAAAGAAATCTATAACTCACTAGTGAGTTATATTGTTTTTTACTCACAGTTTGATAATGGGTGTCATTCTGTGCCTAATTGCGGTGACCATAGAGCCACTTTATGAGCAAGTGTGTTGAAAATAATATAAAACATTCAAAATATATGAAATAAGTAAATAAAAATCTTTATTATATACTATATACATGTCATAATACATACAGAATAAGCAGCACTATTATACCTGAGAGGACCAAAAATAATTAAAAACCATGATTTAAAAAAAAAACTTCGTTTAAAAAAACCGACTTCAAAAACTAAAAAACGAAAAAGTATAATATATATAATAAGTTATTTTATACTTTTTAGTTTTTGAAGTCGGTTTTTTAAACGAAGTTTTTTTATTTTATTTGTTACTTTTTAGTGTCTAGCTATGTATGGGTAGACCTACGAAAGGTGCCGCGCTCCTTAAAAAATATAGGTCCCAAGAAACGGGAACAAAACAATGTTCGTAAAATGAAAACTACTGGGCCAAACGATGTTAAATTTTTAGGGGACTAAATGGCAACTATTCCGCATCAAACTAAACAAGAATCACGTAAATCGGATCATAACTCTCTGAGTAATCGGTGTACATATGGAACGGAATGGATTTTTTTTAATAAAAAATGTTCATAAAATGAAAACTACTGGGCCCAACGATGTCAAATTTTTAGGGGACCAAATAGCAGCTATTCCGCGTCGAACAAAAAAGAATCACGTAAATCGGATCATAAATCTCGGAGTAATCGGTGAACATACATAAAAAAGAATTGATCACTTCGAATTGAGAACCTCCTCCTTTTTTTGAAGTCGGTTAAAAAGAGGATACTGACTTAGCTTGTCTAATGTTGAGTGGCAGTGACTTCCATAAACGGACAGCCTGTACTGTGAAGGAGCTATCAACGAACTTAGACCGTTCAACCAAATTGTCTAAGTCAACGAAGGAAGAAGTGTGTACAGGTGTCATTAAAGAGGCTAGGTAAAAAACTGTACAGCCTAGAAAAATCATACGGAACACGTATTGTTTACGACCACTTCTATCTTTGTACGTTCCAGTGCGTGTAATATTTCCGACACTTTCTCCGATGCCCTTCGGCAACCTCCGCCTGTCATTCGTAACAATGCCTAGACGCATGACTATTATAAATTTATAAGTTTTGTTGCATTTTCATCAACGTTCGCTTGTAAATATCTTGTTGCTGTCTTAATTTGTGCCAGAATAAGGGCACGTCTATATCGGAGAAATTAAAAAATAAATTGCGTGTTTGACTTCTGAACTTTTGACTGACTGCTACGGCTCAACGAGCCAAAATGAGAATACTGCATTCCTTTATATTTAGCGCTATGTCGCTTCAGCGATGTATGAGGCCCAATTCTGCTATTACTATTTCATCAGAATCGCCAGATGCTATGGTCTCAATCGTAGGTTTGCCTGATTTCGGTATTCCATTAATTCTAATGGCGTGCCATTATCTTTATAAATATTTATATACGCGAAAATTCGCGAAACAAATCTTAAAATTATTAGTAGCTTTTCAATATTAATTTCGGCCAATTTTATTTCTGCTAATGGTAATAATATTAATTTAAAACAGACTTATTTTTGATTCATTAGAGTCTTAAACCAAAATAATAGTTCAAAATAAACTTTCGCAACAAAAAATATACGCAGTCCAAATGTCGCTTACGATAAAATGGCGGTGAAGGCTCGACATATTGTCATAAAATTTATAATCGGCAGACAAACACACCTATTCTATATCCCCAAATCAAGCAAGTTACGCTTGTGTTATGGGTAATATACAACGGACTACTCTGGGGCCGATCCCAAACACCCAGACCATAGTAAATAACGGAGAAAATGCGTTTCCGAAATTTACTATACCAGGAATCGAACCCAGAGCCTCTGCGTTGCAGCGAGCTACGCCGGCAAAGGCTTAGCCCGCTCAACCACAGAGGCCGTCCAGATTACGTTCACGGAGACAAGCAGCTTTCGAGCCGAGTGTGTACGATATAAATACAAGGTACAGACGGAAGGACACGAGGACTTCACAAGATCAATGTTTGAACAATATGGCTACGGAAAGCTGGAAATTAACATCCCTTAAACTTTTCACAACTTAGAAATTAAATTTTCCATAATAATACAATAAACAAATTTATTTATTTAAGCACAAAAACAGATTACAATCATTAAAAATGAATCAATAATATACATACATACATAACTTCACGCCAGTTCCCTTGCGGGGTAGGCACGAACAACAGAGCGCCATTTAGGCCCATTCTTACACACCTCACTTGCTTCTTTGACATTCATAACTCTTGGCATGCACACTCGTCTGTTCTTAAGGCTCCTGACATCACCCTCCGCTAGTACACGATCAATTTGATCATGGAAGGTGTGTCGTGGCCTTCCACGACTTCTGCATCCATCCACTTTTAGTCATTCTTTCATCACGCATTCTTTCCACATGCCCGAACCACCGGAGCATTTCTTTCCTTACCTTCACCCCGACACTCTCTTTCAGACCAACTCTCTTTCTTACTTCGGTATTACGAACGCGGTCCGCGAGCGTCACTCCGCAGATTTTGCGCAGTGCTCGCATCTCGACCGCGTTTACTCTACTTTCATGCTCTCTCTTCCATACCCAACTCTCGCTTCCATACGTGACAATAACAATGTAATATATAGGGCTAGAACATAATCCAAAGTATGTGCTAATTAAACGAATGACAAAGTAGATATTCTTTTGAAAGTTGTTCATATTTATTTTACAAATAATATCGATGGGTGAAAGGCTATTTGTTTTAAACGGCATTTTTAAAATTTGTCGGGAGAAAAGTTTGAAGTTTCAAATAACCCAGAAAAACACATCACTAACGAACTATGTACCATAATTAAAAAAAAGAATATCTATAAACTGAAACTAGACATCAGATTCTTTATATTTCTTTAAGTTGAGACATTAGGACGAAACAAATCCATAGTGTTATTAAGTCTCACACAAAATGTCGCTTAAAACAAATAGCCTTTCAACCCTCGATATAAATAATATGAGTGAAAAATCGACAATAGATATTAATACCGATTGCGTGAGAGAAATTTTTGCATTCGTTCATAAACTTAAATTGACTAGAATTAAAAATATCAATGTACGCATTTAATTTGGTGAGATCATTATAAAGGCGACACATGGCACAGAAAAGAAAAAACCAACACACATTGCACTAGATATACATACATACATACATAACTTCACGCCAGTTCCCTTGCGGGGTAGGCACGAACAACAGAGTGCCATTTAGGCTTATTCTTACACACCTCACTTGCCTCTTTGACATTCATAACTCTTGTCTTGCATTGATGGGTCATTGCACTAGATAGGACTATATATAAGTATAGATATAAGACCAACACTGCACATGCACTTCCTCACAACACCAGCATGTAACAGATACTATATAACTCTATCTACATTAGTATAAGTTTAGTATTAAAATTAGAATAAATTAATATAATAAGTTAATCTTAAGGTACACCATAACATATAAATCACTAAATTAATGTCACACACAGTAACAAAAATAAACAATAAGCGTGTATGGACTCTAAAATTTTTCATAAAAATTAAGTAGTAAAAAAAGGTACGGGACTCGAGTCCGTAGAGATGTTAATAATAATAAAAAAAAGGCGACACATTCGAACCAATGAATTGAAATAAGAAGTATTATTACGATACACTGGAAGGGAAAACACTGCTGGTTTTCTACATCGATAATTGGTATTGATGTTAAGTAAAGACATTAAACAGGGTGATTTTATCCGTGCAGGAACGGAGAAAGAATACAATTTCCTGCGGCCGGGCGGCCTATCGTAAGAGGCGACTTAACAACCCACAGTCAGGTGGTAGGGCATTAGCCCGACTGAACGGCTACCACCCCTGGTCTTTTTTTAATTTTTTTATTATTATTATATATATCTCTACGGACTCGAGTTCCGTACCCTTTTTTAATACTTAATTTCTATGAAAAATTTGAGACTCCGTACACGCTTATTGTTTATTTTTGTTAGTGTATGTGACATTATATGTAGTAATTTTTCTGTTTTGGTGTACCTTAAGAATAACTTATTATATTAATTTATTCTAATTCAAATACTAAACTTATAGTAATGTAGAGTGTATCTGTTACATGCTGGTGTTGTGAGGAAATGCATGTGCAGTGCTGGCCTTATATCTATACTTATATATAGTCGTATCTAGTGCCATGTGTGTTGTTTTTTTCTTTTTTTAAAAACCACCTCTGGTCTAAAGTATGTCGCCATAACAACCTTGAGTTGTGTACCGGCATCAGTGACCAGGTTCCAGTCTCCCTTAAGAAAGCAGCCGCGCATTTGTAGCAACTTTGGTGTTGCAAATGTCCATAGGCGATGGTAACCGCTTTCCATCGAGTGGGCCGTCTGCCTGTCTGCCTGTCTGCTGATCTCCTGCAATAAAAAAAAAGGGTGAATCAATATGTCCATGTAAAATTTTGTGAATCTATTCATGGGGCCGAAATACTCAATGTGCTCAGCTCCTATGGTGTTAGTTAACACATGTTTGACCCGATCACTTTCAATGAAACAGCGTGCACAGTTACTGGGAATTACTAGTTTCCTGATTCCTAGACCTAGTTGTCACATTTCAATTAATATAGCACTTCATCGCTGGATGTACATCACCAAGCATGTTATTTATCTTATATTATCTTAATATATACACGCTCGCGGACCGCGTTCGTAATACCGAAGTAAGAAAGAGAGTTGGTCTGAAAGAGAGTGTCGGGGTGAAGGTAAGGAAAGGAATGCTCCGGTGGTTCGGGCATGTGGAAAGAATGACTAAACAGATATACAATGCAAAAGTGGATGGATGCAGAAGTCGTGGAAGGCCACGACACACCTTCCATGATCAAATTGATCGTGTACTAGCAGAAGGTGATGTTAGGAGCCTTAAGAACAGACGAGCGTGCATGACAAGAGTTATGAATGTCAAAGAGGCAAGTGAGGTGTGTAAGAATAAGCCTAAATGGCGCTCTGTCGTCCGTGCCTACCCTGCAAGGGAACTGGCGTGAAGTTATGTATGTATGTATGTAAAATAACAACGTAGACAAAATAACTCATAACTTCAACTAACATAATATCAAGAATCTAGGTGTACTGGCGTGGTCACTGGCGTGAAGTTATGTATGTATATATAAATTACGTGTCACGTTGTTTGTCTGCGATGGACTCCTAAACTACTTGACCTATTATAATCAAATTTGCACACCGTGTGCAGTTTGATCCGACTTGAAAGATAGGATAGCTTACATTTGGACCCGGTAGGTGGCGCTGGAATCGGGTACTAAATTTTATTTCTTCAGGGCAGAACAACGTCTGCCGGGGCCGCTAGTATATATATATAAAAGAAAGTCGTGTTAGTTACACTATTTATAACTCAAGAACGGCTGTACCGATTTGGCTGAAAATTGGTGGGGAGGTAGCTTAGAACCAGGAGACGGACATAGGGTACTTTTCATCCCGTTGGAACCGGTAGGTGGCGCTGAGATCGGGTTCTAGAATTCTTCTAATCACCTGGACCGATTTTGGTGAAATTGTTTAGGTGTGTTTGACTGGGTTCCCGGATGGTTTAGATTCACAATTCGAACCAGTAGGTGGCGCTGGGATCGGGACCTAGATTTTTATTTTTTCAGAGCAAGACAACGTCTGCCGCTAGTTAATTTATAAAACGACTAAATACACTTACAACCTTTTTTTTATCTTTTTTTTTGATGACGCATGAATGTCTTTTCACGGGACACGGGAAAAACTCCGGTAAAGTTATAAGGTTCGGACCAACAACATGAAGTCAAGTCCAATAAAAAAAGAAACGCTTGCCAGTAGGGCGTTGCCCGCTGCGATGACAAGACGTATGCAGCTCCCATAACAGTATTAACAATGTCGCATATAATAGCGGATTAAACCCTTAGCTACGTCTGCATGCCACAGTCATTAACACTAAAACTATCCCAGATATAGCAGAGGCATACGAAACTCGCATTTGGTCACAGTTAATAATTCAGGTGAAGCAGTGGCATTTTTTTAAGACAGGCAGACGGCCCAATTGTGATGGAAAGTGGTTACCGTCCGGCCATTAGCAATACCAGAGGTGCTGCCAATATGCTTCCGGCCTTGAAGGAGAAACTGGAACCTAGCCACTGATGTCGGAACACAACTCAAAGTTGTTATGGCCGCATACTCTAGACCAGAGGTGGTAGCCATCCAGTCAGGCAAATACCCTCCCACATGGCTGTGGGTTGTATTGTCGCCACTTTTTTTTTTAATTTATTTCGCACACTACCGTGTCCTTTGCTAGGGATTAGATCACAGATCATAGAACTGTGTCTATGATCTGAAAGCGATGAGAGCTGCTGAAGACAGCGCAGCTAACAGAGTCAATCGCCGGCATGTGTGGGGACTCAGCAAGGTACCTCCCTTTATGTGAAGAGGTAACCCATGGGCCAATACTCCACTAAAAACCACCCTTCTCCAATATGCCCCGCGTAGGTAGTAAAAGCGTGAGACTTAGAACGTAGTTACGCCCACGCTGATCCTGCGCATCAGTGCTTGAGAATGCCCCGGGAAGCAGAACAGACTCACTTCGTCATCAGGGGGATGAATCCTCCGCTCCCTAGATGCTGTACGGGCCCTGCAGCGGTATTACGGGAAGAGATCCTGTGCGTCGGCTGCGTCTCCGAGGCCCCGACTGACGCGCCATTTTTTTTTTTTGTTTTAGGCGAGGGAAAATGCTTATCCGATTTACGCACAAACTGGGTCGTTGCTAGGGGAACGACACGCGTCGGTCGGGGGCGATAATACTGCAGCAATAGTATGCTCTTGGCAGCGCTCCGTCCGCGATCGACGTCACAGAATAGTGTGGAAGACTCCGAGCGTTGCTACACGAGCGAGCAATCCCAATACCCACTAAAAACCCCCTCCTCCCTGACGACCCTGCGCTTTGTATGTGCTGGAAAGGCTGAGATTTAGAACATAGTTACGCCCAGCCGATCTAGCGCAATAAAGTGCCTGGAGTGTGCCCTGGGAGAACACACCCCACTTCGTTGTGCGGGGGTAGAAGGTCCTTTGCTCTCCTAGCAAGCTAAAGGCCCCCCGCGGTGACTGACGCGCCATTTACGCCAGGCCGCCTCAACGCAGGAATTAGTATTCTTTTAATAGACTAAAATACTGTTTGAAAATAACAACGTAGATAAAAGAACTCATAACTTCAACTAACATAATATCAAGAATCTAGGTGTACAATCAACATGTACAATCAAAATGTACACTCAAACAAAACAACTCACCAACGAAATTGTTATCAAAAATGATTCAATAACCTGCCCTTAATAATAACTGTTATTATAACCGTTATCTTGGTGTTATAACTTGTTATAATATAACAAGTTATAACGACGGTGCGTAACTAGATAAGGTTTTGTGGCCAAACTTGGGATAACAATGGTGGAAATTAAATGTCTTCAAAGATGGGAACATGTCGATAACAATGTGAAAGTGTTATATTAGAAGTTACGAAGATTTTAGAATCACATCTGTGCCGCGATTTCGCTTTAGGCGGTGGAATGCTGCAAACGCTATAGGTTGCGTACGGCGTGACGCTGTACGCGACCGATGAATGCTTGAAAACGCATTAAAAAGACCACTGGTCTTTTACGTCTGGTGGAGCACACACACATAATTATCCCGTACGAGGTATCCATACGTAGTATACTGCGTATCAGGGGCGTAGCTACCGCCGTATCAGCCGTATCAATGATACGGGGCCCCCAGGCTACAGGGGCCCCAAAAGTGTGTGTGTGTTTTATCCGTGCAGGAACGGAGAAAGAATACAATTTCCTGCGGCCGGGCGGCTTATCGTAAGAGGCGTCTAAACAACCCACAGCCAGGTGGTAGGGTACTTGCCCGACTGGATGGCTACCACCCCTGGTCTAGCGCATGCCGCCATAACAACTTTGAGTTGTGTTCCGGCATTAGTGACCAGGTTCCAGACTCACTTAAGAGAGCAGCAGCGCATTTGTAGCACCTTTGGTGTTGCAAATGTCCATAGGCGATGGTAACCGCTTTCCATCCAGTGGGCCGTCTGCCTGTCTGCTGAACTCCTGCAATAAAAAAAGCAAAAATTCCTAAAATGTTATCTACAATCTTTTATAGTATTACGAGCTATAGGACTCGAAATAAAATGCCGTTGGAATTACTATAGAATTTATTAGAACTATACAAACACGTATAACACACGTACAAATATAACTGGACGCAACCAGTACAAACTGCACAATTCAATAACACGCGCAAAGTCCGTCACTATATAGCTTATCGAATGTACGTCTTGCTCATATCGTAATCCTCGCTTGACTGCCCCTCTCTGCATTCGGCCATTGCTTTATAATGCACCGATGCCATATGTCTACCTGGCAAGCGTCGGCGCAATTCCCAGAAATCATAATCTGCACGCCTACGTAATTATGCCTGCGAACGGCCATAAACGAGTATAATACACAATAGGCTATTGTCTAATTACAAATTTTAAGCACAAAGAAAACAAAAGAAGATAGTCATAAAACAATTTCAACGTTATTAGCTCAAACGCCGCGGCAGGTAATAAATACAGGTATGCAGGTGGCCCAACTTGTAACAATAGATTAATAACATACATACATACATAACTTCACGCCAGTTCCCTTGCGGGGTAGGCACGAACAACAGAGCGCCATTTAGGCTTATTCTTACACACTTCACTTGCTTCTTTGACATTCATAACTCTTGTCATGCACGCTCGTCTGTTCTTAAGGCTCCTAACATCATCTTCTGCTAGTACACGATCAATTTGATCATGGAAAGTGTGTCGTGGCCTTCCACGACTTCTGCATCCATCCACTTTTGCATTGTATATCTGTTTATTCATTCTTTCATCATGCATTCTTTCTACATGTCCGAACCACCGGAGCATTCCTTTCCTTACCTTCACCCCGACACTCTCTTTCAGACCAACTGTCTTTCTTACTTCGGTATTACGAACGCGGTAGATTAATAACATTTGAGAATAACTGCTGGGCCAACAGAAACGGCTATCAGATTTGTTTTTATTGTCTATAGAGGCAGAAAATCTAGAAAAACTGAAATGGTCTTCAGCTATGGATGATTTGATAAATAAGTTCTTTCCGAACCACCGGAGCATTTCTTTCCTTACCTTCACCCCGACACTCTCTTTCAGACCAACTCTCTTTCTTACTTCGGTATTACGAACGCGGTACGCGAGCGTCACTCCGCAGATTTTGCGCAGTGCTCGCATCTCGACCGCGTTTACTCTACTTTCATGCTCTCTCTTCCATACCCAACTCTCGCTTCCATACGTGAGCGTAGGTACCAGCACCGCGTTGTGTATGGCGAGCTGGGCCTTCTGGCTGAGGTTCAAAAGTATAAGTAATAACTTATAATCAATATATAATTATTTTAATTCAATTCGAGCATTTTCTGTTTCTTTTATAAAAGAACTTGACCCCTCCTTTGGGCCCCCTAACACGTTATGATACGAGGCCCGTCTAAGGCAACCACTGCTGCGTACGCTGTTTTCTTGAACATACCAAAATACAGACGTCGTATTTTATATTTGGGTCTGACCAACGCCCTAGATTGATTAGGAGGGCGGTATGATGACTGGTACCTAGGCTTAGTTAATTATTTTTTAGCTTTTAGTACATTATCTACACATCATTGTTTTTAATAATAAAGGTGACCTCAGTTTCAGAAACGATGATCTGCAATTCTACATCATTATTATCTTTGTTTACAATAAGCCGTTAATTAAAAAAACACCTATTTTATTCTATTCTATTGATGAAATTTTTACATGAATTCCATACAAATTATGATAGTTTTCTACCAATGGTAAGATACAGAAACCCGCCAGTAGTGGATTATTTCGATTATTATTTTGAAATAATAAATTTCTTAATAGCTCTATTTTTCATTTCAATAATAACTATGAATAAGAAAGCGTTTTTTTTTCAAACAGAACTCACTTGTATTTCTCGCTTTGATTTTCAACTGAAATCTGAAGTAGTACCTGAAAAAAAGTTCAAATTATTTTTTAATTCTTAATTACCCTTATACCTCTATGGCAACACTTATAAGGTTAGTGTGTAAATATTCTCTTTATTTTCTTCTATATATATATATATATATATATATATATATAAATGGAGTAACCGGATGTTGGAAGTTAATACGGATGGCGGAAGTTGGTTTTATGAAGGAAGTGTAACTGAAGTGGCGCCACAGCATTACCGGATGGTGTCACTGCGGCGCGCTACGAGGACCTGTTAAATACACGGTGTTCGGGCAGAGGAGGGTCAGTCTTAAACCGACAGTCTACGAGTCTACAACCAAGTCTACGACCGACAGTCTGCATTGACAGACTGGGGTGAGGAGCACATAATATAATGTGGTCTCGATAATTTCTGCTTGATCATCGCAGTATTCTTGAAGGGAAAATTGCTGCTTGACACCTGACAAGCGTGGATGCAACTCTTGGAGTTGTCCTAATATTTCTGTGTATTAGTGTGCAATATTGCATATCATAATTGTAATAATTTTAGTGTAATAAAGTTTGATTATAATATTTCAGATTATTATTGTGTTATTCTCGAAGCGTCATTCGTTCGCTCCCGGCGTGAACCCGATATATATCAATTTCTGTTCGTTAGTCTCGCTAAAACTCGAGAACGGCTGGACTGATTTGGCTAATTTTGGTTTTGAATTATTTATGGAAGTCCAGGGAAGGTTTAAAAGGTGAGTAAATATGAAGAAAATGCTTGGTATATAGTGAAAACAACAATTTCGATTTCCCTTACAAACTATTCCTGCCTGTCAAAAATTGATGTTCGTCCCGTCTTTTAGAAGTCAATTAAATTTAAAAGTCGTTCAGAAATCAAATTAAATTTAAAAGTATTTTTTTTTTCATTTTTTGGTTTTGAACGTCAAACGTTTGATGTTCGTCCCTTCGTTCAGAAATCAACGTTTTTTATTTATTGATTCTGAGGCGGTACGAAGTTTGCCGGGTCAGCAGCTAGTTCTTAATAAATAAACAAAAACAAATTTTAATGTGACCTAATTAACAGTATCACAAAACATCGATAAAGGAATTGCATTCATAAAAATCGCATAATTAATCTGAGTTTCCAAATAACTTCTTTTCCTAGAACACTTCTAGCATGATAGTTCAAGAGGATTTTTACTCATGGACGACAAACTTTTAAAATATACTAGCTGCGCCCGCGGTTTCACCCGCGTGGTGATGGAAAATCATTATATTTTGGATAATTCACACTATATCTTTATAAATTATAGCCTATGGTGTAATTCTGATGTGTAAGCTATATTATTGTAAAGTTTCATCAAAATCCATTCAGTAGTTTTTGCGTTAAAATGTAATATACATTCATACATTCTTACAAACTTTCGCGTTTATAATATTTATATAGAGATTATAGTCACAAAATAAAATTGCAATTATATAACAAAATAACGGGTATGTACTTCAAAATTTATTTCTCCTTTTTAGTGAATTTATATAAAAGTTTGTTTTTAAAATTCTTTTTTTTATTATTTTTTTAATTTATGACTTCTTACCGTATCAGACACAAACAGCTGAATCAATCATCTACATGAAGTCACTTTTGGCACTTATTACAAAAGCTGAGCTCATTTAAGACCGGTGCACATGTGTGGTCCCCAAGAATAGACTGCGTCAATCATAAACCAGGCCTAATTGAGTTAGGTCGTAAAGCGCGGTGTGAAACGGCGCGGCTGAGTATCACGCGGTTTTTCCGCGTAGTAGCTCATGTTCAACCATTGGACTGTTTCTTATTGGATATAAGACATATAGGCCAAATAGTTCTCGCATACACAAATGATGATGAGAGAATGATGATATTTTATTTTTACTTTATTTATTTGGTTTACCAACAATTACTTGCACTAATACTAAGGATGTAGTGTGTACATAACTTTATTAAAAAAAAACATGACAAATGTAGTAATTACTTATAGGAAAACACTACATGCAATTTGATATTTTGTAGTATGAAAAATTATAACACAGAATTTAAAGAACAAAAAAAAGGCTTTAATAGCTATTCAGTTTCAAACATATAAAATACTAGCTTCTGCCCGCGACGCCGTCCGCGTGGAATTTGTATTCAAACAGAATTTAAAAAACACGTACTGGCTGATTTGAATTGCCTCTTGAAGTGCACCCTTACAGCAGCTCCACAATGATGGTATGTGAGAACCGAGACAGAACAGACTGAGGTAGTTTTTGCAGAAGGCAACATGAACGCTGAAAGTTACGTTGGAGATGTTTGAACACCAATCGTCGTCCTCAGCCATTCGTAGTCCACTGCTGAACGTAGGCCTCCCCGAGACGGCGCCACTCATCCCTGTCCTCCGTTTTCCTCATCCAGCGTCTACCGGTGACCTTGCACGGGTCGTCGGTCCATCGGGCTGGACGGCGTCCGACACTACGTTTACCGTGACGCGGTCTCCACTCCAGGACTCGTCTGGAACTTCACGCCAGTTCCCTTGCGGGGTAGGCACGAACAACAGAGCGCCATTCAGGCTTATTCTTACACACCTCACTTGCTTCTTTGACATTCATAACTCTTGTCATGTACGCTCGTCTGTTCTTAAGGCTCCTCACATCACCTTCTGCTAGTACACGATCAACTTGATCATGGAAGGTGTGTCGTGGCCTTCCACGACTTCTGCATCCATCCACTTATGCATTGTACATCTGTTTAGTCATTCTTTCATCATGCATTCTTTCCACATGCCCGAACCACCGGAGCATTCCTTACATACATAATAAACTCATTATTACAAGCCAATCATTAATGCTTGTTCATACGACAGAATTAATTTGAGTGTTCCATTAGTGGTGCGGAAGCGATCAGTCAAAATGCCCACTTGTGGGCGTTTTTTGAAACGACCCGGCGCGTATTGGTACGATTTACAATTTTTCGATTAGGGGCCATGCATAAATTACGTCACACGTAATTTTTTTTAACCAATCTCAATCAAGTCAAAACTCAATCGATGGTAAAGCAAATTAATTAATAGTAAGATGTAGGAACCAGCCAAAAATCCTATCTGTGCAGGAACGGAGAAAGAATACAATTATCTGCGGCCGGGCGGCGTGTCGTAGGAGCCGACAAAACAACCCACAGCCAGGTGGTAGGGTATTTGCCCGACTGGATGGCTATCACCCCTGGTCTAAAGTATGTCGCCATAACAACCTTGAGTTGTGTTTTGGTATTAGTGACCAGGTTCCAGTCTCTCTTAAGAGAGCATCAGCGCATATGTAGCGTCTTTGCTGTTGCAAACGTCCATAGGCGATGTAACCGCTTTCCATCAAGTGCGCCGTCTGTCTGCCTGTCTGCTGAATTCCAGCAAAAAAATCTTACTATTGGTAATTATTGGAGGTCATTGTATTGGGAAAATAAATTAGTTACTAATTTTATAATCGATTTTCAATACTAATCTGTTAATAGTCGGAAATCTATATTAATATTATAAAGCTGAAGAGTTTGTTTGTTTAAACGCGCTAATCTCAGGAACCGCTAGTCCGATTTGATAAATTATTTCAGTGTTGAATAGTAAATTTATCAAGGAAGGCTATAGGTTACATTATATTTTCAAAAAATTAGGGATCCTTACTAAAAGTCCAATAATGTAACCCAAGGTGTAAAAAAATGACCCGAAAAAATCCTTACACGGCGTGCGCTGCGAAAACTATTGATTGTAGAACAAAACAATGTACTACCACTTTGCAGAACATATAATTGTCCACAAAAAATATCGCGTAACCATATGTCTAACTATTGTAGGTATCTCACAATAAGTGTTTTCTTTTATTTTATTTTTAATAATTAAAATGCCGTCGCTTCAAAAACTCTTTATTTTGTACCTTGGTATTAATCCTTATCAAAATAAATTACTCCATATTCAAGACGAATTCAATACCTTTTTCTAGAACTTTTTGAATTATTCAATTCGGACTTTTCATTCAAAAGATATCGCGATATTTAAAATGTAAGTATTAGTGTTGTAGCCAAATATACTAACATTGTTTGATTGAACGCGCTAATCTCAGGAACTACGGGTCTGGTTTGAAAAATTCTTTCAGTGTTGGATAGCCCATTTATCGAGGAAGGCTATAGGCTATATATCATCACGCTAAGACCAATAGGTGCAGAGTACCAATGAATAATGTTTCAAAATCGGAGGGTTTTGAAAGCAAATTCCACGCGGACGACGTCGCGGGCACAGCTAGTTATTCATAATCGTCCACCTGTAATATGTAAGCAAAAGTACATTAACAGGACTGTGAATATATGTTACAATAAACTATATTATTTAGATATAAAAACAGGCTACAAAATACATTTTATCATCTTGCTTCTAAAATATTATCATATAAATATTTTTTTTAACTGTTTTAACAACAATTAATACGTTTGTTTAAACTTATGACGTCATAACTTTAACGCTCGTACAAAATCGATGAGGTTACGACGTTTTGTAACATGATAAAAGGTGTAATAAAACTACGTTTTAATGGTTTTAAGCGCGGTATTTTATTTGATTTTTATTATTCCGACGTTTCGTTCACTTTTCAGTAGCCATGATCACGGAAGACATAGACGTCCAGTGTCAATAAATATTGTTAAAGTTTTTTTAACCTACCGCCAACTTGTTCATTTTAATTATTTAGTTTGAATATTTGTTTATGGTTATCATTTGCTTTTATTATCTGTAGGAGTCGCGAAAACTTAAGAAAATACCCACTATTTTGTTTTTTTAGAAAAGTAATATAGTTGTACGATACGATACCGAAATGACAGATTAAGCCATCGTAAGGTTGTAAATCGGGTTGTTGGTCGCCAATGACGAAATGACTTGATGTACACTGATTCAGAGTTGTAAATGCTAATTTTGTATGTAATGATGCACTGAGTTTTTAGGTCGAGGTGTTTCGGGAAAATTTTAAGATCATCCAACCAGTTCCCGAAAAATAAGATATTTTCAAAAGAACGTCGAACGTTTTCGAATTTAGAAATACAGTTAAAAGTAAAATTCACTGCGTGACGGTCCACAGATTAAAGGTGTTCCACGGAGGTGACAAACGTCAAATGGAAAAAAAAATTAAAGGCTATTAATTAAAGTACTATTGAAAACTTAGCGAAATTGACTTTTTTCCCAATTTTGTACTTTACACTTTAAAGTATTTTTTAGCACTATGATTTTAAGTGTGGAGGGAGGGGGGGTATTGATAGCACAATATTATTCGTGACTTTTTTTCAGATTTTACTTATGTATATGTTAATCGCCTGAGAAAGCCTTATTTGTGTTTTTGCTACAGAATAGAATAGAATATATTTATTGCGTAATGCATGTACACAGATGTTACGGTTCTTACAGTATCAATGCATTCGGCCCATAATTGGGCGTGCAAAATTAAAATTACAATATTGATTTATAAACATATTTTTACAAGCAATGAATCAATACAATTAAAATTAAAAATTAATAATAATAATCATAGACATACAATATAATAATAATCTAAATAATAAAATATCTTTTTTTTTCTTTTTTATTGCAGGAGATCAGCAGACAGGCAAATGGCCCACTTGATGGAAAACGGTTACCATCGCCTATGGACATTTGCAACACCAAAGGTACTACAAATGCGCTGCTGCTCTCTTAAGTGAGTCTGGAACCTGGTCCCTAATGCCGGAACACAACTCAAAGTTGTTATGGCGGCATGCTCTAGACCAGGGATGGTAGCCATCCAGTCGGGCAAATGCCCTACCACCTGGCTGTGGGTTGTTAAGTCGCCTCTTACGACAGGCCGCCCGGCCGCAGGAAATTGTATTCTTTCTCCGTTCCTGCACGGATGAAATTTACTACTATTAAAGCATGTCAAATATATTTATGTCAGTTCATAGTGTTTCATCGTCCATAAACATGTTTATATTATAATAGCATTTAGTGGTCAGTAGCATTTTTTTTTTAATAGTGTATATGGCAGTTCTCTAAGAGATTTCGGAAGCTTATTGTATACGAAGGGCCCCATGCAATAGACACTTTTGCGCATTAATGCCGTAATTGAGTTGATGGTGCAGACTTTAAATTCATCGCGTCTGTCACGTGGAAAGACCTTCGAACGCTGACTAACTTTATAATGGCATACAGACTACACGTTTCCTCCTTTTATTTAGCCAAATTGTTTACGAGAAAAATGACTCTATGACTTGAACCGACAGACGAACGGACGGACATGGCGAAAACATAGATTTTTCTATTGCATGAGTTCAGCAGACAGGCAGACGGCCCACCCGATGGAAAGTGGTTACCATCAAAGCT
Source organism: Dendrolimus kikuchii (assembly GCA_019925095.2). Lineage (NCBI taxonomy): Eukaryota > Metazoa > Arthropoda > Insecta > Lepidoptera > Lasiocampidae > Dendrolimus > Dendrolimus kikuchii. Next base: position 2,131,958 of record CM034396.1, on the reverse strand, counting down.
GCTACCAACGTCCACTAATGCCGGAACACAATTTAAGGTTGTTATAGCGGCATACTCTAGACCAGGGGTGGTAGTCATCCAGGCGGGAAAATACCCTAACACCTGGCTGTAGGTTGCTTTGTCGCCTCTTACGACAGGCCGCCCGGCCGCAGGAAATTGTATTCTTTCTCCGTCCCTGCAAGGATGTTGCGTTTTCGTCAAAATTACTACGGAATCTAAAAGAAGCGCAAGCGCATATTGAAGTTTAAGCGATAAAAATATCTGAAGAAGTTACATACATACATACATAACTTCACGCCAGTTCCCTTGCGGGGTAGGCACGAACAACAGAGTGCCATTTAGGCTTATTCTTACACACCTCACTTGCCTCTTTGACATTCATAACTCTTGTCATGCAAGCTCGTCTGTTCTTAGTTACAGAAGTTACAGTGTAATGAAAATTAAATTATTTTTTATAGACAATCAAAAAACTGTCATTATCATTAGAATTGTTTTTTATATGGCATTGATGCGTGGCCCATTGGGTCTTGTGCGGCACAAGCAAGAGCCGTGTCACGGAGATGAATATGCTGTGGTGCATGTCACGCAGAAAGACCGCGTCAGGATTCTCGCATCCGAGTCGATCTTCATGTCCATGACATGAAAAAACTGCAAGAGAGCGGCTAGTTATGTAAGGAACAAATGTGTAGCCATGCCGCTTCCCCAACTCCCGGTGGAAGAGGAAGGCCCAAGAACTGCTGGCTTCACATTGTGAAGGATCTTATACGCACCAATGGTCTCAAAACAAGGAATGCTGAAATCACGCGAAGAAAAAGTAGAAAAGCGAATCTCGGCGTCGAAGGAAACATTCCAAACGCAACCGGGATTAACGCTTGGACGATGATTTAAAATAAGCTTTTTTAAATACAAGCTTTTGAGATCCTGGATATCATGTAGCAACAGAGTGCTAGCCAAGACAAGTAAAACGAGCCCAAACACGACGGGTCTATCTTGTTTAGTACAGGAGTTCCTATGGCCACCTTCCGACTCCAGCATCAGATCAGCTCAATGGTACCATATTATTGCATTGTCACGCGATATACATATTCGTGCAAAATTTCAGCTCAATCGGAAACCGGGAAGTTGGTCAAATTTAACTTGCAAGATTCCACCCGAACATACATACATACATTTCACTTTTCACCACCGCACGATTGCGCCTAGTACATTTTGCTCCGCACAAAATAAATCTTTAAAATAATTAATCGTTATTAAAAGTTCTCTGTGTGTCTTGAAAAGTTCAACGAAATAACAACTCAAGTGTACGAACGTTATCCAGTTATTAAAAGTGTGATTAAAAGAACAATACGTAAATATATGTTCAACCTTAAAATTACATTTTATGAATGATACCAGTTTTATACAGTTTGGAAGGTCACATTATATACAACTCAGAGGTGATATTTACTTTATTAAGACTAAACTTCCTTTAAAACTGTGTAAAAATAGTGATAAGGGATAACATTTAAACAAATAATTCGATTAACAAAAAGAGTGGTCTACCCGCAATTCTGTGAATAAAATTAAAAATCAAATTTCGAGTCCGCATTTTTACACATATATTTAGAACTTTAAAGAGCCAATCTTATGAAATATTTTATTTACCTTTATACCGTGTACTGTCTGGTTAATATAGACTCACAGAATAAAGTACAAGAAAAGGTGTGCTAAACTAACAACAACTATATATAATTTGGATGGACAGAGATTAACATATTGGTACATTTTTATTATACTGTATAATCTTGCACGTAATGCCTCTGAAACGAACACCTCCTAAACAACCAATTGCTACCAGCCCTTTGCTTGGAGAAGAAATGGATTCCGAATTGCAACATTGTTCTTCGGAACCTATTTTGAATATAGAGCGCATTAGTGATGAACCATGTGCTAGTAACTACCTTGCGTATGTAGGCACCCGCAAGAGCTCCAAACGGCAGCGTGTAGATGTTTCTGAAGCTAAATTAATAGATTTCATGGGTGAAATGACAAAGATGTGGAAAGATTTTCAAGTTCAACAGAACTCGAGCTATGAAAGGCTAGTCTCCGCTGTTGAGGATATAAGGGCTTCTATAGATTTTGTGGCTAATAAATATGACTCATTGCAGACTCAGATTAATAAACTTGAAGAGGAACGTAAAGTTAACTCAAATTATATATCGGCTTTAGAAAATAAATTGGAAAAATACGAACAAATGTCGAGATCCACATGTATTGAAATAAGAAATATACCTATAGTACCCTCTGAAACCAAGACCTCGCTTATGAATACGGTCATAAACACAGCAAAAGTCTTAAATATATCTATGGAACCTCGGGATATCAAAGACGTGTTTCGTATAAAGTCAAGAGATCCGGTGGACAAGACCATAATTGTAGACTTCACCAGCGTTATTATGAAAGATAAATTAATCACCGTTTACCGTAAAAAAAAATTAAAGAAAGCAACAAACTTACAACTGAGAATTTACATATTCCTGGACCTGTCAAACCTATCTTCATTTCTGAGAAACTATCGGCAAAAATGAAGAGATTGTTTTATCTTGCTCGCGAATATGCCAAACAAAATGACTACAAATATTGCTGGGTCACTCACGGTAAAATCTTCATCAGGAAGCGCGATGGTGACAGATTCATCAAAATTATGAATGAATCTGACCTACACAATACTCAAAACCACAAAGATTGACTAGATTCCATCACTGCTATATATTCCGGCTTATTCATTCAGCAGATCTTGACGCTGAATGTAGTCTATTGTTTTATTATCATCTTTATCTATTTTTGTAACCCTAATATTGTGTCAAAATATTTCAATTTTCACATATTACACTATTATTCGCTGTTCTATAATAATAACCTTACAAACATACCCGTCACACATACATTTACTTGCAAAGTATTTGCAAACATACATTTCTCCACTAACAACAAGAGTGCTGAGTACATCTTTCTTTATCAGTATACCTTTATATTATTATTTAAAGCATATGTAACTATACTTATAATTACAATGTACAATAACTCTCAACCTAACCTCTTTTATTATTCACAAGTAACATGCGTCATATGTTCTTTAGCAGTTTTCTACTATGAATAACGATATTCTACATTTAAATAATGAAATTGAGAATCTAACGACCTGTTCTACATTTGAATGTGCACCTGACCAACTTACTCAATATGTTTCTGTGGACAATATAGCTTTGAATATTTTGCAATTAAATATCCGCAGCATCAATTGTAATTTTGACTCATTTTTAGTTCTTTTTCATAGAATTCAAATTCAAATCGATATCATTGTATTAACAGAATGTTGGCTAAGTAAATGTCCGAACTTACCTGATCTCTTGGGATACAATTCATATAAATCAAGCTATACTAGCCAAAACGAAGGAGTTGTGGCCTACGTTAGATCAGGTCTAAATTGTAAAGTTACTATTCCTAAATTTGAGGACGCTAACGCTTTATTACTAAACTTAGGCATTGCAACAACAATACTAGCACTATACAGGTCACCATCTTATAAAAATATTGATCGTTTCTTAAACAGTATTGATAATATTATTAGTGATTCAAAACATTCATCAACATTTATAGTTATAGGTGATATTAACATTAATATAGCCCATGGCCATTCGGATTGTAATTCAGATGAATATCTTAACTTACTAGCCTCACATTCCATGTTACCTGCCTATACTAGCCCTACTCGTTTAAATAATTGTCTCGATCATGTTATCTTTCGCTCTCCAGCTTTTGCCACTTCTTTTATTTTGGATTCACTCATCACTGATCACGCTCCAATTTTATTTTGTTGTCCCATCAAACTTAACTCTGCCTCCCCATCAAACAGACTAAGACATAAATTAGATATACCAGCAATCATTAAAGATATTGAAAATACAGACTTTTCTCCAGTTATATCTAATGACAATCCCGAATCTGCGGCTACTGCTCTTGTTAATATTCTTATGTCAATAATTAAGAAACATAATCGAATCTCCTCAGTCCCTAGTAAACTGAGAATCATCAAACCTTGGATAACAGCCGGACTCTTACGCTGCATAAGACACAGAGACAAGCTTTATAGACAATCCAAAAATGACAAAAACAATGTAACTCTCCGATTGACTTACACTCGGTATCGTAACTTCTGCAATAACTTGTTAAAGAAGATTAAACGAGATTATGAATACAATGAATTACAGAAAGCTAAAAATAATCCCAGAGCTACCTGGAAAATTATTAAAACTATTACTAACATTAATTCTAAGAAAAACCCTTCTGGAGATCTCCTAGAATCTACGAATGACTGCTCCACTGCCATAAATAATGTTAATCACTATTTTGCAAACATTGGAAAAAACTTAGCATCCAAATTTATAGATGAGCAAGACACTAATAATACTGACTACAGAGTTAATACTAGTTATCTAAATAATCCATTACAGTCTATGGCCCTATACAACGTTGATTACAGTGAGATAGAAATGATTATTCTTAATCTCAAAAAGCACTGTGCTGTCGGTTGGGACACAATTCCCTCGTCTGTACTTATTGCTGCCAGGCATATACTTATACCTGTCCTAAACTCTCTCTTTAATCTCTGTTTAACTACTGGGGTGTTTCCTTCTGTATTTAAGAAAGCTCTTGTGCATCCAATCCACAAATCTGGTGATACACGATGTACTTCAAATTACAGACCGATTTCAGTATTGTCATCCTTGTCTAAAGTTTTTGAAAAAATCATTAATAAAAGACTTATTACTTTTTTAAATTCTAATAATATTCTTTCTCGTAATCAATTTGGATTTATAAAGAACAAATGTACTGAAGATGCTATCCTAAAGTTAACAAACGGTGTTATACATAACTTTGACCATAAATTCAAGACTGCTGGTATCTTCTTGGATCTTTCCAAGGCCTTCGACACTGTTTCAATTCCAAAACTTCTAGATAAACTGGAACACATAGGCGTAAGAGGTCTTGCCCTGGAATTACTCAAAAGTTACGTAACTGGTCGTAAACAACAGGTCGTCATCAATGAGTACATCAGTCACGAGGCTAATATCACATTTGGCGTGCCCCAAGGTAGTGTTCTCGGGCCTACCTTGTTCCTTGTCTATATTAATGATCTTTGTAACTTATGTTTGCCAAATTGTCAAATAATCACTTACGCCGATGATACAGCAATTCTTGTTTCTGGTCAAAGCTGGTGTGAAGTTCAGACTAAATCAGATTTTGCTCTAACAACTATCTCTAACTGGCTTAAAGAAAACCTGTTAACACTTAATGCCTCCAAATCTAAATATATCACCTTTTCCCTAAATTCTCAACTACAACCACCTCCCTCCTTCAATATTCGTGTTCATAATAGCTGTAATGATAAAATTATATGCTCGTGTCCTGACCTTGAACGAACAAATAATATTAAATATTTGGGCGTATGGCTGGATCCTACACTATCCTGGAAATATCACATTGATTGGGCTATTTCTAAGGTTCGGAAATTAATTTTTATTTTCAAAAATCTTAGACAAGTAGCAGACGTCAAGACCCTTAAAACAGTATATTTTGCACTTGCCCAGTCCGTAATAGCCTATTGTATAACAATTTGGGGTGGATCACTTCGTAGCCATTTTCTCAGGCTCGAAAGAGCACAGAGGGCGGTTCTAAAAGTCATAGGTGGTAAATCACGTCGTTATTCAACTTCTAAGTTATACAAAGATTCCGAAGTATTAACTGTTAGACAGTTATTTATCTTAGCTATAGTTATGAGGAAACATGCTGAACTGCCATATGATCCTTCTTATCTCAGTGGTCGCAAATCGGATCGTGTTTGCAAGTTTGAATCTAGACGCACATCTATTGCTTCTAGACATTACCATCACCTCAGTACCAAAATCTACAATAAATGCAACCAAATATTAAATATCTATCCCCTTACCTCTCGCTGCTGTAAAACCAAAATTATGACCTGGCTGTGTACACTGGATTATATACAAACGGAAAACATTTTAACTGTTAACCTATAACTAAAAGGATATATTTATGTTCCTTACTTTACATATACGCACTAATACTCAGTCACATTAAGGTATACGCAACACACAAACACCTACGCACACGTACACACCCACACATACGCACCCACGCACGCATTACTCACCCACACACGCACACACACACACACACACAAACACACGTCGTGCGCTCATAGCCGCGAACGACACCTGAGTTCGTTATTTTTTGTAATTTTGTATACTTAGTTTTAAGTTCATTATATTTGAAATGTATCCTGTGCTATAAAACTACAATATACTTCATTGTCTTGTGGTGGGAGTTGTCACTGCAGCACAGTTTTATACTTTTGCAGTGCAACAAACTGTTCTGTTATTATGTAAATATGTGTTTCTTTAGATCAATAAAATATTTATTATTATTATTATTACATAGGTACATCCATTGCAAGTTAAATAAAAGCTTGTAATATTGTTACACCAAATAAGTGTTTATCACTAAACAACAAATTAAATCAACATGAAACATCGATGTTAAGAATGAAAATGTAATTGCGTGCATACCCTACGTGCCTTAAGCAAAATACGAGGGGCTGAAATGACCCGTCAAATATTTCACCTCGTCACCCTCTATTAATGTCGTACGACAATGTTCATATACCTACAATTGCGACGAGACAAATTTTGTCTATTTGTGTTCTATTATCTATATATTAATACGTGAAGCAAAAACTTTGTACCCCTTTTTACGAAAATTGCGCGGACAGAGGAGTATGAAATTTCGCACACTTATCATTTGTATATTTTTATTATTTTTTTTTATTGCAGGAGTTCAGCAGACAGGCAGACGGCTCACTTGATGGAAAGCGGTTACCATCGCCTATGGACATTTGCAACACCATAGGTGCTATGTTAGTTATAATTTAATGTCAGGAAGACTATAGATATATATTTTTATGCAGAATGAAGTTTTTAATTAATTTTCTTTGTTTAGAGAGGAGGCCAGGCAAATGTTCTACCATGCTTACAATGCATATATGGATAATGCATATCCAGCTGTTGAACTGATGCCTCTTAGTTGCAAAGGCCGATGGAAAGGAGTCACTTGGCAAGTAAGTAAGATTAAGATTGATTTTCTGATCAGTGTCGTGTAACAATGAGATGAGATAACTATATTCTTATTAAAGTTAATTCCTTATTAAAATTTTCGTGGATTGATTCAAAATTTACATGTGTAAGCTATAAATGAAATGTAATTACTAGTGTTAAATATAGCGTTCAATTGTACAATTGCTTGTTTCTCTTATTAGAATTTTTTTATATTTCAGTTTTTCTTTAACATTAGTGGACAGTTTGGACACCTTAGTTATATTGGGTGACTTTCCCAAGTTTAGCAATGCCATGATGCGCTGCTGCTCTATTAAAGGAGACTGGAACCTGGTCACTAATTCCGGAACACAACACAAGGTTGTTATGGCGGCATACTTTAGAACAGGGGTGGTCGCCATGCAGTCGAGCGAATACCCTACCACCTGGCTGTGGGTTGTTAAGTCGCATCTTACGACAGGCCGCCAGGCCGCAGGAAATTGTATTCTTTCTCCGTTCCTGCACGGATAAAATATCTCTATATAAATGATAAGTAAGACAATACGAAGCGAGGAATGCTATTTTTAAATTATAATTATATTTTTAAATTATGCATAAAAAATACATTAAATCAATAAAAAAACATTACACACACTACCATGTATTTGACACACACACGCATATATACTCTTTTGTTTATTGTTAAAGTCAAATTAACAGCGTAGCCTTGGCGAAATCTGTGATTATGGAAGTCTGTAGTCTTTGACATTAATGATTATGGTCGAATTTCGAGCACGGGTGACCAGTCTGTGTAATTCTCGCAAAAGTACTTACAGATTACAATAAGAAAGGTGGTTGATGATGGTTGCGATGGTGACAAACTTCCACTAATTTCATTATTTGATTGAGAATAAGCGTACCCTAATTAAGTGAAAATAATTGAAAAAAAAAATACTAAATCTCATAACTCTATAAACTAGAGAATGGATCTGAAGGGTTTTTGTAATGCTTGCAATAATCATAAACCGCTCACCGGAACGTATCAGTGACGCGTGTGACAAGTGACGTTAGTGACATTGGCGCCACCAACCCAATTGTACAAATCTTCAAAATTCGAATACGGAGCGAGCGGTGAGTTTACAAATAATTTAATTGCAAGCCTATTTTATTATCAATATTTACGTGCCAATCCGCACAGGATCAATATCCAAAAAAAAAATTGGTTTGTACAATTACAAACCAATTTTTTTTTGGAATCTTTGGAGTCGATGAAACGAACAAAAGCGATACTAAAAATAGACAAACACATAAAATTCAACCTTATATGATTCGAAATAAAACACATTTTTCTTTACCCGTTAGTATTAATTTTCATTTTAAATAAAACAGTGCATTGAATTTTGAACTTTATGCTAGTGACTTAAAGTGTAATATAGATTGAATTAGTACGAATAAGGGTCAAAATACCTAAGTATAATAATAATAATAATCGGCAGACAAACACACACATTGTATATCCCCAAATTAAGCAAGTTACGCTTGTGTTATGGGTAATATACAACGGACTACTCTGGGGCCGATCCCAGACACCCAGACCATAGTAAATAACGGAGAAAATACGTTTCCGAAATTTACTTTACAATTACTTTTTAAATTTACTTTTTAATTTGCAGTGAGGTACGCCGGCAAAGGCTTAGCCCGCTCAACCACAGAGGCCGTCAGTATAAATACGTCTATAATAGAACAGAAATGCAAAAATTCTATTCTCTGAAGTTTCACATGTACTGCGTGTGAACTGGACATACAAAAAATTTTGTTTCATTTTTTAGTTTACAAGTAAGAGGGGGATTGGAATTTTCAAGAAGCGCTGTCGATATAAGATGTCTCTCACACTAAAACCTACCAAATGCGCTGTTTACTTTCATTTATATACTAGATGAATCCGCAAATTCGCTCGCGTAGAATATTTTTCCGCGGAACGTAAAAAAGCAGTAGCCTAAGTTACTCCTTATAACACCAGCTATCTACCAGTGAAAGTCCCGTCAAAATCGGTCCAGCCGTTTCAGAGATTAGCCGGAACATCCAGACAGACAGATAGACAAGACAGATATTTCTCCGTGCAGGAACGGAAAAGAATGCCAATTCCTGCGGCCGGGCGGCTTGTCGTAAGAGGCGACAAAACAACCCACAGCCAGGTAGTAAGGCATTTGCCCGACTGGATGGCGACCACCCCTGGTCTAGAGTATGCCGCCATAACAACTTTGAATTGTGTTCAGGTGGCAGGCATCAGTGGTCAGGTTTCAGTTTCTGCTTTAAGGCCGGCAGCACATTGGCAGCACTTCTGATATTGCTACTGTTCATAGATGACGCCTGACGGTAACCACTTTCAATCACAGTTGGTTCAATCACACTGTTTGCTATGCTTCAGCAATAAAAAATTTAAAAAAAAAATTATATACAAGTAGGTACCGTAAAACCTTCATATGCATTTAGTGAAAAGCTGTTATTAGAAATTACAAACATACGTACATACATACATAACTTCCCGCCAGTTCCCTTGCGGGGTAGGTACGAACAACAGAGGGCCATTTAGGCTTATTCTTACATACCTCACTTGCTTCTTTGACATTCATAACTCTTGCCATGCACGCTCGTCTGTTCTTAAGGCTCCTGACATCACCTTCTGCTAGTACACGATCAATTTGATCATGGAAGGTGTGTCGTGGTCTTCCACGACTTCTGCATCCATCCACTTTTGCAAATTACAAACAGACACTTCAATTTTATTTATCTATATAGATAACATTCTCGATCGATTCACACACATCGCCTCCTTTCACCTAATCTCAAGTGTTAATCCTAAGATAGTAATCCCTTTTGATCTAATCCCATTGTGCCCCATAATGAGTAATTAAATAACTAATTAATAATCCCCCTATAGAGTTACGGCAGAGAATTATCTTCAGGGCTCCATTTTGACAAGGGTCGGATATGTGATACGCTTACGGAAGCAAGCTATTGTTCAAGGAAATCATGACGTACTATATTTATTAAATATAAATTATTATACCTTAAGCTTCTTAGTTAAGAAGTGGTTGAACATTACTTAGATTTTTATAAATAAGGCAGGAATAGCGTTTTCAAACTGAAGTGTACGTCGGGGTCAGCAATGAAGAGAGTGCTATGATATTGGACCTGATGTAAGGCTCTTGAATAAATATAACTTCGCTCTTAATACTGGCTTTTATTTTCTAGTAAGTATCTTTCGGTAGTACAAAAAGAATCTCTGTAAATTGAATTCAAACCCCATGTCTTTTGTACATTTTTGAATTCCAACCAATGAGAGCGAGTTTTATACACAACTCTCATTGGTTAGTCGTATTATTACGTCCTGGCTAACATAGCTATATAGGCATTGATTATCAATAACAAAACTAGATCATTAAGTATTTGACAAATTAAATTTGAATAAATAAATAAGGAATTAGAAGTCGATAGTTATATATATTATTTTATGATTATTATAAATAATAAACATAGCATATCTCAAAATATGTTGTTGCTATGTTTTTCTTAAGGTAGCACTTGTCAAACGTCAAAAGCCAAATAGTAGTTTTTGGCGGGAACTGAAAGAGGACGTTGCGCTGTGCAGTTTTATGTTCTAAAAATGTGTAAAATTACTCTAAACTGAACAGTAGCTGTAGGATATTGATAGTTTTTGAGTAGTAATTATGTGTTTTTGTGAGAAATGTGAACTATATAGTCAAATGTGGCTTTTCGAGTTTTCACAAGAACTGCGTTGAATGGCGTCGGTTGTAGCCTACAATACAACTGCGCTACTATATGAAGACTTATACATCAGAATTGGCTGTATGAACTAAGATTCCTTTGCCTGCCTTTGTGTCTACTACTACTACTCAAAAGCCAAATGCCAAAAGATTGACCTTGAACTTGATCTACTTTTGTTTATGAGAAAATTACATTTAATTACTAGTTGTATTGCAAGAGTTTCTAGTAAAATGTATAAACCAATAATTGAGTTGGAAACCCGAACGCGTGGTAACCAGGATCATGCTTATAAAAAGCAAATTAAAGAATACAAAAACATCTATAACTATATAATAATAATAATCGGCAGACAAACACACATATTGTATATCCCCAAATTATGCAAGTTACGCTTGTGTTATGGGTAATATACAACGGACTACTCTGGGGCCGATCCCAGACACCCAGACCATAGTAAATAACGGAGAAAATACGTTTTCCGAAATTTACTATACCAGGAATCGAACCCGGAACCTCTGCGTTGCAGTGAGGTACGCCGGCAAAGGCTTAGCCCGCTCAACCACAGAGGCCGACGACGCCGATAGCTATGAACGTGGTAAGTATATCCACTACAAAACAGATTCAAGATATTGTCAATGGAAGCGGACATGCAGACGGCCCCGATGGAAAGCTGTTACCATCGCCTATGAACATTTGTAACACCAAAGGTGCTACCAATCTCCTGCCGCTCTGTAAAGGCAGATACCTGGCCACTAATGCCGGACACAACTCAAGCTTGTTATGGCGGCATATCTTAGATCAGGGGTGGTAGCCATCCAGACAGGCAAATGCCTTACCCCCTGGCTATGGGTTGTTATGTTGTCTTATACGACAGGCCGCCCGGCCGCAGGAAATTGTATTCTTTCTCCGTTCCTGCACGGATAAAGTACATAAAACCCGTCATTTTGTTACATTATTGTAATTTATTTTATATATTTTTGAGCATGTCGCTATAACAACCTTGAGTTGTGTTCCGGCATTAGTGAACAGGTTCCAGTCTCCCTTAAGAGAGCAGCAGCGCATTTGTAGCACCTTTGGTGTTGCAAATGTCCATAGGCGATGGTAACCGCTTTCCATCAAGCGTGTCGTCTGCCTGTCTTCTGTAGGAAATTGTATTACTAAAATAAATTATTAAAATCAGTAATTACATCTACACAGATAAATGAAATTGAAGTGTCTGTTTGTAATAAGAAAATAAAAATGTGAAAAAAATTAGGGAGGATAATTCGAACCAGGAGATCCCGAAAAAGCATTTTTTAGAATTTTTGTCTATCTGGATATTCCGGCCAATCTCTGAAACGGCTAAATCGGTTTTGACGGAACTTTCAAGATAGCTAATGTTATAAGGAGTAACTTGGCTACTTTTTTAGGATTCCGCAAAAAAAACCCACACAGACGAAGTCGCTGGCACAGGTAGTTTTATAATAGAAATGGGTCGGTTAACTATGGCACAAGTCGTGGTAGCGTAATGGCTAGCGCACGCGTCCCAGACCCAAAGGGCGCGGGTTCGATCCTGACTGGAACGCATGCACCGCTTAGGCCATTTTCTGACCTAATGTGCATATTACAATTACCACGTGCTAATACTAGTGAAGGAAATCATCGTGATGCAACCTGCACATCGAGATAACCGATGTGTCAAACCTGCCAAGCCGCCTTGGACAAGCGTGGCAGATATACTGTCCGTGTTCCCCTATAGTGGGAGGCCCGAGCCCAGCAGTGGGACATTTATGGGCTGCTATTATTAACTATGGCACATACAGTGCATCCGTGCAGGAACGGAGAAATAATACAATTTCCTGCGGCCAGGCGGCCTGTCGTAAGAGGCGACTAAACAACCCACAGCCAGGTAGTAGGGTATTTGCTCGACTGGATGGCTACAACCCCTGGTCTAGAGTATGCCGCCATAACAACCTTGTGTTGTGTTCCGGCATTAGCGACCAGGTTCCAGTCTCCGTTAAGAGAGCAGCAGCGCATTTGTAGCACCTTTGGTGTTATAAATGTCCATAGGCGATGGTAACCGTTTTTCATCGAGTGGGCCGTCTGCCTGTCTGCTGAACTCCTGCAATAAATAAATTAAAAAAAAAACATTAGAAAATAAAATTCTGTGCTATGGATGCTAAGATGAATTTCACCGAGACTTGTACAAACTGCGCAGACAAGCAAATTCTTGACGTTGTCCCCCTCATTTTGAGGAGCAATCAGAGCGTAATCCCGCTAGCATTTCTACGTTCCCCTTTTCACCTTGGATTCCCCTAAACCGCATTCGAGACCCCCCCAAATTAAGTTCTCACTTCGTTGCATTTCGGCATAAACGGATCTTTTAATGGTTTTGAGTCGAGTCGTCAAAGCCGTTAAAGATGTTACGGAGTTTTTAAATGTTTACATTCAGATGTTTCCACGTAATTTCAAGTTAAACAGTCGTTGATGAGCTGGTGGACATTTGTAGTGGGTATTTGAGGCTCAGAGAGGTTTTATACTTCATGAATGATATCTGAATACAAAAATCAAGACGTGGTTGAAAAGTAATTAGAATTTAACCGAGTTACAAATTTTGACAAAATTTCGTATATAAAGTTCTTGGGGCACTCTGAAATTTTGATCATGTTTAAGTTTAATATTTGACACGTTGAAAAATACAAAAGCCAAATTAATAAGAGACTAAACCTCCGTCAAGCTTCCAAGATTTAGAAAAAAAACAAAAAGTTTTGTTCGAAACATCTATCTATCTATCTTTGTTGTTGATGGCTCCAACGCCTTTGGCATTGATTTTGCCAATGTCATAGTAAAAGAGGGTTGTTCGAAACACATAGTTTTTAAAAGAGTAATACAAGTAACTAAAATGACAGACGTCAATGTCATTTTTAACATACTACTTTTATAGTAAATATCTTGGTAAAATATATCCAAATGGCTTGGGTCCTGAAAAACCGATCACAAACGGGTTGATATCATCATATTTACTTACATAATTTAAATAAGTACTTGCACGCACTAGAAATTAATTTTGTCTGTAATTGGTTAAATTTAAAGGTACAATAGTCCACTATCTCGTCGGTCTTTAAATGGCAAGAGGTGAAACTTTTTACAAAGATCATGAATCGCATGAATCGCTAGAGTTTTGGATCTTTCCCTTCAGCATAAATGCAGAATGAATGTGTTTTACACATTATCAATGCGGTCGATGTATTTATGATAACAAGGGTTCCTTATATGAGAGTCATCTACAATATTATAAAAATCTAAACATGCCGTATCTGTACATTGAAGCTATTTAAAAGAAAACAACTGGAATAGACTATATAAAGGAAGACTATATAGAAGGAGAACACAATGCATTGTTTTAGATTTCTTGTCTGTTTGTTCGGGATTCACGTAAAAACTACGGAGCCGATTTCGATTCGGTTTTCGCTTATCGATAGCTAACTTTTAGACTTAGACTCTGCGCTACTTTTTATCCTGGGAAACCCGCGAGATTTTTTCTGGGAATGATTTAAAATGGCCAAATTAAAAAACAAGGAATTCCAATGTGATTTTTTTACTGATATATGACTATAGCAAATTTAATCTAACAAAATGTGTGATATATTTAATCCCGATAATCGCGCGGGAATTTTGCCGGGAGCGGTTTGCAGTTGTTCATATTGTTACGTGTGGGACTCGAATTAAAATGCCGTTGGAATTACTCTAGAATTTATTAGAACTATACAAACACGTATAACATAGGTACAAATATAACTAGACACTACTAGTACAACTGCACGATTCAATAACACGTGCAAAGTCCATCACTATATCGCTTGTCGAATGTACGTCTTACTCGTATCGTAATCCTCGCTCGACTGCCCCACCCCTCCGTTCAGGCATTGTTTTATAGTAAACTGTACAATACACAATCGATTGGATTCTTCCAAGAAAATGTAATTTGTATACCTGCGAGCGGCCAAAAAAGTCGAAAACAATAACAATAAGGATTAGTTTGACAATAATGATGGCCATGAAACAAGTAGAAAAACAATAGCATGTTTTTCTTAATTACAAATTCTAAATACAAGGTAAACAAAAGAATTCCTAAATCCGGGAAGGCAATAAACTGCGCTTTTACGACCGGCAGCTGTGCCTTTATATTTGACGGCATGTAACATTATGCATAAAAATTAGCTTATTCCGACACAGTTTCCACTAAGACGATGGCTTACGTTCTTTTTTAAATGCTGCGATAGTTTAGGTCCCGGGAAACCCGCGGGAATTTCAAATCAAGCGTGGACAAAGTCGCGGGTATATCCTAGTACTCTATAAGTCTATAATATGGGCTCTTTAAAAAATACTGTAAACAGATATTTTAAAAAACCCTGCGGAATATGAAGCCAAAATTTTCGTAAAACTTTTTTTGCTCTGGCCATCAAACAAACATAAAGAAAGTCTTCATGAAGTACTAAAGAAAATCAGAACAATTTAAGGATTCAATGAACAACACAAATCGATTAATGCAATCGCCATTTTGAAACGTCCTTTTATTCAATGAAGCGACACTAAAATTTTATTATGGCGTCGCTATAAAGATATTAAGGGACTCAGTATTGTCTCAGATAATGAGATGCTTTCCAGATTTAAAAATTGTGTGCCTACACGGACTGATTTGTCGCTGACATTTTTCTCCATTATCTGTCAAACAAATAACAGTGTACTAATTACTGCCAACGAATAAAAATATGCGCTTCACTTGTTTTGGCTTTTTTGTTTGAAAATGCGTATCAGGCTGAAACCTCTCTATCACCTCTTGACAGGGGTCGTCGTGAGCGATGATTGAAAATGATGACGTGATTAGTGGCATTTTAGCGGCGACCAAAACGACAGTGGTCGCTATCTGGAACGGCTGAAGGAGCATTTTGAGCGTTGTGAGCTACAAGAGAAACGCGCCCATAGTCAATGAAAAGCCCATGAAGGCGTGTCCTAAGCAAAAATGCTTTTGTCATTAAAAAAGTGAAAGGAACAAAAGAATGGGTTCTCGTTTACAAAACAACAAGGGATTCCGGATTTGCACGCTGAAAACCGCATCGAATCGACGTTAAGGTGCCTCTTATTGTTATTTGTTTTGTTCGGCTTGCTTTGTTTGTTTGAATAGCGGATGGAAGTCTGTGAAAATATAAGAATTGTACTATAATATGGTATTGGACAGTAATGTTCAATAGGGGAGTGGATTGTCAAAACAACTGATATACTTAGAGTCATAGAACGTCGTAGCCTCATAGATTTTATGCGAGCGCACCTTTTTCTAAAAGGGGAACTCCGATTGAGGACCATAGGCCGCGAGAGGAGTAAAGGCACTAGCATCCCCGCAGAAATGTTATTGACACCCCACGATTTGGGATACATAGTAAACCGGTGTGACGTGCGACAAACCATTAGTTTGTTTTGTACTGTCCCTTAAGGCATTGCGTTAGCGTATTCTCTACGTATTGCTGTTGGGTAAATGTAAGAATCAATGATGATGCAAATCAAATCTAATATATTATGCATATACATATAGTTCGCTATTTCGGCGGGACCTCTAGTGCTGTGCTTCTTAAACTACAATCAGCCACACTACCATATAACCCCGAATTCAGATACCTTGGTTCACTACTGCAGAGTAATTGTGATATAGAGAGGGATGTAAGGAGAAGAATAAATGTAGTATAGCTGGAGTGGAGACAGGTAACCGGTGTGACGTGCGACAAACCAATGCCACTGAAACTAAAAGGTGAAATATATAAATCTGTCATACGACCAGTCATGCTATACGGGTCCGAATGTTGGGCCACTAAAGTGATAAACCACAAACGTCTTCACTCAGCTGAGATGAGAATTTTGAGACGGATGTGTGCTGTTACAAAAATGGATAAGGTGAGAGATGAGTACATAAGGGGATCTTTGAAAGTTGCACCCGTGACTGAAAAATTGAGAGGAAGAAGACTGAGTGGGTATGGGCATATAATGAGGAGGGATGAAAGTCACGTAGCAAAAGGAATGTTAAACTACAAGATGGAAGGGTACAAATGTTAAGGTAGACCAAAAAAAGATGGATGGTTTGTGGTGTGACAGAAGATGTATGTCAGAACAGGGGAGTGTGGAAGGAAAAGACATTGTGCCGACCCCAATTAATTGGGAAAGAAAAGAGAGAGTAAATAATAACCATAAACAAAAATTAAAATTAAATAATTCAAATGAACAAGTAGGGGGCAGGTTAGATAATAACTTTGACATTACTCATTGTTACTACATTTTACAAAGTTTGTGAACGGAACGTTAAGTGTCAAAAACGTCATGTCATGTAATTTTAAAAAAACAATATAACCTTTTTTGAACTGAATTCGAATTGCATTCATTTACTCCCGAAACTTACAAATTCAAAAACACGTTATAATCACTTATTGACCCTTCACATCTTTGTCTTCCGAATACAGCTGCCGAAAAGTGGACGAAACGTCAAAATAAAAATCAAATAAAATTCCGCGCTTAAAACCGTTAAAACATAGTCTCAACAGATATTCCTCAGAAGAATTTCTTTAAAAATATTTTTTTCCACTTCTGCACCGCCGCCGCTACTGATCAGAATATAACTACGTGATAAATGTCTGAGCGAACTTTAAAAAATACTCTGTAATTATTATAAAAAGTCCACTTGAATTATTCCGTACAATTCAGGGCTGCACTGAAACTGACAATAATTCACATCGATTTAAAACCGATCCCAAATCCGCCCACGCATTAAAATCGATTAAATAAACAACTATCCCGGCATAAAACCGCGAAATTTCCAATTGAATAAATCAAGACGTTCCGCGTAACCTTTGTAACTCGATCACACAATATCGATTCGAGAATCGTATAACCGATTGATCAATGTCTTAGCACTATCGTCGAGGATTATTCACGCTGACGTTTATCTTGATAAAGTGCGGTTTTCGTTGCGCACACGCATGGTTGAGATAATTTCATTGTTGTGCGGTTCAGTTGCGGTAAAGGAATTGCTTTAAGTGAAATTAATTGGATGAATTAGTTAGTTATATCTATAGTAGATTTTATAAGTATCTGTGCTATGTATAAGTTTTTTTGATGTATAAGGCTTGGCAACTAGGCCTTTAAGCCAGGCGCCGTTGTATTGTAGGCTACAATTGACGTCATTCGACGGAGTTCTTGTGAAAACTCGAATGGCCACATTTGGCTATATAGTTCACATGTCTCGCAAAAACACATAATTACTACTCGAAAACTATCAATATCCTATAACTATTGTTCATTTTAGAGTAATTTTACACATTTTTAGAAAATAAAACTGCACAGCACAACATCTCCTTTCAGTTCCCGCCAAAAACTCCCTGCTATGTATAAGTTGTATTGGACTGCTGAAGTGATACAACAAGGTTTTTTTTTAACGAGAACAAAGCCGACTACAACCTGTAAAGCAAAAAATTATTGTCTACATCTTTAAGTCAGTGTCAATTAAATTTTGTTGTTTTTTTTTTTAGTATTTGATGAAAATATTTATTATTTGCTTTACAGTTTAAGTCGGTTTTGTTTTTTTTTTCTATGAAACGTGTGTACGTGCCTATAATATTCGAGGTTGCTCTCGATTTTAGGTTAAGTTGAATGCTGTATTATCTATGGTTGAATGTTAGGCTATGTTATAGTAGAGTTCTTGGCGGGAACCGAAAAGAGATGTTGTGCTGTGCAGTTTTATTTTCTAAAAATGTGTAAAATTACTCTAAAATGAACAATAGTTGTAGGATATTGATAGTTTTTGAGTAGTAATTATGTGTTTTGTGAGAAATGTGAACTGTATAGTCAAATGTGGCCTTTTGAGTTGTCACAAAAACTCCGTTGAATGGCACTAGCTGATAACCTACTGTTCAGCTGTGCTACACATAGGCTTAATAAAATGAAGAAACTATATTGTAAATTAAGATCTGGCTTAAAAGCCTAGTTACCAAGCCATAAACTTAAATAAATAACTATGTTATAGTAGTGATGTGACAATCACATGTTAAAGGTCTGTTTGTTGGTCCATTGCATCCGAACTGAGAACCTCCGCCTTTTGAACTCGGTTAAAATATAGGCAAACGACGAGTTCTTTTTTTTATAGCTTCTACCTGACTTTCAAGATAATCAGGTAATATATTCTTTTTGTTTCTTTTTTCTTATGTACATAGGAAGGCTTCTGTTGTTTTGAGCGGGCTAAGTTTTTAGCCGGCCGAACTCGCTGGAACACAGAGCGTCCGGGTTGGATTCCTGGCATGGTAAATTTCGATAATGAACTTTCTGTTATTTACTATGGTCTGGGCGTCAGGGAACGGCCTCAGAGTGGTCCGTTGCATATCCCACTTCCTACTAATATTATAAACGCGAAAGTTTGTAAGAATGTATGCATGTAAGTTTGTTACTCTTTCACGCAGAAACTACTGAATTCATTTTGATGAAACTTTACAATAATATGCCTTACACATCAGAATAACATATAGGCCATAATTTATAAAGATCTAGTGTGAATTATCAAACATATAACGATTTTCAATCACCACACGGGTAAAACTGCGGGGCGCAGCTAGTTACCCATAACACAAGCGTAATCTGCTTAGTTTGGGGATATACAATGTGTGTGTTTGTCTGCCAATTTTATATATTTATATATATAAAAAAAGTCGTGTTGGTTACACTATTTATAACTCAAGAACGGCTGTACCGATTTGGCTGAAAATTGGTGGGGAGCTAGCTTAGAACCAGGAGACGGACATAGGATACTTTTTATCCCGTTGGAACCGGTAGGTGGCGCTGAGATCTGGTTCTAAAATCCTCCTAATCACGTGGACCGATTTTATTTTTATGTGTTTGAGTAGGTTCCCGGATGGTTTAGATTCACAATTAGAACCGGTAGGTGGCGGTGAGATCGGGTTCTAGAATCCTCTTAATCACCTGGGGCGATTTTGTTTTTGTGTGTTTGAGTGCGTTCCCGGATGGTTTAAATCCACAATTGGAAGCGATAGGATAGCTTACATTTGGACCCGGTAGGTGGCGCTGGAATCGGGTACTAAATTTTATTTCTTCAGGGCAGAACAACGTCTGCCGGGGCCGCTAGTATATATATATAAAAGAAAGTCGTGTTAGTTACACTATTTATAACTCAAGAACGGCTGTACCGATTTGGCTGAAAATTGGTGGGGAGGTAGCTTAGAACCAGGAGACGGATATAAGGTACTTTTCATCCCGTTGGAACCGGTAGGTGGCGCTGAGATCGGGTTCTAGAATTCTTCTAATCACCTGGACCGATTTTGGTGAAATTGTTTTTGTGTGTTTGACTGGGTTCCCGGATGGTTTAGATTTACAATTCGAACCAGTAGGTGGCGCTGGGATCGGGTCCTAGACTTTCATTTTTTCAGAGCAGGACAACGTCTGCCGAGGCCGCTAGTATATATATATATATATATAAACACATATCATTGTTATGCTAATCTAGTTCATTTATTACATTATTATGTTTTACTCTATATTAGGCGGCGATTTTTTAAATTTAGTATCTTAGCCTACTAAACGATGAGTTTAGAGCGGCTTCAGAATGGGTTGGTTTGGTTAATGTGCCTTCACCTTTAGTCTCACGTACTAAACCTGATACATGATAAATACACAAGGGCCGTCACGTTACCCTCAGGCGGTACAGGCGTTTTATTTTAAAATGTAGAATATCTTAAATGTTGCGCTGCTCGCCCGAGGTGACTACTGCGCTACGCCTACGCGAGACAGACAGCAAATGTGCATCAAATAATACTTATTGCATTAGTAAAAATCTTTTACATTTTCAATGTAAGTGATTTTGTTTGTATCAAATACATTCCCCTTTCTCTATTCGTTCTAAAGAAAGAAAGAAAGAATACATTTATTTGAAGAAATAGCGACATACTTACATTGCTGACACGTATCTTAAAAATAAAAACATATTTTTAGCAAACAAGGTCTGCACTCAGCTTATTGCTGTGCCGGCATAATATCCGACACAACGCTGATTTTCAGTGCAAACCTTCCTTTTGGCGTAATACTAAAACGACCTGAATATGTTAGTGAGTTTAACTTAAAACTATTTAATTTGTACATACATACATACATAACTTCACGCCAGTTCCCTTGCGTGGTAGGCACGAACAACAGAGCGCCATTTAGGCTTATTCTTACACACCTCACTTGCTTCTTTGACATTCATAACTCTTGTCATGCACGCTCGTCTGTTCTTAAGGCTCCTGACATCACCTTCTGCTAGTACACGATCAATTTGATCATGGAAGGTGTGTCGTGGCCTTCCACGACTTCTGCATCCATTCACTTTTGCATTGTATATTTGTTTAGTCATTCTTTCATCATGCATTCTTTCCACATGCCCGAACCACCGGAGCATTCCTTTCCTTACCTTCACCCCGACACTCTCTCTTAATTTGTAAACTATAATATATATGTACATAGAAGAAACGGTATAAATATTTTGTTAACGTTATGATTTAAATAATAAAACAACAAAAAAACTAACTAACTAACTACTAACTAACTTATACTTGTCTCGATGTAATTGTTTGATTTAAAATTTGTAAAACATGGTACTTTCTTAAACTTTCGCGACTAGCACATAATAAAACTCCGCTCCCATAGAGTAAATAATAACCATTAAAAAATTACAATTACTAATTGAAATGAACAAGTTGGCGGTAGGCGAAATAAAAACCTTTGTCTTCCGTGACTACGGCTACTGAAATGTGGCCGAAACGACGAAATAAAAATCAAATATAATTGCGCTTAAAACCGTTAAAACGCTGTTTTATATGAAGACATATTCATTACAGGCGGGCTATGAATGTAATAAACTGTGTAATTTTTTTATCCGGGAACCCCGCGGGACTTATCCCGGGAGCGGTTTGTAGTTGTTCGGCTGCGTAAAAATTAGCTTATTCCGACACAGTTTTCATCAAAACGATAGCTGCGGTACTTTGTGTGCTTGGAATCCCGCGGGAATTTCAAATCAAGCGTGAACGAAGTCGCGGGCATATCCAACTTTTTATTATTTAAAAAAAAATATTACGTGAAATAAAAAGGTAGTAATAAATTTACTCTCGTTTTGTTGCTTCCCAAAGAAATTATCGATATCAACTTCCTGGTATATGACTTCACGTAACTAGAAAATTACCATCTCGACCCTTTTTTTATTATTTTACAATATAACATACAAAATAAAGAAATACAATAAAATCACGTAATAATATTGAATCTAGCAACATTGTCCATAGTAAAACATCCTTAAAATTAACAATTAAAAAACGAGATACGACAATAATAGCAATAAATAAACAGAAGCATCTAAAAACATCTAGAACGTATTAGAAAAGAATGAGAGGAAAATATAAGACATTTTTAATAACATGAAACGTAGCAAAGTAAAGTTATTTCAGATTAACTGTTTTAAATTTGGCAAAAGTTATATACATACATACATACATAACTTCACGCCAGTTCCCTTGCGTGGTAGGCACGAACAACAGAGCGCCATTTAGGCTTATTCTTGCACACCTCACTTGTTTCTTTGATATTCATAACTCTTGTCACGCACGCTCGTCTGTTCTTAAGGCTCCTGACATCACCTTCTGCTAGTACACGATCAATTTGATCATGGACGGTGTGTCCTTCCACGACTTCTGCATCCATCCACTTTTGCATTGTATATCTGTTTAGTCCTTCTTTCATCATGCATTATTTCCACATGCCCGAACCACCGGAGCAAGTTATATGTAAAATATCAACATTTACAAAGTGTTATATGACCTGTTGAGAACTACAATGTGTCTATTTTCCTGCCACACGCCTCTATTCTTACATCCATCTTCGGTCACACCACAAATCATCAAATCATCTTTTATACAATCCATCCATCTTTTTTTTTTGGTCTACCTTTACATCTGTACCCATCCATCTTGTAGTTTAACATTCTTTTTATCACGTGACTTTCATCCCTCCTCATTATATGCCCATACCAACTTAGTCTTCTTCCTCTCAATTTTTCAGTCACGGGTGCAACTTTCATAGATCTCCTTATGTACTCATTTCTCACCTTATCCATTCTTGTAACACCACACATCCATCTCAACATTCTTATCTCAGCTGAGTGAAGACGTTTGTGATTTATCACTTTAGTGGCCCAACATTCCGACCCGTATAGCATGACTGGTCGTATGACAGTTTTATATATTTGACCTTTTAGTTTCAGTGGCATTGGTTTGTCGCACGTCACACCGGTCACCTGTCTCCACTTCAGGCATGCTACATTTATTCTTCTCCTTACATCCTTCTCTATATTACAATTACTCTGCAGTAGTAAACCAAGGTATCTCAATTCGGGGTCATATGGTAGTGTGGCTGATTGCAGTTTAAGAGGCACAACACTAGAGGTCCCGCCGAAATAGCGAACTATATGTATATGCATAATATATTAGATTTGATTTGCATCATCATTGATTCTTACATTTACCCAACAGCAATACGTAGAGAATACGCTAACGCAATGCCTTAAGGGACAGTACAAACCTTGTAGCAAGCAAATTGCATTTACAACCTATTCATTTTAATAACTGTGAGAAAACATTTTTTTGTCGACGCTACGGTGGGTTGCCATGGTCGTGACCGCGTCAAATTGGGCCCCAGTTAATATAATCGATGGGAAAACGGATTTCGTGGGTTTCGCTAGTCCCTTACGCAAACGTAAGTAATTTTGCCCAGCGGTTAAATGTCTCAGAAATAGATTACAATACGAAACCGGTGTTTACTTTTATTTCTTTGTGAAATATTTGTAGAGTTAAATTTTATACATACTCCAAATGTTGGGCGACTAAAGTGATTGACGAAAAACGTCCCCGTTCTGCTGATATGAGAATGTCGAGATGGATGTGTGGTGTTACAAGAATGGATAAGCTGAGAAATGAATAATACATAAGGGGATCTTTGAAAGTGCACCCGTGACTGAAAAATTGAGTGGAAGAAGACTAAGGACATAACAAAAAGAATGTTAAACGGGAAGAATGACGAGTATAAATGTAAATGTCTGAAGGATGATGTGATGATTTGTGTTATAACAGAAGACGTATGTCAGAATACGTATGGAAGGAGAAGAGAGTTAGATGACCGTACTATTGTAATGAATTAGATTACTGATTAGATAGTAATTGCCGGTATTTGGGATTAGTAGTCGGCTAACGAGGAACAATCAGTCTGATCCCAGCTATCAGCCTACGTACACGTTATAGTAGCGCTCTAGGGTAGCTGATTATTGTGTGAGAAGTGAGACTTAGGTTAATTATATTAGATCGGCATAAACTGCAGATTTGGACTAACAGTCGTGGACTTTATAATTCTTAGCTTAATCAGTCACATCGACATTCTCGGGGAAGTAACACGCTGATAATAAATACTGTTTATTAAAGAGTACCCTCTTTTATTCTCTTACAATGATTACCGACTCGTTTTTGGCTCATCATAAGATTTCAAGACCATACACATTTAATGACGTCTTAGACCTAATGTTGATTTACTGTAGTTAATTTCTAAATACCTATTATTTTTTTTATTACAAAACTGGTAAACAGGCTGGCAGCCCACGTACTGGAAAGCAGTTACCTTCACCTATAGACATTTACAAAAACGGTGCGAAGTCAACGCGTTGCCAGGCTTTAGGAAAGGGTAAAGAGGATAGGGTAGGAGGATCAGACAGGAAGAGTGGGATATGAAATAGATAGGGAGAAAGCAAAGTGGCCCATCGGAACTCACTAATTACACGAAACACCAATAGTTCATGGCTAAGAAAAGTCGCTGGGTCTACGCAAGAATTCATATCGTTTCTACATACGAACTGTGTACATGGCTCCGGTAGTGACCAAGAAAACAATCTTGTCTGCGATAGACACGACGCATTCCTCGAGGTTGCGGTGAAGGGAGGGGCGGAGTAGGTGAGGTGGTTCAGGTAATTTAAGTATGTTTGTATGCTTCGTAGTTAATATGATTCTTTTCTTTACAAATTTGACTAGTGCACCTAATATACCCTCCTACCTACATCATTTACACGTTCCTATTTATTTTGTCTGGAGCTTACACGACAATTTTTTATGGCTAGATCAGACTAAATTCTAGTCGTGTACATGATGAATGGTTCTTGTCTGCCGCAGATATGGTGCAATTTCTTAGCGTGTACAAGAGCCCTAAGAGTTGAAATCAGGATATTAATTCCAGCATGGCTCTGCCACGTTATTCCAGTATAGGTACAATCATGGAAAACCATATTGCAGACACGATAAATTTAATACCTAAAACAGAGCACAATCCTTGGAGATAACCAAAACTACTAAATAACAAAGAGAATGTACAGAATTTACACGGCAATTTACCGCCATTTTTGGTTATAACAAAATGGCGTCGTTTTGGCGGGAGAGATCCGATGCTTATCTCGCAGACCGAGCGAATGACAGTAAAAGGGATTTTGTATTTCCTTTTTTTGCGTCTGGCAACAAAATGCGCAATGTCAAAAGGTAAAAATATACGAGCTAATTTTTTAAGTTTATCATTTTGCGAAACTGATTTATAGTGGAGATTAAAATCGTGATTAATTTGTGTACGTTTATACGCAGTTATTTCTTGCTTAGCATCTATGCACCTGTCTAACTAGAGATGGGTCGTCAATTATCGTTCTGAAATTTTTCTGCACCTTGCATCGTTTCATTGCATAAATTATATTACTATCGTCCTAAAAGCGGGCTTTTTATAATTCTTAGAAATGTCAAAGTTAATTTTTAATTTAAATTTGCAACGGTGCACCAACAAAACGCGATTGGTGCGTCATCTTTTCAGCTACACTCGTCTTTACCTCGGGAACAGTACTTTTTTCTGGATGAAAAAAAGGATACTATCAGGGCGTTCTATTAGTAAGTAGCTCACAACGCCCAAAATACTCCGTTAGCCGTCCCACAAGGCGGCCGCGGTCGTTGTGGTCGTGGCGAAAACGTCACTAATGACGTCATCCGTTTCGATCACACAACGCTCACGACGACCCTTGTCGGTGGATCGAATAGCCGTTCCACTTGGGTTTACGATTGTAACGCCGGCAAGCAAGTGGAATGAGATAAATCACGGTCGTGAGCGTGGTCGTTGTGAGTCCCTTTTTTTTTTTTTTTTAGCCGGTGGAATAGGCCGCGACAAGGGCAGAACCTTGAGGGGATATTCGCGACCCGTGTGTGGGATTGGCCAGATCGGGGGTGGCACCAGCATGCCCAGTCAGAACTGGTGCCATGCTGTTGCCACCCCCGGTTAGGGATACCCACTAAAACCCCTGGGTGTTCCGTCCTTCGCCTTATGCCAGGGCTACGGGTATATGACCTAGCCTCTCCGCAGCCCTGGCAGGCGTGGGCCCCCCTCAAGAGGCCTCTTCCATTGCCGGGGACTCATCCTCCGGCATCATCATGCTCTCTTTGGCGTGGGGCGGTCTGTAACGCGCCCCACGGGAGGAGATATGAGCGCGCGCGGAACACTCGCGCTCTCATCTCGACGGCATATACAGGTGAGTGAGAACCCCTATACCCCAAGGGGCCCCACCCGCGCCGTCTCGTTGTGAGTCCCTAGTGGAACGTAGCCTATGTGGGGGTTGTTTAAAATTGTGTGGTGCGTCGATGATGGTTACCCCGTTGGATAGGGTGACGCCCACGGCGAGAGCCCATGACTCAATCGCCCAAGAGAGGAGTACAAAATAAGACGACGATTTGTTGTACTCTCGATGTATTTATTGACTTGCTTAATTGTTCTTAATCCAACTTAGATTATGTATACAGAAATCTTATCGTTTAAATGATGTGCACACCAATTTTCTAATGATTATTAAATACTAGCTGACCCGGCAAACTTCGTACCGCCTCAGAATCAATATATAAAAAAGCTGAATGATAATTTCAGAATGTTTCAACTTTAGTCAAAAAAATGTGGTCAAAACTTAACCGGAACGAACATCAAACGTTTGACATTCAAAACCAAAAGAAATGAATAAAAACTTTACTATTAAATTTAATTTGATTTCTGAACGATTTTTAAGTTTAATTGATTTCTAAACGACGGGATGAAAATTAAACGTTGGACAGGTAGGAATAGTTTCTAAGGGAAAGCGAAATTGTTGTTTTTACTATATTCCAAGCATTTTTTTCATATTTACCTTTTAAACCTTCCCTGAACTTCCACTAATAATTCAAAACCAAAATTATCCAAATCAGTCCAGCCGTTCTCAAGTTTTAGCGAGACTAACGAACAGCAATTGATTTTTATATATATAGATTATATTTATGCGTGCATGACAAGAGCTATGAATGTCAAAGAAGCAATTGAGGTATGTAAGAATAAGCCTGAATGGCGCTCTGTTGTTCGTGCCTACCCCGCAAGGGAACTGGCGTGAAGTTATGTATGTATGTAGATTATATTTACACGTTTTTGGGATTGGACATTTTTGATGATACAGACAGATACCCAAACTCTTCGACAGCTTTAACATCAATATATATTACATACATACATACCTAACTTCACGCCAGTTCCCTTGCGGGGTAGGCACGAACAACAGAGCGCCATTCAGGCTTATTCTTACACACTTCCCTTGCTTCTTTGACATATATATATTACGTATCTGTGTTTTCATAGAATCATGTTCAACGTATTGATCATAGTCTATAATTGCGCTATATTATACACATCAATATATATTAGTGTTTGAAACGTGACCCAACACAAATGTTCTTTTCTATATCTTTTTTTTATTGCAGGAGTTCAGCAGACAGGCAGACGCCCCACTTGATGGAAAGTGGTTACATCTCCTATGGACATTTGCAACACCAAAGGTGCTACAAATGCGCTGCTGCTCTCTTAAGGGAGACTGGAACCTGGTCACTATCGCCGGAACACAACTCAGTTGTTATGGCGGCATGCTCTAGACCAGGGGTGGCAGCCACCTGGCTGTGGGTTGTTTAGTCGCCTCTTACGACAGGCCGCCCGGCCGCAGGAAATTGTATTCTTTCTCCGTTCCTGCACGGATAAAAGCGTGTGCTGTGTTCATTGACAATTCTCATATTTTAGACGCACTAAAGAAATAAACTTCACAAATCATTTGACTCAAAGACCATTTTCACAGTAAAATATTAAAATTACATATAAAATTATAAATACACATGAGTTATAATAACAACCGTAAAGTATATTTTATTAATCATACTGGGCATTCGGATTTAGTGAAATTATCAACAAATATTGAGTCAAAGCGTTGACATATGCGTCACACTTCACATTGGATGGGCTGAAAGGCGATTTATTTAATTATTCAACAATTCTATATATATTAAAAAATAGAGCCTTAGATAATATATATAGTCAAGGTTGGTGAAGGGTTTTAATGCTTGCAATACCGTAAAACGCTCACCGGAACGTATCAGTGTCGCGTGTGACAAATGACATTAGTGACATTGGCACCACCAACCCAATTGTACATACATACATACCTAACTTCACGCCAGTTCCCTTGCGGGGTAGGCACGAACAACAGAGCGCCATTTAGGCTTATTCTTACACACCTCACTTGCTTCTTTGACATTCATTCTTAAGGCTCCTGACATCACCTTCTGCTAGTACACGATCAATTTGATCATGGAAGGTGTGTCGTGGCCTTCCACGACTTCTGCATCCATCCACTTTTGCATTGTATATCTGTTTAGTCATTCTTTCCACATGCCCGAACCACCGGAGCATTCCTTTCCTTACCTTCACCCTGACACTCTCTTTCAGACAAACTGTCTTTCTTACTTCGGTATTACGAACGCGGTCCGCGAGCGTCACTCCGCAGATTTTGCGCAGTGCTCGCATCTCGACCGCGTTTACTCTACTTTCAACCCAATTGTAAAAAGTCATAATCAAGTACGGAACGACTGGTGAGTTTTACAAATAATTTAATTGGAAGCCTATTTTATTATCAATATTTACGTGCCAATCGGCACAGTGGGGAAGTCCGTCAGTGGGGAAACTCCGTACATCTCTCCGTATTTCTGTGTTTAAATAGCTACGACACCAATAAATCGGTCAGTAAAGCTAAGACACCATTTAACTCTATGTTCGAATTGTAGTTGGCGTTAAATACTGTTTAAAAAAGGTCAAAAAGGAGAGGTGTACGGACTTACCCCACTAACAGACTTGCCCACCTTGACTATAAATAATTATGATGAAATATCTTTCTTAGCTAGACATGTTGCTGGGGAGTTTCTTGCCGCTTCATCTCTCTAATACGTTGCGAAGCGGTGTACATAGGATAGGAAGTAGATTTAATATGTGACCTTCAAAAAGTGTTCTCCAGTAGAACTTATTTTGAATAAAAATTTATGAATTTGAATATTTTTAAATAATAAAACTACGTTTTAACGGTTTCAAGCGCGGTAATTTTATTTGATTTTGGTTTTTCCGACGTTTCGGCCACATTTCAGTGGCCGTGATCATGAAAGACAAAGATGTCAAGTGTCAACGAGTATTGTTTCTTGCGCCGCTTCTTCTCTTCAAGCCATAACATGTTGCGAAGCGGTAGTAAATTAGATTAGGCTCCCATAGAGTAAATAATAACCATAAACAAAATTAAAACTAAATAATTAAAATTAACAAGTTGGACGTAGGCTAAATAAAACTTTAACAATACTCGTTGACACTTGACATCTTTGTCTTCCGTGATCACGGCCACTGAAAAGTGGCCGAAACGTCGGAAAGACCAAAATCAAATAAAATTACCGCGCTTAAAACCGTTAAAACCTAGTTTTATTATGTATACAAGTCGCGAAAACTTAAGAACATATTATTTTAAGACATATTTTATATCAAAATATTAAATTTAAACTTTTTTAAAGTTTTGAAGTCCTTTTTAGCAAACACGAAAACCTTATAAAATAGTCATATCCGTCCGTCTGTGTAGTTGAATTGATAACTTCTTATGGGAGGGTAAACCGCTTCGTTACGTAACGCGTTACGGCGCCAGTCTGTCTGGCTTCCCTTTCTCTGACGCATACGGCAGCGGTAGGCAGGTTCCTCAAATTAAGCAATTTCAATATTAAATAGTTTAACATACATTAGTTTAAGTTATCACTTCTGTCGGGCGTCCCGAGACACACACGTTTTTTTGTTTTTTGTTTGGTATGAAAATTTATGTATTTCTAATATACTGTGATACATAAAAAAATGTATTGTAAAGTACGAAAATTATCTTCTAAGGAAAAATAGGGTAGTGTTTATTAAAACCCAATATTTTGTATCATCAAACTATACATCATCAAAATTTGTTCATTCGTTTCTGTAACCCACAAAGTACTAAGAACACGTTATAAAAATCATAAAACTAAAATATTAACATGAAGATAAAACGGACGTGAACAAATTGTTGCAACATTTTTTAAAGGACTGACTAATAAGACAGCGATAAATAAAAAGCGCGCGAAATGAGCTCATTAATCGGTGCGCTTGTGCACTCGTAATTCGAACTGTCATTTTTAAATGGCGAACAGGACACGGACGAGTAAAGTTGCCAGGATTAAAAAAGAAGAATATATTACATGTGTTAACATTAAGTTAGAATTTTCTCTGGGTGTAGTGTATATTTATTTATTTATTTTATACTAGCGGCCCGGCGCGGTTTCACCCGCGCTCTGTCCCGCTCCTATGGTATATAGCGTCATGTTATATAGCCTATGACACTCCCTGTTAACGTAGTTTTCCAACAGTAAAAGAATTTTTAAAATCGGTTCAGTAGATTCAGAGATTACCCCCTACAACATCACAAACTCACAGACTTTACCTCTTTATAATATTAGTATAGATTATTTATTTCACACAGCAGAGAACAACCATGAATACATTTGAATATCTGTGACATAATTTTAGATGTAGGTCATATACCGGATCATAATTGGTAAAATTAAATTGTAGCTCAGTTTTGTAAC
The DNA here is from genome assembly GCA_019925095.2 of Dendrolimus kikuchii. Lineage (NCBI taxonomy): Eukaryota > Metazoa > Arthropoda > Insecta > Lepidoptera > Lasiocampidae > Dendrolimus > Dendrolimus kikuchii. Next base: position 2,100,931 of record CM034396.1, on the reverse strand, counting down.
GTCGTATGCATACGAAAATAAGTTTTTAATTTGGACAATTAATCGTCAAGTTATTAAGTTTAGTAACGAAACACCCAAGACTTTCGAGTTTTTTCTGGTGAAACATAAATATGTACTAATGGCAAAGTAAACCTGTAGATTTGCAATTACCATTGTCTAAAACCCGGGAAACCGCTTTATGCAACCGTGGCCGGTAGAATCATCAGTTACCCAGATACGATGGAAATTTCTGACTAAAAGTTACAACAATATCTAGAAAAATACATACACATACATACATAACTTCACGCCAGTTCCCTTGCGGGGTAGGCACGAACAACAGAGTGCCATTTAGGCTTATTCTTACACACCTCACTTGCCTCTTTGACATTCATAACTCTTGTCATGCAAGTTCGTCTGTTCTTAAGGCTCCTGACATCACCTTCTGCTAGTACACGATCAATTTGATCATGAAAGGTGTGTCGTGGCCTTCCACGACTTCTGCATCCATCCACTTTTGCATTGTATATCTGTTTAGTCATTCTTTCATCATGCATTCTTTCCACATGTCCGAACCACCGGAGCATTCCTTTCCTTACCTTCACCCCGACGCTCTCCTTCAGACCAACTCTCTTTCTTACTTCGGTATTACGAACGCGGTCCGCGAGCGTCACTCCGCAGATTTTGAGATCTAGAAAAATAATCCTAAAATATATATTTAACTAATTATTATCATTATTATAAGTATTTAAGCCATGCAATGGAAAAAGATTACTAATTATCGGAAATTTAATAAAATATGATAAGTAAAATTGACTATAAAAAACTGACGTAGAACGCAATGACGCAGTTTGTACATCAAAACAACATTTTCTTAGATCTAAGACACATTTTCATTTTATAGTTCATGCTTTTCACACTACATTCATAGACTTCACACGCATGTAATATTCAAAGACAAACGCTAGTTAAGGATAAAACCATAAACAATAGGAACAGCGATAAAATAAAAACAAGAGACTGGCAACACAGAACGTGGCTATAAATTTTTGAATAGCGAACGCGGCCAGTGACCGTTGCAAACGGAATTAGGTTAAGATGAATGACGCCGGATCGCTTTTCGGGCGGTCCGCGTGAATGAACCGTGGAGATCTCTTTGAGAGCGGTCACGGTGCATTTGTCCATTGCGATTGACTACCGGATCGCATAGATTGGTGGTCGCAGTGGAGACACCGTGGTCTTCATCACCTGTATTCTATATCTCGTGACTCTGGCTGGATGCAAAAACCGTGTGAAGTCAAAATTGAACAAAGATGAAGAAAAACCTAGGGACAACGTCATTGACACGTTTGAAGAATGTTGTAATATCCAACAGACTTTTTACTTATTTTTGTCATCGTCGCGTGCTGGCCACTACTAATATTATTTTAAATATGGAACATAATTGTTTTTTATTTTTTAGAAGTGTGTCAATGTCATTTTTTTTTTCAATTATCACGTGTTGTTTTAATTATTCAAATAGACCCATTAAAATAATAATATTTAAAGAAGTGTTTCACAAAGATTTATAGATATTATAAAACTACGTAAGTTTTTATGTGGAATAAAAATCACTAGTTTCTAGCGGGAAATTACATTACATAGTACTATTTTGCTGTTTTATTATCGAAAAACAGCTTCTCGAGTTAACACTTAGAATCACTTTTATCACGATAAATGAAGTCGTTTCTGTGAGATGAACGAATATAGCAAAAAAGACGGTACTGCGTTCGAATTTTTTTGGTGTCGTAGTTGCAATTTCTTATAAAATATGTCGTTATGGCAACGCAAAGTTTCGCTCGTAGTACTAGTAAAGAAAGACAAAGAAAAGAAGAGAAGAAAAATTCCTGGTAGCGTAATGGCTAGCGCACATGAACGCATGCACAACTTTGGCAGTTTTCTCACCGAATGTGCATATTGTTACAATTACCACGTGCTAACAGCGGTGAAGGAAAACATCGCGATGAAAACTGCACATCGAGATAACCCTCGTGTCAAAGCTGCTAAGCCGCCTTGGACAAGCGTGGCGGGTATGCTATCCCTTTTTTTTTAGTTTGGTTCGCAAACTGGCCAACTCAGCTTAATTTTATTTAAACAAAACTAGAGTACAGATAATATGGTTGCGGACTGGCCTTCTTGGTGCGAACGCAGCATGCATTATATAAAGACATTGAGTACATAGTAATTTAGAAAATAAGAAGAAATTAATAATTAATGAAGTTAAATAAATAATTAAAAAGGAGTGTGGAACTTCTTGATGTGCTTAACCGATGCATGGAAAATATGAGCTCGTGGCAGATATTATTGTAGGGAGTACAAAGACGGTAGAGTGGTGAATGTTGACAGTGCACAGTGCGACATGCTGGTAGAAAAAATTAAATAAAAGAAGCTTAAATTGCCCCTCTACAGTTTTATAATCTGTGCAAGTGTCATGGCTCATTAAAAGCAAGACTGAATGGCCAGTCATGCGTCCAACAAAACGTCTTTTTGTTTTTAATACGATACATTTATGATATTGCAATAATTCCACGTTTTATGCGTATAGTAAAAGTTTATTATAGACACGGACGCCAGCCAAACTGCCGTTTAATTTCTAACACAAGGAAGTATATTAAATAGGATAGTTGCAATTTCTAATAACGTTAAGTATCATATTAAACATTTATGTGAATAGACTTTGCTTACCCAATACTTCGGGTCAAAGATGATAAAAAGGTCTTGTAAGAACTACTCGAGATCCGACAAGCAATCGCCCCCTTTTCTATTTTTGAACAAAAAGATGAAGTATTCTATCTATTATTCTATATTCTACTAGCTGTCCCGGCAGACGCTGTTCTGCCCTGGAGAAATAAAATTTAGAACCCGATTCCAACGCCATCTACCGGGTCCAAATGTAAGCTATCCTATCTTTCAAGTCGGATCAAACTGCGCACGGTGTGCAAAGTTGATTAAAATCGATCGGACAAACAACGTGACACGTAATTTATCCGTGCAGGAACGGAGAAAGAATACAATTTCCTGCGGCCGGGCGGCCTGTCGTAAGAGGCGACAAAACAACCCACAGCCAGGTGGTAGGGCATTTGCCCGACTGGATGGCTACCACCCCTGGTCTAAAGTATGTCGCCATAACAACCTTGAGTTGTGTTCCGGCATTAGTGACCAGGTTCCAGTTTCCCTTAAGAGAGCAGCAGCGCATTTGTAGCACCTTTGGTGTTGCAAATGTCCATAGGCGATGGTAACCGCTTTTCATCGAGTGGGCCGTCTGCCTGTCTGCTGAACTCCAGCAATAAAAAAATAAAAAAAAAATATATTAAGATTAACAATCTGCCCGTAAAACTTCAAGTTAAAATTTTGTTGCCATTCGTTTTGCCACTTGTCCGTTGAAGTTTCACTTCTACTATGTGTCCCAGCACACATTTCGATTTTTCGCAGGTTTACTGCAAATTATGATTTGGTTAGGTTAGGTACATTTTAATGAATGCATTTTTTATTTAAACATATATTTTTTTTATCAAACAAAACTGAATTCGATCCGGAACCAAAAAACGCATCCATAGTATATAGACTCTAAAATTTTGCCGCGTCTCACCACGTCTAGTCTAAATTGATGCCGCTCCTCCACGCGGCCGTAACGCTTTTTCGTGACAGAAAAATCCTAAGACCCATTTATATAGAAATGTCATCAACTTGAAAAACCTAATGAACGTATTAACGACGTCAACGCTTTCTTACTTTTCATGGTGATATCGCAAAAAAGTAGACATTTACCACCACTACAAAAGGAAAACTCTTCATTACAAGTAAAAGTGTATACATGGTACTGACACAGTAAAACTTCTGTAAGCCGGTGATAGTCAGGTGGCAAGGCATTTGCCCGACTGGATGGCTACCACCCCTGGTCTAAAGTATGTCGCCATAACAACCTTGAGTTGTGTTCCGGAATTAGTGACCAGTCTCCCTTAAGAGAGCAGCAGCGCATTTGTAGCACCTTTGGTGTTGCAAATGTCCATAGGCGATGGTAACCGATTTCCATCAAGTGAGCCGTCAGCCTGTCTGCTGAAGGCTGCTTAAGTTATAAATAGTGTAAGTAACACGACTTTCTTTTATATATATAGATTATCTAAATAATAAAATGTCTACTATTACAGTATGTACAATATATTTATGTCAATTTAGAGTAGAATAGAATATATATATATATATATATATATATCATTATATTAAATTTGTATGTATTTGCCCCCGAAAGATTGACTTCATTTTATATCGCAAACTATACCACACCCGTCTATATGTAAACTACATAAATGACAAAACTTGACAAAAATGACAAAATAGATAACATGGTCCAAGTCGACCAACTGGACCCAGTGGATCCAGTGGACAAAGTGGACCCAACTGGCCTAGTGGACCCAGTGGTCAAAGTGGACCCAGTGGATCCAGTGGACAAAGTGGACCCAACTGGCCTAGTGGACCCAGTGGTCAAAGTGGACCCACTAAAATGATACGTAACAAACAAAACATATGGCACTTATTAAGAATATTTGAAATATAAACTACCCAAAATGTTGCCATTAAATAATTCAAAATATCGAAATTAATTTCACGCTCGCCCGCCCAATGCACGGCACAAAGGCAAATTACCACCTTTGATTAATCACATAAACCATTAATATGAAAACACGCAACCATTAAACACTATTTGTTTAATTTGAATAGTAAATTATGTTCGTTGTTTGAGCTGTGTTGCCAGATGCCCGAAACAAATTCAAATTTTTATTCAGACTAAGCTACACTGAAGAAAAACTTTAAGTTGTTATACATCTGTACAGGTAGGTTACAATGTAATATATTTCCTTCCTACTTTATGTAATATTTCCAAGCACCAGACTTTTCTACCTAGTGTTATGTTGATATTATACGGATCAACCGAATTGAATCAATTAAAATTTAAAAAAATGAAAGTGAAAGTTGAAAGGTACACATCTAAACGACACGATGGTATTCAAGTCAATGAGTATTAAAAATTTGCCAATATCCCTACCAAGGGTTGCATGAAAAATTAGCTTTTTAGCAATAAGACCGCCCGTTGTACTGTCATCATCTTTTTCTACTTTTGTTTGTCTAGCTTTGGTGTGCTATAAAAAAATATCTATCTTGACTGATTTAACTTTATCTTTAGATGGATCACTTTGGGTGATACATCAACAACAACATAACTTAACGCCAGTTCCCTTGCGGGGTAGGCACGAACAACAGAGCGCCATTCAGGCTTATTCTTACACACCTCACTTGCTTTTTTGACATTCATAGCTCTTGTCATGCATGCTCGTCTGTTCTTAAGGCTCCTGACATCACCTTCTGCTGGAACACGATCAATTTGATCATGGAAGGTGTGTCGTGGCCTTCCACGACTGATACATCCAAGTTGAAAGACGGAAATGAACCATGGGGTTTAGGTATACATTGTTATACAATATCGCCCATGGTCAAATAATCGCCCGCGATTTTCTAAATATTGATTATTTTAAGTATCTATAATGTTATAAAATTCTAAACATGTAACAACCCACAGCCAGGTGGTAGGGTATTTGCTCGCCTGGATGGCGACCACCCCTGGTCTAGAGTATGCCGCCATAACAACCTTGTGTTGTGTTCCGGCATTAGTGACCAGGTTTCAGTCTCCCTTAAGAGAGCAGCAGCGCATTTGTAGCACCTTTGGTGTTACAAATGTCCATAGGCGATGGTAACTGCTTTCCATCAAGTGGGCCGTCTGCCTGTCTGCTGAACCCCTGCAATAAAAAAAAATGTCTGTTCGTTGATGTAATTTAAAAAAACAACTAGAATGGACTATATAATAATGGAGAAACGATGTATTTTTTAGCATTCTTGTCTTTTTCTCGATTTGTCTGTTTGGCTGTTTGTTCGGGATTCACGTAACTACTCTACTTTTGATCCTGGGAATACCGCGGGAATTTTCTCGAGAGCGATTTGTAGTTGTTCGGGTGTATAAAAGTCTTAAATGCTGCGGTATCTCATGTTCCGGGAATCTCGCGGGAAGTTCAAGTCAAGTAAGGACAAAGTCGCGGGTATATCTTAGTTATTAATATAATCATTAGCTTTTATTGGACTACATAATTTAATTTATCTCGTGTTTTTTCTTTTTAATCTGGCAACACAACGCGCGTGTAACCCGTATGTGTAATTGCGATATATTGGTCGCGTCAATTCATCGATGTATTTTACGCCCAAAGGGAGAGATTGTTTTATGTGCAATCAATATTTTCGTGGGTAGTTTTTATTTACGATCCCAGAAGCGAAACTTCTTATCTTGCTTCCCGACATTTAACGTTTCCGATTATTGATACAAAATAATACAGTTTTAATTCTACTATTGTAATTTAAAAGGTTCTATAGCCATTATGGCAGATAATTTTTATCCGTGCAGGAACGGAGAAAGAATACAATTTCCTGCGTTGGGGCGGCCTGTTGTAAGAGGTGACTTAACAACCCACAGCCAGGTGGTAGGGCGTTTGCCCGACTGGATGGCTACCACCCCTGGTCTAAAGTATGTCGCCATAACAACCTTGAGTTGTGTTCCGGCATTAGTGACCAGGTTCCAGTCTCCCTTATGAGAGCAACAGCGCATTTGTAGCACCTTTGATATTGCAAATGTCCATAGGCGCTGGTAACCGCTTTCTATCAAGTGGGCCGTCTGCCTGTTTGCTGATCTCCTGCAATAAAAAAAAATAAATCCTTATGAACCCCTCCGTGGAACATAATCTTTATGAAACCCTCGGTGGAACATAATCTTTATGAAACCCTCCGTAGAACATAATCTTTATGAAACCCTCCGTAGAACATAATCTTTATGAAACCCTCCGTGGAACATAATCTTTATGAAACCCTCCGTGGAACATAATCTTTATGAAACCCTCCGTGGAACATAATCTTTATGAAACCCTCCGTGGAACATAATCTTTATGAAACCCACCGTGGAACATAATCTTTATGAAACCCTCCGTGGAACATAATCCTTATGAAACCCTCCGTGGAACATAATCTTTATGAAATCCTCCGTGGAACATAATCTTTATGAAACCCTCCGTGGAACATAATCTTTATGAAACCCTCCGTGGAACATAATCTTTATGAAACCCTCCGTGGAACATAATCCTTATGAAATCCTCCGTGGAACATAATCTTTATGAAACCCTCCGTGGAACATAATCTTTATGAAACCCTCCGTGGAACATAATCCTTATGAAACCCTCCGTGGAACATAATCCTTATGAAACCCTCCGTGGAACATAATCCTTATGAAACCCTCCGTGGAACATAATCCTTATGAAACCCTCCGTGGAACATAATCCTTATGAAACCCTCCGTGGAACATAATCTTTATGAAACCCTCCGTGGAACATAATCTTTATGAAACCCTCCGTGGAACATAATCCTTATGAAATCCTCCGTGGAACATAATCCTTATGAGATCCTCCGTGGAACATAATCCTTATGAACCCCTCCGTGGAACATAATCTTTATGAAACCCACCGTGGAACATAATCTTTATGAAACCCACCGTGGAACATAATCTTTATAAACCCCTCCGTGGAACATAATCTTTATGAACCCCACCGTGGAACATAATCTTTATGAAACCCACCGTGGAACATAATCTTTATGAAACCCTCCGTGGAACTTAATCTTTATGAAACCCACCGTGGAACATAATCTTTATGAAACCCTCCGTGGAACATAATCTTTATGAAACCCTCCGTGGAACATAATCCTTATGAAACCCTCCGTGGAACATAATCCTTATGAAATCCTCCGTGGAACATAATCTTTATGAAACCCTCTGTGGAACATAATCTTTATGAAACCCTCCGTGGAACATAATCTTTATGAAACCCTCCGTGGAACATAATCCTTATGAAATCCTCCGCGGAACATAATCTTTATGAAACTCTCCGTGGAACATAATCTTTATGAAACCCTCCGTGGAACATAATCCTTATGAAACCCTCCGTGGAACATAATCCTTATGAAACCCTCCGTGGAACATAATCCTTATGAAACCCTCCGTGGAACATAATCCTTATGAAACCCTCCGTGGAACATAATCCTTATGAAACCCTCCGTGGAACATAATCTTTATGAAACCCTCCGTGGAACATAATCTTTATGAAACCCTCCGTGGAACATAATCCTTATGAAATCCTCCGTGGAACATAATCCTTATGAGATCCTCCGTGGAACATAATCCTTATGAAACCCTCCGTGGAACATAATCTTTATGAAACCCTCCGTGGAACATAATCTTTATGAAACCCTCCGTGGAACATAATCTTTATGAAACCCTCCGTGGAACATAATCCTTATGAAACCCTCCGTGGAACATAATCTTTATGAAACCCTCCGTGGAACATAATCTTTATGAAACCCTCCGTGGAACATAATCTTTATGAAACCCTCCGTGGAACATAATCCTTATGAAATCCTCCGTGGAACATAATCCTTATGAAACCCTCCGTGGAACATAATCCTTATGAAACCCTCCGTGGAACATAATCCTTATGAAACCCTCCGTGGAACATAATCTTTATGAAACCCTCCGTGGAACATAATCCTTATGAAATCCTCCGTGGAACATAATCCTTATGAAACCCTCCGTGAAACATAATCCTTATGAAATCCTCCGTGGAACATAATCCTTATGAAACCCTCCGTGGAACATAATCCTTATGAAACCCTCCGTGGAACATAATCCTTATGAAACCTTCCGTGGAACATAATCCTTATGAAACCCTCCGTGGAACATAATCTTTATGAAACCCTCCGTGGAACATAATCTTTATGAAACCCTCCGTGGAACATAATCCTTATGAAATCCTCCGTGGAACATAATCCTTATGAAACCCTCCGTGGAACATAATCTTTATGAAACCCTCCGTGGAACATAATCTTTATGAAACCCTCCGTGGAACATAATCTTTATGAAACCCTCCGTGGAACATAATCCTTATGAAATCCTCCGTGGAACATAATCTTTATGAAACCCTCCGTGGAACATAATCCTTATGAAATCCTCCGTGGAACATAATCTTTATGAAACCCTCCGTGGAACATAATCCTTATGAAATCCTCCGTGGAACATAATCTTTATGAAACCCTCCCTGGAACATAATCTTTATGAAACCCTACGTGGAACATAATCCTTATGAAAACCGCCGCTTTCAGCATAAGTGACAGACCAAGGTCTTACGAACTTTTTTTTAAAGTGAAACTTCTATATAGACGAGGATCTTAGGATTTTTCTGTCACGAAAAAGCGTCACGGCCGCGTGTTCTAATACTTACATTTTTAAACTTGTGATATTTTTCGAATGGAATGTCCGAATTGAATAAATTAAAAAGTTATATAAAGGTATTGAATATGAAGTAATTTATTTTTATAAGAATGAATACCAAGATACAAATAAAGAGCCTTTTCTAGCGGCGGCGTTTTAATTAAATTTTTAAAATAAAAGAACAGATATTGTGGCATACCTATAATAGTTAGACATATGCTGTTGCGACACTTTTTGTAAATAATGATGTGTTCGACTAAGTCATAGTACATTATTTTATTCTATCATCAATAGTTTCCGCAGCGCACGCGATTTTAGGTATTTTTTTTCACCTTGAGTTACATTATTGGAATTTTAGTAAGGATCCCCAATTTTTTTTGCAAATATTATATAGCCTATGTCACCCGGGGATAGTCTAGCTTGCCAACAGTGAAAGAATTTTTCAAATCGGTTCAGTAGTTTCGGAGCCTCTTCAAGGCAAACAAACAATCTAATCTTTCCTCTTTATAATATTAGTATAGATATTCATATATATTTATTATAAAATTAATTAGATATTTGCATATAAAAAAAAAGCGCAAGATTTTGCGCTGGAAGTTGTTTAATAAAATTAGGAGCTGGGTTGCCGTAAAAAGCGCTATATCTAGATCCGCAAGAGCTAAAGTGGGAGCCCTGGTGAGCCGAGCGCCGGCGAAGTCCCGTAAACGAGAAAGCGAGCGGGAGAGCAAGCGAGGATATACCTCGTCCTCGGACGACCTCGTCCCTCTAATACCTAAAATCGCGTTCTGCGCATCTGTAAGTGCGATGTTCCGAGCCGCCATTAATGGAGGCAAACTTAAGTCTGCATCGAACAATACCTCTGCTCTCCACGTGGCTGGTCATCACTGCCTAATAAAATATGTTTAAATAAAAAATGCATTTATTAAAATGTAGCTAACCTAACCAAATCATAATTTGCAGTAAACCTGCGAAAAATCGAAATGTGTGCTGGGACACATAGTAGAAGTGAAACTTCAACGGACAAGTGGAAAAACGAATCGCAACGGACAAGTGGAAAAATTTCAGCTGACAAGTAACAAAATGAATCGCAACAAAATTGTAACTTGAAGTTTTACGGGCAGGTTTTCCACTTATCCGTTGCCATTCGTTCTTCCACTTGTCTGTTGAAGTTTAACTTCTAATATGTGTTCCAGCACACATTTCGATTTTTTAATATAGCTCATTATTCCTCGAGCATGTAGTTACTAGAACATAAAATAAGTACTATTTCGCAACTTTTAAGTTTTCCTGTTCTTATTACCTTATAGCTCGAGGCAACTATTTACAAAACAGGCCGATTTATCGCAAATATTGTGAGGAAATTTATTGCGATATCTTGATTTCTACTTTTATTTACGAGCCATTCCAGTAAAATTTCCAATAAAATATGAATGTAATATGTATTATAATTTTCGTTGTAAATATGTACCTATATATTAACACGAGTATTTCATATAGTTTGTAATAATATTCAAGTAGCTGGGGGAGGTTGGGTATATTTCAGCTTACACACTTTTAACAATTTGTGTAACCGTAATTATAAAAATATTAAAAAATTGTTTAATACAAATGTAGGGGAAGCTATACCATTGTTGGCACCCATATTCAATGATTGGCACCCTATAAATTTATTCAAGACTTTACGGTATCTAATGTCCCACTCGGGCCCCAACAAAAACAAAATCCACCTGCATATCTGAAACAAAACACATTTTATTACCTGTCGGCATTTAAATTAATTGTAATTCTTTTATGATCGTCTTCTTTTCTTTACTTATTGATTGGCATAGGGCCATTGTTTAATTGTACTCTTTTATGGCCGTTTACGGCCCAGTGATTAGCCAGATGTGGCGGATTAAGTCTACTACGATATGGGTACATTGCATTTTTGCAGTATAAAACGATGGCCTGATGGAGGGAGAGGCAGTCGGGCGAGAACCACGATCAAAGCGAGACGTATGTACATTCGGTAATCTATTAGCGACGGACTTTGCGCGTTTTATTGAATTACGACCTTCAGCATTACGTTTGGACTTGTTGTGTTCGGTTATATTTGTACCTGTGTTATACGTATTTGTATAGTTCTGATAAACTCTATAATAACTCGCGACTCGTAACATTAATAATCCTTTGGTTTTGTAGCCATACAATAAAAATGAGTGTATTTATTTCAAATTGGAATCTTACAGATTACTTATCGACAGTCATGAGTCTACCATCACTTCCAAAGCAATTTTATTCACTGTTACAGGAGATGCGGCGCAACAACCTCCTCAGCAACAGACATTTACTTCATAATTACATTATTCATCTTTTTTTAAAATGTGGTTTATACTAATACACGGTTTATCAAAGTAATTTTTATACATGATTACTGAAAGAGCTTGGTGGCGACCACGATATTCCCATTCAGACGGTCGTCTAGAAAATTTTTAGTCGTATATTAGTAAGCTTTCTCGCACAAACGTTGCTTTACTATATCTTTAAAACAATGATATAAATTATATATTGTATACCTACAAAACAAAAAATATTAGTATTTGTAATAAATTGACTGGGCGCCAATTAATGTGTACCCTTAATTATTTTGTTTCATCCATCATTCATACTAAAAAATTAGGTTCCTGTTTTTTTTAGAAACCCCATTGGGGTAAATGTATTTTTTTTAAATAAAAATATTTCGTCGGAATAAAAAAAACTTAAATAAATTACCGCGCTTAAAACCGTTAAAACGTAGTTTTATTATAAAAATATTTCACTATAATTTAACTACTGTATACAGATCATCCAGTAAATAGGAAAAGTAATAAGTAACCAATACATTAGAAAGTAACATCATAAAAAAGGACGCATGAAATTTACAAAATAACCAATATTTCGCAAAGAAATGTGAAAAACTCCACGTATTAGATAAATACACATGACATGTTATTGATAAAATTAAACATTGTCAAAAAGTATATTGTATACTATATTTGGAATAACTTTTATGTAATCTATACTAATATTATAAAGAGGTAAGGTTTGTGTGTTTGTGACGTTGTAGAGGGTAATCTCTGGATCTACTAAACCGATTTTAAAAATTCTCTTACTGTTGGAAAGCTACGTTAACATGGAGGGTCATAGGTTATATAACATGACGCTATATACCACGGGAGCGGAGCAGAGAGCGGGTGAAATCGCGCCGGACCGCTAGTTTCTAATAAACGTAATTATCCCAAAGACGCATTTACCCCAGCTGACTATATAATACTTATTGCAAGTTGCTTAATGCACCCATTTAAAACTGCTGTGTCATTTAAACTTTAATATTGTAAATATATGGAAATTGGTTTGTGAAATTCGTAGTACACGTTGATTATATTGCAACTGACATAAGCAAATTATGATAAACTATGTGTTTCCCGCGACTACGTCCCTAAACAGGTGAATTTTTCTAGCTAGAGACTTTAGGGTCAAAATCTACACTATAGGACCTAAACTAAAGGAGTTTCGAGGCCAATTTGATGAGAAATAAAGACGTATTATGAAATTTTTGAAAACTCAATTAAGTACCCTGGTTAGGAATCGAATTGGTTGATTTTGAAAAAAATAATATCACCTGTATTTATTAGACCACTAGACAGTGTAGCTTGTAATGATTAATTTCTGTGAAGGAATGGCAAAAGTCAGTAGTTTTGGTAGTTTTCACATGATGTTCCCACAGATACAAATATTCCAAAAGTTGTATTTTCGGATTCTGTTGGTCCGAATTCTCCCCTTCCGAAATCACCTTGTTTTTTATTTTTTATATTTATTATAAAATCGATACTTCTAAAAGAATAAAACTACGTTTTAACGGCTTTCAGCGCGGTAATTTATTTGATTTTTATTATTCCGACGTTATGGGCACCTTTCCGTAGCCGTGATCACGGAAGACAAAGATGTCAAGTGTCAATGAGTTTTGTTAAAGTTTTATTTAGCCTACCGCCAACTTGTTCATTTTAATTATTTAGTTTTAATTTTGTTTGTGATTATTATTTACTCTATAGGAGCCTAATCTAATTGACCACCGCTTCGCAACATGTTGTCGCTTGAAGAGAAGAAGCGGCGTAAGAAACTCTTCAGCAAACAAAAGCTCTAATAATTTTATATAATATTAAAATAAAAATAAAAGAAAATATCAATCAAGTTGGTTTGTGTTCCGTTGCACGCAGAAAGTGCTCACAGTGTCTTAAGGTCTGGCTGTTGGTGTCTGCTGGGTTTTAACGCTTTAAACCGTAGTTTTATTATGTATAGTACTAGTGGCGAAAACTTAAGAAAATATTACTTCAATATTCACTTGCCTTCTCTTTTGTACAATATCCTTTTTGATCCTCGTACTCCTCCGTATTTAAAGGAACATTTTGATTTCCTACATCTTTCTCATTCCCGTTATTTGCGCTCTAGTAATAATCTCTCCTTAATGACACCTGTACACACTTCTTCCTTCGTTGATAACTCTTTCACGGTACAGGCTGTCCGTTTATGGAACTCACTGCCACTCAACATCAGACGAGCTAAATCCATATTGTCTTTTAAACTGATGGTTACTAAATATCTTTGGTCCTCGCAAGTCTAAAACATGCTGCTGATTCTATATATAGTATGATATATCCTATTTTTCTATAGTATATAAAGTATATTATTATGTATTTTTCACTTATTCTGGGAATGTTTCATATTATTTATTGTCTTCACCGCCACTGTTGTCTTAATATTTTCCTTAGTTTAGGGGGTAGCCTGAAAGAGATCGCTTTAATCAATAAGGCCACCCTTTGTTCAATACTTACCGTACTTAGTTTTAAGAACGTAGTTTTATTTTTTGGTGAACAATAAAGTGTTTTCATTCATTCATTCATTCATACTTCTAACATATTTATTATTTAAACTTCAGTATATTAATTACATAAATAAACCATGTTCTCTGATGTTGCTACAGGTTTTGCTTGTCTGACAGCAACAATCAGCGTATTCCAGTTTATATGTGTTTATGTATATATGGACATTGTATGATACAGAAATATACAAACAGAAAGCATTGTTAAGTACAGAGCAAGATGCCCCAAGGGCGAGACAACAACAAACAACCGCGTGATTGTTGGACGAGACGACGTGATTGCTGCGCTCACCGATCACGATGTAGGCAACTCCTTACCTGCCTGACAGACGGACAGTAATACCGGGTTCCTTTGAATCGTAACAAGATTATTTTCACACTTGATCTTTGACTTAACGAATATTACCAACTAGGATTACTACATTTAGAATATGGTTAAATTAAATCTTTTTTATAAAACAGAGGGTAGTTCAGAATTAATGAATATTTTATGTACACTATATCGGAGATAGCGTACTCGCGCTTCGCACTTCCTTCATCATTTTCCTGCTTGCTGCCGTGGAAGTTAACGAAGGGTTAATTCATAAAAAATAACAATCATCATTGATGCATTTGACTCATAACCATTTATTGAGCATAATAATGTGTTTTAAACTGTAATATCATCATTAAAACACATAATCCTGGGGAACATAAAAATATCAAATAAGACATAAATATTCTTTTATATTAAATTATCCTTACTACATAAGTCTTAAATATCAATTTCAATCAAAACACTTAATAAAATAAAGATATTAGAACTAAACCTTTCTTGTGATTTTGTTAGCTAGATAATAGAGATCCATTCCAGACCTGTACTTAAAGTGTAGGACTCAGAACAGTGCCCTGAGGCACACCGCGCTTGAAACTCAGCTTCTAATAATGCGTAAAGTTGATACAGTAATGATAGAAATGGATAATATACTACAGGATAATTCCTGTGCACGTGCTATGAAAGCTTTGTGCAAAATAGATAGGCTTTTAACATATCAAATAATAAAAGAATAATCTTGTAGAGAGATAAAATTCAAATAATTCGATTTTTATACAAGTTAAAAGAAATACATCAAACAGTAATATCACATATTCTCTATCTAAAATATATAAAAACTATTAATGGAATAAATAAAAAGTGTATAACAGGAGTCTGAATAGTAAAATCGATGCCGCTAGACCGCGACGTACTCACCACGACCAGATTGGAGATATTTTGAAGAAAGGTCAGGCAAAGAGTAACTCTTTATATCCGTGCAGGAACGGAGAAAGAATACAATTTCCTGCGGCCGGGCGGCCTGTCGTAAGAGGCGACAAAACAACCCACAGCCAGGTGGTAGGGCATTTGCCCGACTGGATGGCTACCACCCCTGGTCTAGAGTATGTCGCCATAACAACCTTGAGTTGTGTTCCGGTATTAGTGACCAGGTTCCAGTTTCCCTTAAGAGAGCAGCAGCGCATTTGTAGCACCTTTGGTGTTGCAAATGTCCATAGGCGATGGTAACCGCTATCCATCGAATGGGCCGTCTGCCTGTCTGCTGAACTCCAGCAATAAAAAAATAAAAATAAAAAACTCAATTAAACATGAATGTATGAAGAGATGTAAAAGAAGTAGATGAATCGAGAGGTGTGTGTCAGGTTCGTCGCAAGTGGAAATCCAACGTCTCTGCCTACTCCCATGAGAAACAGGCATGATACAGGCAGGCAGGAATCATACTGGATTTCGCTCTTGAAAAATTCGTATCAAATCCCACATAAACTTTCTCACTATCCGAGATAAAAAGTATCAAATTTTTATCGACATTATTAAAAGTTTAGTAAAGGCTGTGAAGAAGAAACATACAAATAAAGCCATTTTCATACTTGTCTGTTAGTATAGAAAAAGAAACAATTTGCAGACGAAGTAACATGACATTAAACAAGATGGTAAGAAGCTAAACAATTAAAATTGTTGTGCCTTCCAAGGCCATCGTATTGTTGTATAGCTTACAATAAAGCTTTATTATCTTTACAGCCTTTAAAAGGCTTGAAGGCTGTTAAACATCAAACCTTCGGATTAAAACAATTCGCATCCTACTAAACATTGCTAATCAAAAGTGCCGCTTGCTTTTCTGTACTCTAGCTTTAAGATGAAAGACGATAAGGTTAAAATTGCTTTGTAGAAAGAGTTGAGTTTGTGAAGTCACCTATTTCTATTAAAACAGTCATAAAAATGGATAATGTGTACATACTAAGTTGGTGTTGCAAGAACAAAAATCGTATGCAGTTTTAAAGGAGCACATTCGAAAATATCACTTATAGTAGACTGATTTAAAGTTGAATTTAAAATGATAATAGGATTTATGATGAAAGCTGAAGACGGTGTGGTTACAATGAAGAACTATGGTGTTTTATGTGAAGTGAAAAAACTTTTTTTTATTATTTAGACCAGCATTGATAAAGTAGTTTAGATGATTATAAAATGTTTTGTGCTTACGTCTACTTAACAATTCGCAGTTTTAAAGACAACACGTTGCAATAGTTGAACCAGATTAATTGACAACATTTGGCATGTCTCAAATTGATTATAGAAGTTGCATGGTCATTAATCAATCAATAATCATGCAATTAAAATTGTAGAATTCTTCTTTCTCCCTAATTCTTTTTCTAACTTCGTTGCCTCTTTTGTCGTTAAAACATAGAAAATACGAATAACTTAATTACGATCTACGTTTAAACTATTCGGTTATACCTCTAGTTAATCCAGGTCAAGTCACTAACATATACCCGTAGCCCTGGCATAAGGCGATGGACGGAACACCCAGGAGGTTTAGTGGGCATCCCTAACTGGGGAGTGGCAATAGCATGGCACCAGTTCTGACTGGGAATGCTAGTGCCCTCCCCGATCTGGAGAATCCCACACTAGGTCACGAATTATCCCCCAAGGTTCTGCCCTTGTCGCGGCTTAGTCCTCAATCGGATTTCCCCTGGTTAAAAAAAAAGGTCACGTCACTAAGCTTTAAGAAAAAAAAAATATGGACAACCATAATGTTGTACATTTCTAAAACAATAACCTACAGTGCTCCCAAATTATCTGTGAAATGAAGAGCGTCGCTGTTTTCGCTCCGGTGTTGCCAACATTAATCTAACATAATGAAATATTATATTGCTTGAGCTCCATCTGGAATAATGTTATAGTTATTAACTGTGTTAACTAGTCTCATTTATAGCGTTAAACATAACGCCGTTAACGAATAAAGGACTTTTTAGAACTGGCAACCCCAATTTTTTTTAATGCTGTAGCACAGCAGATAGCCTGACGGCTCAACTGTGATGGAAAGTGGTTAGCGTCGCGTATGGACATTAGCAATACCAGAGGTGCTGCCGGCCTTGAAGGAGATTCATGTGATATTTCAACATGGCGGCTGTAGTTCCATTCTTTACCATTTCGCAGATAACTTGGGCCGGTTATAAATATTGATGAACAAAAACGTGTTATCTATCTATCAGTCTAATAATAGATAGATAGATAACACTTTATTGCTCACCAAAATAAACAACTACAAAAACAAAATGCATAATTACAATACTTCTTGGCAAAACAACAGGCGGCTTTATCGCTAAAAGCGATCTCTTCCAGGCAACCTAAAGAAATTCTTAACTAATCTGGCCATGTTGGTGGAGCAGAAAAAAAAAGATAGGACTATACAATTTAAACATACATACTCACATACATACATACATAACTTCACGCCAGTTCCCTTGCGGGGTAGGCACGAACGACAGAGCGCCATTTAGGCTTATTCATACACACCTCACTTGCTTCTTTGACATTCATACATACATACATACATACATAACTTCACGCCAGTTCCCTTGCGGGGTAGGCACGAACAACAGAGCGCCATTTAGGTTTTTCTTACACACCTCACTTGCTTCTTTGACATTCATAACTCTTGTCATTCATACATACTTACACTAATTTATAAATTTAATATACACATAAATATAATAGTAATTTATGATTTAAACATTTTCTTGGTAAGAGAAAATTTTAACGCCATGCCATCTAGCTTTTTATATTCCGAAATCCAGAAACAAATAAAGACGTCATAACACTTTACCGTAACTTCCCAGTCCGTTAAAACTTCTGGAACAGTCGAGAACATTTTAATTGGCCTCGTTTAGCCCTTATCAGATGTTTCTGATGAGTTCCACCCAAAAAAGGCACTCGACGGTTTATTGGGTGCCTTATCCGGCGAACTTTGATCCGAACGGATGATATCTTAATTTAACAAATTCGATTTGGTCGTTTAATTTATTGATGTGATTGGGATGAAGTGACAGCCTGTGGATAAAGACTGGCAGCAATAAAATATATTTTAAATTTGGATTATGACGATGTTGCCGCTTGCGAAATTAATTTCCAAGAGCGACATTTAAATTCGATAACATTTGACTTCCTAGAATTAATAACTTTCTACCCGTTCATACGGCGTCTACCAAAACCAACCGGCGTTTTCACGCCACTTGCAACCGCTTTGATGAGGCAGTATAATAATAGTGTAACAAAAAATTACGATATGATATTTTCAACAAATTTCGGCAAATTATTCTAAATTCATTTCTATCAGAGCAACAGTAAATTATTTATACTCGTAATTTTTTTTTATTATGTTTTTTTGGCATGATGTGACAACCTATAATTCAGTCTGCACTTAAGACTAAGAACTTAATGTTATAATGTAAAAAGACGTATGTACTAGTGTAAGACTTGTTGGTTGTTTTCAATAAAAAAAAAAAAAATAATAATAGCGACAAATTAAGACGACGTCATGGCACGCACCGCGTGAAAAGTTCTCGTAGTTATCAATAATCTATACTAATATTATAGACTAGCTGTGCCCGCGACGTTGTCCGCGTGGAATTTGCTTTTAAAACCCTCCGATTTTGAAACATTCTTCATTGGTGCTCCGCTCCTATTGATCTTAGCGTGATGATATATAGCCTATAGCCTTCCTCGATAAATGGGCTATCCAATACTGAAAGAATTTTCCAAATCAGACCAGTAGTTCCTGAGATTAGCGCGTTCAATCAAACAATATTAGTATATTTGGCTACAACACTAATACTTACATTTTAAATATCGCGATATCTTTTGAATGAAACGTCCGAAATGAATAATTCAAAAAGTTCTAGAAAGGTATTGAATTCGTCTTGAATATGGAGTAATTTATTTTGATAAGGATTAATACCAAGGTACAAAATAAAGAGTTTTCAAGCGACGGCTTTTTAATTATTTAAAAAAATAAAAGAAAACACTTATTGTGAGATAACTACAATAGTCAGACATATGGTTACGCGATATCTTTTGTAGACAATGATATTTTCTGCAAAGTCGTAGTACATTGTTTTGTTCTATAATCAACAGTTTTTGCAGGGCACGCCGTGTAAGGATTTTTTCGGGTCATTTTTTACACCTTGGGTTACATTATTGGAGTTTTAGTGGGGATCCCTAATTTTATTGAAAATATAATAAAGCCTATAGCCTTCCTCGATAAATTTACTATTCAACACTGAAAGAATTTTTTAAATCGGACCAGCGGTTCCTGAGATTAGCGCGTTCAAACAAACAAACTCTTCAGCTTTATAATATTAGTATAGATGCGAAATTTTGGATGGTTTGTGCTTAATCACGCCAAAATGGCAATATGGATCTGGATGAAATTTAGCACAGTGATAGATTATAGTCTGGAATAGCACATGACCTTCTTTTTATTTCGGAGAAATATACGACTGCCGTACGGTAACTGTTTATAAAATTTACATTAACGCGAGCGAAGTCGCGGGAAACAGTTCAAAGAATACATGTTTATTGTATTAGAGCAGATAGCCTCAAATTCCTCCTGATGTAAAGCCGGTTACCGTCGCTTATAGATATTTGGAATACCATAGGTGTTACTCGAAGGGGGGACTGGAACCGGAGCCACTGATGCCGGAACACAACCTTGAGTTGTTATGACGGCATGCTTGATCAGGATAGTACCCAGCCACACGGGCAAGTACTCTACCACCTGGCTGCGGGTTGTTTATTCGCCTCTTACGACAGGCCACCTAGCCTTAGGAATTTGTATTTTTTCTCCATTTCTGCACGGATAAAATATTTTTATTTATTTTAGGAGTTCAGCAGACAGGCAGACGGCCCACTTGATGGACAGCAGTAACCATCGCCTATGGACATTTGCAACACCAAAGGTGGTACAAATGCGCTGCTCCTCTCTTAAGGGATACTGGAATCTGGTCACTAATGCCGGAACACAACTCAAGGTTGTTATGGCGACATACTTTAGACCAGGGTTGGTAGCCATCCAGTCGGGCAAATGCCCTATCACCTGGCTGTGAGTTGTTTAGTCGTCTCTTACGACAGGCCGCCCGGCCGCAGGAAATTGTATTCTTTCTCCGTTCCCGCACGGATACAGTTGTGGGACATTTATGGTTACAAAATTTTTGCTTACAAACTAACAACAACGCACACTGCAAAATGATAGAATGTAACGAAGCCTTATCATGACAGGATATTTTATAAAGCACTCACTGCTTTTCTCTTAATTCCTAGTCTGTGCTTTCAGACAACTACGAGTCCCATTCAATCGTACGACGATATTCAAGATAAAAAAAAAAAAGAAAATGCATTGTTGCAAACCGGTAGCCTCGGGACGCGGAATATTCTGTAGAAATGCTCATAGGGCTGCTTGTCATCCAAAGAAAGTTTTTATGCAAACTATGATAGTACATTAGGGGCGATCCAGAAATTACATCACACGAATTTCATTATTTTTGGGCCCTCCCCAGTCCTTATCACAGTTCATAATAGTAACATTAGTGAGACTCCGCCCTCGCTAGTGAGACGTCACATATTTTGCAATTTTACGTCAAGAAATTTGTACGGTTCAACGTATAGCGTTTTTCTGACACTGGCCTACTTTAGGCTACTTTAATATTATAACATTAGTATAAATAATGCTCATAAAAACTTTGTGGTTGAGTTGCTAACAAGTTGCAATCAAGTCGCTACGAGCTAAGTTCACTAAGTTGAACCCAGGGATCAGCATCCAGGCCCAAGTACTACCAGAATAAATCCCTGAATGCAACAAGGTGTATTTTCTTCATCCTACTACAAGAAAACACCAGCACTCCAACAACAACTGCCTGCAGCCACCACAACAAGCAAGAACAAGTGTACAAATTATTGAATTAAAACAGCAGTTCCGTAATTAATTTTATTTTCATTAAAATTATTTTTTAATAATTTAAACACCATCCTCATACAGATAATCGAAAATCTGCATCAATAAGAGAATTACCAAACCAAACAATTTAAAAGCTAATTATTCTCATTGCTGGTTGAGAAATATTTTTATGTATATGCAGTCAATCTGAGAATCGACTACTATCTATTTTTCAAACCCTTTTGGATAAATTTTTATTTTTATTTTTTTAGGATACAGCATTAAAAAATACATACAAGCCCAAATTTTCACCCATCTACGATCAACCCCTATTTTTTAATTGTTAATTATAAACTTTAATTTTTTGGCAAGATTTTTAATCTTATTTTGTCATGACTTAGAATACAAAAAATTATATTACTCTTTTAGATTCACAATTAGAACCGGTAGGTGGCGCTGAGATCGGGTTCTGGAATCCTCCTAACCTGGCACGATTTTGGTGTTTTTTTTTTGTGTGTTTGAGTGGGTACCCCGATGGTTTAGATTGGCAATTAGAACCGGTACGTGGCTCTGGGATCGGGTTCTAGAATTTTATTTTTTAAAGGCAGGACAACGTCGGCCGGGGCCGCTAGTAATATTATAAAATTCTATGTCTGTACATTGAAGCTAGAAGTGATAACTTAAACTAATCAAGTTGAACTATTTAATATTGAAATTGTCTAACTAGAGAAAAGCCTTTTTTTTTTATTGCAGGAGTACAGCAGACAGGCAGACGGCCCACTTTGTGGAAAGCGGTTACCATCGCCTATAGACATTTGCAACAATGAAGATGCTGCAAATGCGCTGCTGCTCTCTTAAGGGAGACTGGAACCTGGTCACTAATTCCGGAACACAACTCAAGGTTGTTATGGCGACATAATTTAGACCAGGGGTGGTAGCCATCCAGTCGGGCAAATGCCCTACCACTTGGCTGTGGGTTGTTTTGTCGCCTCTTACGACAGGCCGCCCGGCCGCAGGAAATTGTATTCTTTCTCCGTTCCTGCACGGATAAAAAACAGCCTAGGTTATTACTTAAATTTTATGTATGTATTACTAGCAAAACCACCAGTCTTATAACAAAACTAGCTTCTGCCCGCGACTTCGTCCGCGTGGAATAGTTAAAAAACAAGTTTGGTCTTAGCGTGATGATAGCCTATAGCCTTCCTCGATAAATGGACTATCCAACACTGAAAGAATTTTTCAAATCAAACCAGTAGTTCCTGAGATTAGCGCGTTCAAGCAAACAAACTCTTCGGCTTTATATATTAGTATAAGATTCGAAAATACCCCGCATTTTTTTTAATTTACCCAATGGCACCCCTACCGGACTATGCAAATATCCATCCCGGATTAGGTTATTCTTCGGGGCAGTCGTGTTCGGCCGCATTCAATTGTCTCGATCGGCAGTCGTCGCTCTCTTATTGGATTCCGTCGTATTGGAATTGCGTGGTCAGATATATTTACACGTGCGTTTTGCGTAATTAAGGTATAATTATATAATAAAGTTACTTTTTAACGGTTTTAAGCGCGGTAACTTATTTGATTTTTATTACTCCGACGTTTCGGCCACTTTTCAGCAGCCGTGATCACGGAAGTGTCAATGAGTATTGTTAAAGTTTTATTTAGCCTACCGCCAACTTGTTCATTATTTTAATTATTTAGTTTAAATTTTGTATATGGTCATTATTTACTCTATGGGAGCCTAATCTAATTTAACACCGCTTCGCAACATGTTGTGGCTTGAAGAGAAGAAGCGGCGCAAGAAACTCTTCAGCAAACATGCCTAGCTCTAATATTTTATATAATATTAAAATGGGTGGGAGGAAAAATTAAAAGAAATTGTGGTTTGTGTCCCAGTAATTAAGGTATAATGATACCCATTTAAGGCTTGTAGCAACGCCTTGAAGATTTTTCGGTACTGATTTTTCGCCCAATAGCGGGGGTTTCCATAGACGCGGTCGTTTTTTAAAAACATAATTATTTTATTGTGAACTAGAGGTCCCGGCAGACGTTGTCCTGCTCTAAAAAAATAAAAATCTAAGAACCAATCTCAGGCCCACCTACCGGTTTCAATTGTGAATCTAAGCCCTCCAGGGAACCACTCTAACACACACAAAAGAATCATCAAAATGGGTAAAGTCGTTCTTAAGTTATGTGCGTACATACATTTCTATAATTCATTTTTATACCTTTTAAACTTTCCTTGGAATTCTACTAATATTTCAAAATCAAAATTAGGCAAATCGGTGTAGCCGCGCTCGAGTTTTTGTGACACTCACAAACGTCAATTCATTTATATCTATATAGATCAAATAAAGTAGTATTTAAAAAAAACATTAAAACCAAATTATTTATCTGTCTTCTCTGTGATTATTATTATAGACTAATGTGTACCCAAAGATTTGTATAAATGTGTAGGTCAAATTCAGTAAGAACATTCGATTTGGTTATCTTTTTAACCAACTTCAAAAAGGAGGTTCTCAATTTGATTGGTATTTTTTAACCGACTTCAAAAAAAGGAGGAGATTCTCAATTCGTCGGGATCTTTTTTTATGTATGTTCACCGATTACCGATTCTTTTTTTGTTCGACGCGGAATAGCTGCCATTTGGTCCCCTAAAAATTTGACATAGTTTGGCCCAGTAGTTTTCATTTTACGACCATTTTTTTGTTCCCGTTTCTTAAAACCTATATTTTTTAAGGAGCGCGGCACCTTTCGTAGGCCTACCCATATCTAGGCACTACAAAGTAACATATTAAAAAAACCTTGTTTAAAAAACCGACTTCAAAAACTTAAAAGTATATAGTAGACCCGTCATGTTTGGGCTCGTTTTACTTGTCTTACTAGCACTCTGCTGCTACGTGATATCCAGGATCTCAAAAGCTTGTATTTAAAAACCATTTTTAAAAAAGCTTATTTATGTATGACTATTATCTGTATTCTATTTCTACAAATAAAGATTCATTGATTCAATGTTGTTCTTTAACAGAAATTAAAATATAGCAACGCATGAACGCATCTGCCGTTATAAAACCGAATCAAACCGCGGCACAAAAATACAGTGATCAAAATAAAGCACTGCGGTGTGGTGTTGTGATTGTGCATTGATGAGCATACGGGCAAACCAGTATCGTAGTGGTCTGTCTATTTGGATAGCGGACGCCGTCGTGGCAGCCACCGATATCGGGATTGGCTTCGAATAAAATTTGGTTAGTATTTTTTTGAATTTGCATTCGGTTGTTTACGGTCGAACTGCATAGACCGCGATAACGAGGGTCACCAACCGTACTATAATACATAGTATCGCACTGTGTATTATAGTACGCTATGCTATGCTTATATTATGCTTTCTATTTAAAAAAGAATGTGAGAAAATAATTTAGTTTGTAAATTTGGAGAAATACTTTTCAAAAACATGGCAACACCTTAATCTCAATTATCTTTAAAAAAATAAAATGCATTTATAATAAAACCACGTTTTAACGGTTTTAAGCGCGGTAATTTTATTTGATTTTGGTTTTTCCGACGTTTATTATGTATACAAATCGCGATAGCTTAAGAAAATAAAATGTATTTATATTTGTGTTTTTATTTAAATAATTTAATTTCTAAATTTAGAGAAATACTTTTCGAAAACATCTCAACACCTTAATCTCAATTATCTTTAAAAAAATAAAATGTATTTATATTTGTACTTTTATTTCAATAATTTAATTTGTAAACTCAGAGAAATACTGTTCAAAAACATGGCAACACCTTAATCTCAATTATCTTTAAAATAATAAAATGTATTTATATTTATATTTTGGAATTAGTTGAACGGTACTATAATATATAGTACGGTGTCCTTCCCTTCCTTCCTTCCCGTTTTAAACCTTCCTTTTTTTTTAAAGGGAAGGTTATATATGGGGAGGGGGATATGGGCCATCAGAAACCTCACTCATGGCACGAAACATGATTCAAGGTTAACCGTTTCACGGCGATATGCTGTGAGAGCGTGGTATCACACCGATCGAAATGGCCCTAAGAGTTGTAACCAAGATAATATAATATGTAATAATAACAGCCCATAAATGTTCCACTCGCAGTATATCGGCCACGCTTGTCCAAGGCGGCTTAGCAGGTTTGACAGATCGGTTATCTCGATGTGCAGGTTGCATCACGATGTTTTCCTTCACCGTTGTTAGCACGTGGTAATTGTAACAACATGCCCACTAGGTCAGAAAAGTGCCTAAGTGGTGCATGCGTTCCGGCCAGGATCGAACCCACGCCCTTTGAGTTAGGGACGCGTGTGCTAGACATTACGCTACTAATCATCCGTGCAGGAACGGGGAAAGAATACAATTTCCTGCGGCCTGGCGGCCTGTCGTAACAGGCGACGAAACAACCCACAGCCAGCTGGTAGGATATTTGCTCGACTGGATGGCGACCACCCCTGGTCTAGATTATGCCGCCATAACAACCTTGTGTTGTGTTCCGGCATTAGTGACCAGGTTCCAGTCTCCTTTAAGAGAGCAGCAGGGCATTTGTAGCACCTTTGGTGTTGCAAATGTCTATAGGCGATGGTAAGCGCTTCCCATTAAGTGGGCCGTCTGCCTGTCTGTTGAATTCCTGCAATAAAAAAAAAAAACAACTTTTACAATATTAAAGATACTGCATAAGTAAGATTACTCGTTTATTAAGAGTTTCCTATCGTTGATAAATCAAAACCAGGTTAATTAATTAAGAAGGGGTTATTTATCAAGGCATCTACAGCGCACAGTTGCTATGGGGCGTGATCCTAATTCAATAACATTCAATTAAGAGCCTCCCTGCAATCAAGAACCGGTCCCATGCCGGGCCGAGGATGCCGGCACACGACTCGTCGAATGTTGGATATGTTAAGCCAAAGTATAAAGATTCGTTTTTAACCGACTTCAAAAATAGGAGGAGGTTCTCAATTCAATCTCGATGCGGAATAGGTGCCATTTGGTCCCCATAAAATTTAACCTAGTTTGGCCCAGTAGTTTTCAGTTTATGAACATTTTTCATGAAAAATGTTTCCGTTTCGTTCCGTATGTACACTGATTACGCTGAGATTTATGATCCGATTTACGTGATTCTTCTTTAGTTTGATGCGGAATAGTTGCCATTTGGTCTCCTAAAAATTCAACATAGTTTGGCCCGGTAGTTTTAATTTTATGAACATTTTTTTGTGAATAATTTTTTCCGTTCCGTTCCGTCCTTAGGACCTATATTTTTTTAAGGCGCGCGGCACATTTCGTAGGCCTACCCATAGCTAGACACTAAAAATTAACAAATAAAAAAAACTTCGTTTAAAAAAACCGACTTCAAAAACTAAAAAGTATAAAATAACTTATTTCTAAAGCTATTTTTAATTATAATATCTTATTTTTTATATATTATATCCAAAACATCTTAAAGTCCATATGGACCGTATGGACCTTCAAAAAGTGTTCTCCAGTGGAACTTATTTTTAACCGACTTCAAAAAAGGAGGAGGTTCTCAATTCGTCGGGATCTTTTATTTTGTTTTTTTTTTATGTATGTTCACCGATTACTCCGAGATTTATGATCCGATTTACGTGATTCTTGTTTAGTTTGATGCGGAATAATTGCCATTTGGTCCCCTAAAAATTTAACATCGTTTGGCCCAGTAGTTTTCATTTTACGAACATTGTTTTGTTCCCGTTTCTTGGGACCTATATTTTTTAAGGAGCGCGGCACCTTTCGTAGATCTACTCATACATAGCTAGACACTAAAAAGTAACAAATAAAATAAAAAAACTGCGTTTAAAAAACCGACTTCAAAAACTAAAAAGTATAAAATAACTTATTTCTAAAGCTATTATTATTAATATATATTATCTAAAACATCTTAAAGTCGGTGCTTAGTAATTTTCAAAAAATAGTTATTTTATACTTTTTTAGTTTTTGAAGTCAGTTTTTTTAAACGAAGTTTTTTTATTTTTGAATAAAAACTTTTGAATTTCAATTTGAATTTGCGTGAAACGGTCAGCCTAGAACTGATGGTATTCTATCCAATGCTCTCTACCTCTCTAGCTCTGTACCTGTTCCATCCTAGCGAATGCAATTGGTATTCGTAAATCGGTAATCTAAAGTGGATGCAAATATAAAAATACATTGAGACCAGTCCATCCATTCTGGAATCCGTGGCAGTGAGGTCTACATAACAAATTGTCGTGTCATGTTTTGTGTAATTTGAGTGTGGGGCCGGCCGCGGCGGCTTCTCCGGCCACGCTCTCAACTCCAAAGATCTTGACTCGTGATCAACACGAATGTTACACTTAAAAGGACTCTACACACGAGATGATTAGCCAGTGTGGTTTTAGGTCTGTAGAAGCATGGATAAAGAATTATAATCGAATAATACACACATAACTAACAATAAAACTTATACACATACTTAAACCTACGCGCACTACCATCGCATTGCATTACACGCACACTCCACAAACAAACCAAGACACACAAAGAGCCTAAAAATTAATAACCCAGGCACAGAAAAGAAAAAAACAACACACATGGCACTAGATAGGACTATATATAAGTATAGATATAAGGCCAACACTGCACATGCACTTCCTCACAACACCAGCATGTAACAGATACACTCTACATTAGTATAAGTTTAGTATTAAAATTAGAGTAAATTAATATAATAAGTTATTATTAAGGTACACCAAAACAGAAAAATTACTACATACAATAAGCGTGTATGGAGTCTCAAATTTTTCATAGAAATTAAGTATTAAAAAAGGGTACGGAACTCGAGTCCGTAGAGATATATATAATAATAAAAAAAATCGAATAATACAAAAGTAACTCCTAACACACTCTTTAATTGCAGCTAGTGCCACTAATCCGTTCTTATTTTTGTATAACACTAACTGTGCCCGCGACTTCGTCCGCGTGAAATTTGTTTTCAAAACCCCCCGATTTTGAAATATTCTTCATCGGTGCTCCGCTCCTATTGATCTTAGCGTGATAATATATAACCTATAGCCTTCCTCGATAAATGGGCTATCTAACACTGAAAGAATTTTTCGAATCGGACCATTAGTTCCTGAGATTAGCGCGTTCAAACAAACAAACTCTTCAGCTTTATATATTAGTATAAGATCTGAATTAAAACTTTCAGTCAGCATTTTATTAGTACTACTGGTCGCCCGTGGTCGAAATTCGATCATAATAATTTGTTGTCAAAGACTATATACTTCTATAATCACAGATTTCGCCAAGGCTACACCGTTAATTTGACTTTAACAATAAATAAAAGAGTATAAATGCGTGTGTGTGTCAAATACATGGTAGTGTGTGTAATGTTTTTTTTTATTAATTAAGGGCCGCTTGCATAAGGTTGCTTAAATTTATTTAAGAAATGCAAAATGTATTTAACACCCTTAACACACCCTTTGCCGCTAAGCATATTTAAAGAACTGTCAATACGTTTTGTGTAAAACGTATTTAGGCAGTTTAATATTATTAACTAATTTTATTTAAAGGCGATCGTTATGCAAGCGGCCCTTAATGTATTTTTTATGCATAATTTAATAAAAATATTAGCATTCGTCGCTTTTCCTCTATATAAAGTATAAGTGTGCGAAATTTCATACTCCTCCGTCCGCGCAATTTTCTTAAAAACGGGTACTAAGTTTTTGCTTCACGTATTAATATATAGAAAATTTTCTTAAGTTTTCGCGGCTAGGACTTTCTTTTTGTTTTTTGTCTGTTTGCGTCTGAATGCATAGAACAATGTCAATTTTCTTTTATCCACTTCATAATTTTTTTTTTTTTTTATTGCAGGAGATCAGCAGACAGGCAAATGGCCCACTTGATGGAAAGCGGTTACCATCGCCTATGGACATTTGCAACACCAAAGTTGCTACAAATGCGCTGCTGCTCTCTTAAGGGAGACTGGAACCTGGTCACTAATGCCGCAACACAACTCAAGGTTGTTATGGCGACATACTTTATAGACCAGGGGTGGTAGCCATCCAGTCGGGCAAATGCTCTACCACCTGGCTGTGGTTTGTTAAATAAGCCTGTAGACACAGGAACGGAGGATATCCAAAATGATGAAAGGTTTTTTCTCGTATAAATTTCGTATAATTCGTTTTTTTTTTACAAAATTCGTTACGCTGGCAAATTTTAAACGTATATTAAATGAAGTAATCAAGTATGAAGTGACTTGAAGTTCGTGACGTTTTATCTGTCACTGCTAATGTGACGTTTGACGTTTACGTATATTGTGTGGTTGTTGTTGTCGAAGGCAACTATCCAAAAAGCCAGATACGGAATTGCGTATTGTGTCTGAATAAAGCCGTTAAAGAACATCTACATCATTTTTCAAGATCTAACGATGTTGAAATGTTCTTTAAATTAATAATATGTGAACCCTAATCCAGACAAGCCTCTATTATGTACTTATATAAAATAGAATCTATGTAGCTACTGTTCCATGCGAAACAACAATGTTAACAGGCGTTTCGTGATTAATTATTCCAAAATCCGCGTAAAAGCCAGACTGCGCTCCGCTCGCAGACAATGCGATTAATGACTGGAATATTGATGGGCAGAACAAATAATTTTAATTCCCAACATGTTGGATATATGTATAATTTAGATTTAACTTTACTTATAGTTTCCCACGTAGATCGTATACTACGAAAACCATTTTACGAGAATCGCAACCGGAACTAGCTGCACACTGAACCCCTTAGTGCGAATAGCAACCGTCCGGCTGACCGGCAACGGATCCAGTAGCGCTTCGAGCTATCTCTGTTTTAGATATATATTCTTATTCGCGGTCAGCGGAACGGCTAACCAGACTACGGCTAGCCGCATAGTGTGTATAAGTGCTTAATGTTGCAAGATGTACGTATTTTTTTATTATAAAGCTGGATAATTGGCAGAAGGTCGGGGCGATCCCAACGCCCTGCCAGTCTTTAAGATGGCATGGGATACCCGATGGAACGCCGTCCCCTCCTGCGAGCGCGTAATGCTCGCCAAGGAGGAGGCGGAGCTGGAACGTGAGCGTACGTCCTTGCTTCGCTCCCGGCAAAGGAGGACGCGTCAGCACCAGAGGGCGTCCTTAGAACTCCGGCCACCGTGAGCTCCTCTTGAGGAAAGGGTTCCCTCCCACCCGCAGGTAATGCCGCCGAGATGGGGGCGCGTCGGTGTTCCGCATACGCTCACCTCTCCACCCGTGGGGCGCGTTACAAACCGCCCTACGCATAGAGAGCATGACGTCACCGTGCGCTTGCCTCCCCCCCCCCTGTTTCCAGCAAATCTGTTCAGATGCGCTCGAAGTGCCAGGTTTCGCCAGGTGGTAGGGCATTTGCCCGACTGGATGGCTACCACCCCTGGTCTAGAGCATGCCGCCATAAGAACTTTGAGTTGTGTTCCGGCATTAGTGACCAGGTTCCAGACTCACTTAAGAGAGCAGCAGCGCATTTGTAGCACCTTTGGTGTTGCAAATGTCCATAGGCGATGGTAACCGCTTTCCATCTAGTGGACCGTCTGCCTGTCTGCTGAACTCCTGCAATAAAAAAAAAAATCCGCCCCTTCTACACCCATCCGCGCTTCAGACAGCTTGCTCTTCTTTTTATTGCTTGAGATCAACAGACAGGAAGACGACTCACCTGATGAAAAGTGGTTACCATCGCCTATGGACATTTGCAACACCAAAGGTGCTACAAATGCGCTGCTGCTCTCTTAAGGTTATACTAGAACCTGGTAACTAATGGCGGAAAACAACTCCAGGTTGTTATGGCGGCATACTCTAGACCAGGGGTGACAGCCATCCAGTCAAGTAAATGCCCTACCACCTGGCTGTGGGTTGTTTCGTCGACTCTTACTACAGGCCGCCCGGCCGCAGGTAATTTTATTCATTCTCCGTTCCTGCACGGATAGAATGCTCGAATTAAGCATATTTATTACAATATAGCAATGCTTTGACACCCGTGCTACTTAGTAGCAAGTGCTCAAGTGCTAGTAATGAGCTTGTGTATCAGTACCCCTGCAATAAAAAAAAGAATGTACAGTTCACACGCAGTAGAAGTGAAACTTCAGAGAAGAGAACTTCAGAGAGCTTCCTTCACCCTACATCTATCAACATATTATTATTCAAAATAAACTTCTTAATTATTACTTTAAATTTTTCACTATTTTAGTCTAAAAAGATTATCATCGGTTTTATTTCGGTCCAAATTGGACTTATGTTTGATAATCGGTTTTGTTGACTCTCTAATTTGTGCTGCACAATGTAAAACTCGTATCTCATTCTCTCGCAGGCTTAGTCCTATAGATTTATATGTTTATCTCTTTTCAGTGTCGCTTTTTCGTTTCATCGAGTTTCATATCACAATGATTCTAAAGAAGGTTCACATCAAAAAGCAACAATAAAAAACCTCATCATAACGCATTTATCGGGTTTGATCTCAGTACAGAGATGTTAGACTGGCACTCCGTCCATATCCGCATCAGGTCACGACAATGTCAAGATTGTGCGTGATCGCAAGTGGAGTCGGGTCCAAGTTTAGTGCACAACGGCCCCTTTAATCCATACTAATTCCGGGCACGCGCGTGTCTCCGTATTAATTTGTCAAACTGTCAGCGGTTTTATAAATTTAGGCTACAAGTCATGAGAGTTTAGCGGAGAGGTAGGTCATATACCCGTAGCCCCGGCATAAGGCGCAGGATGGAACGCCCAGGGGTTTTAGTGGATATCCCTAACTGGGGAGTGGCAATAGCATCGCACCAGTTCTGACTGGGCACACAAGTGTTACCCCGACTTGACGAATGGATCGAGTCGCGAACTATCCCCCCAAGGTCCGCAATCGGATTTACCCTGGCTAAAAAAGTCATAACAGTTTACGTGTTTTGTCACTATACCTGTGTGGCCTTGAATTTGCTGTTATTCGAATCAATTAATTATTTATTCGCGTTAGTATAGATATGTTGTAGGTCTTAAAAATATATATTATATTTGTAGGGTGTGTGGCGGGTATAATAAAAGATACCACTATCGCTTTAACGCACACATTTATTATATAAAAAAATAATATAAGAGAGTGGGGTGAGTTTTTGAATCGAACGAATCGAACGACTCGGGTGCGTGTCCATGTCGATACCCGTCGCGTCGCGCAGGCGCATCCGGCGGCGGGTTGCGCTCACGCATCTTCTTCGTTCGTGTATCTACGACATACTGAGACGATGGTGTGATTATTTTAAGTGACGAAAGGCCACATATTGTTTGTATATATGTATACAGGATGGAGAGTTTCAGCGGGGTAGTAAGGGGAAGCACCTTAACCTTTGCAGGTACATGAAAATGGTCTTAGGAGGTTATGCATAATTTTTAGTGAAATTCTGACCGTTCACAAATTAATAAAAATTACAGTTAGCAAGAAAATGGCCATTTTACACAAATCTTTAATGCCAAACAATCCTGATTCTGGTACTAATCAAAAATGTCTACGGGATTAACAAAAAAAAAACAGAAATTGCAAAAAACTTTTCCCATGCATCTGTTAAGAAGTCCAACTTATATTTTTTTATTTATCAAATCTTTTTGCTGACTTGATAAAAACATAAGATTGAAAAAACAATTTACTAATTTTTTTCAAATAAATAAATTGCAAAAATACAATTCTTTATCGCCGACCAGTATTATTGACTTATTAAAATTTAATTAAGCTAGCAACACCAGGGTAGATAAATCCGCTACAGTTCAAGTCTTGTCCCACCCACGAACAAGTTCCCTCTATACGTGTAACATTATGCGCTAATGACCCGGAGACCGTCCACCTGATGACACCTTGATACCTACCACACGTTCAAACCTGGCTTCAACGCATTACTGGTAGCTTTCACTTCAAAGAGCATTTCGGCTTAATGCTGTTTTCCAATTAGCACTTTTAAGACACAGTGCGTGCTTGGAAGACGCGTTTCGAAGTTCATACTTTGTTTGTTCCCTTGATTGACCGTCCAAAGAGATCGACAATATATATTTTGGATTAGACATTATTCGCCTATAAGAAGAGTACAATAATTTATTTCTAAAAAATTATTCTTATGTTATTTGACTATCAATACATTTTACCTCATTAGCAGTGCAATATTAAAATGTTACAATGACATAAGAATATTACCGAAGTCATAAAAAAAATCAATAATAGAATTACAATCATCTGTGCAGGAACGGAGAAAGAATACAATCTCCTGCGGCTGGGCGGCCGGTCGTAAGAGGCGACTTAACAACCCACAGCCAGGTGGTAGGGCATTTGCCCGACTGGATGGCTACTACCCCTGATCTAAAGTATGTCGCCATAACAACCTTGAGTTGTGTTCCGGCATTAGTGACCAGGTTCCAGTCTCCCTTAAGAGAGCAGCAACGCATTTGTAGCAACTTTGGTGTTGCAAATGTCCATAGGCGATAGTAACCGCTTTTCATCGAGTGGGCCGTCTGGCTGTCTGCTTTCTCCTGCAATAATAAAAAAATAAAAAAAAACAATCATATTGTTACGACCTAGACGCCGACAAAGTCAAATTCACACCTGCATACCTGTAGAAACACATTTTATTACCTTTCGGCATTTGGACTTGTTTTGTTTACTTTGTGATTAGAAAACAGCCCATTGTGTATATGTAATCGTTTATGGCAGTCATTAGCCAGGTGTGTCGGATTTAAAGTACAAACTGATTCTAGGAAATTCGGTCCACGCGGCCGGGCAGACATATTGCATCTGTGCAGTATAAAGCAATGCCTCGATTGAGGGCCGAGGTAGTCGAGCGATAACCATGAGCGAAGCAAGACTTTTGTACATTCGGTAATCTATTTAGTGACGGACTTTGCGCATGTTATTGAATTACGATCTTCTGCATTACGTTCGGTTATATTTGTACCTGTGTTATACGTCTTTGTATAGTTCTAATATACTCTATAATAATTCCAACGGCATTTTAATTCGAGGCCTGCGTAACAATATTATAATTCTCTTGTTAAATCTTGTTTATTTTTATATACGATGGCAAGAGACCGGACGGAATGTCACTCGTCCCTTAGAAGATGGGGCGGCCGCTAGTGTGGGATGCGACCTGTTTTGACACACTGGCCCCGTCACATCTTCCAATGACCGAGTCAGGGGCTGGCAACGCTGCCGCTTCAGCTGAGGACGTCAAACGGCGCAAATATGGAGCCTTAGGAAGGGGTTACATATTTGTGCCGTTTGGGGTTGAAACATTAGGCCCGTGGGGTCCGTCGGCAAAGAGTTTCTTTAAAGACATATGTAAGAAACTCTTTGACACTACCCGTGATCAGAAGGCTGGCTCATATTTTGCACAACAAATAAGTATTGCCATACAGCGTGGCAATGCAGCCAGCCTTCTGGGCACGCTCCCCGTTGGCAATGATCTGCTACATAATGTATTTTAGTTATAATGTTTTTGGTTTTTTATTTTTAATTAAATTTTTTATAATATAGGATTTTATTTGTCACGTTGTCTTTGTCGTTTATTTATTAATTATTATTTAAGGCCTTTTCTTTACTCCAAAATGGCGGTTAAGTTATAAGGGCAGGTCTACACATCCATTATTAGGCCTGTTCTTTTGTATGGCAGTGAAGCGTGGCATATACTTGAGCGACAAAAGCTGCGC
The DNA here is from genome assembly GCA_019925095.2 of Dendrolimus kikuchii. Classification (NCBI taxonomy): domain Eukaryota; kingdom Metazoa; phylum Arthropoda; class Insecta; order Lepidoptera; family Lasiocampidae; genus Dendrolimus; species Dendrolimus kikuchii. Next base: position 2,065,701 of record CM034396.1, on the reverse strand, counting down.
GTCACGGAAATGAATATGCTCCGGTGGATGTGTGGACTCCACACGAGGAAGGATCGCGTCAGGAACTCCCACATCCACCGCAGTCTTCACAACAACAACAATACTCTTTATTGTACATCTCTTCTCTTAATATTAGGTAGTAGTACAATGGGCGGCCTTATTGCTTAAAGCAATCTCTTCCAGGCAACCTTTGGATGGACAAGGATCTTAATCTTCTTCACAATCTTCACGTCCGTGACATAGCAGAGAAACTGCAGGAGAGTCGCTTACGTTGGTACGGCCACGTTTTACGGGAACCGGCTAGTTACGTGGGGAACAAATGTCTAGCCATGCCGCCTCCGCAAGGGGTAGGCCCAAGAAATGCTGGCTTGACGTTGTGAGGGATGACATGCGTACCAATGGTCTCAATACAGTCAAGTTCGTCAAAATCGGTGTAAAGGTTTAGGAGTAGTACACAGTACACACGTACAGAAGAATCTATACTAATATTATAAAGCTGAAGAGTTTGTTTGTTTAAACGCGCTAATCTCAGGAACCGCTGGTCCGATTTGAAAAATTCTTTCAGTGTTAAATAGTACATTTATCGAGGAAAGCTATAGGCTATATTATATATTTTTTTTTAAATTAGGGATCCTTACTAAAAGTCCAATAATGTAACCCAAGGTGTAAAAAAATGACCCGAAAAAATCCTTACACGGCGTGCGCTGCGAAAAGTATTGATTATAGAACAAAACAATGTACTACCACTTGCAGAACATACAATTATTTACAAAAAATATCGCTTAATCATATGTCTAACTATTGTAGTTATCTCACAATAAGTATTTTCTTTTATTTTTTTAAATAATTAAAATGCCGTCGCTTCAAAAACTCTTTATTTTGTACCTTGGTATTAATCCTTATCAAAATAAATTATTCCATATTCAAGATGAAATTCAATACCTTTCTAGCCTTTTTGAATTATTCAATTCGGACGTGTCATTCAAAAGATATCGCGATATTTAAAATGTAAGTATTAGTGTTGCAGCCAAATATACTAATATATTGTTTGATTGAACGCGCTAATCTCAGGAACTACTGATCTGATTTGAAAAATTCTTTCAGTGTTGGATACCGCATTTATCGAGGAAGGCTATAGGCTATATATCATCACGCTAAGACCAATAGGAGCGGAGCACCAATGAAGAATGTTTCAAAATCGGAGCACATTCCACGCGGACGACGTCGCGGCCACAGCTAGTTTTATATGTAAAGATCATTATCTATCGGATTTATTTGTGAATCGAAACCATCTTGGGACCCACATGAACACAGAGAAAAATAAATTTCACCTAAAACATGGAACCCGATTGCAGCGCCACGTACCGGGATCATTTGTAAATCTAAACCATCCCGGGACCCACACAAACACCCACAAAATATTTCGTCAAAATCCTAGAACCTGATTGCAGCGCCACCTTCGGGGATCAATTGTTAGTTCGAACCATTCTCGAATCCACTTCAACACACACACACAAAATTCATCAAAATCGGCACCACCGATTAGGAAGTGTTCAGCGGCGCCACCTACCGCATCCAATCTTGAATCTAAATCATAACGGGACCCACATGAACACACGCAAAAATATATTCTCCTAAAACATAGAACCCGATTGCGGCTCCACCTACCTGTTTCAAATTTGAACCTAAACCATCCCGGGACAAACTCAAACACAAAAAATTTCTTAAAAATCCTGAAAGCCGCTTGCAGCGCCACCTAACGAGACCAATTGTTAATCTAAATCAATTCTCGAACACACAAGAAAATCATCAATATCTGTCCCAACGTTTAGGAGTTCAGTGACATACACAGGAACAGAAGAATTTTATATATATAGATTTTTTAGGCCAGAAACCCTCGCGGGCGTCCTCGGAGCACCCCCCCAAACTTTCATCACAATCTGACCAATGGTTTAGCAACGCATAGTGGACAAATATACAAATATAGATTTTTATTTATATAAATTTTTTTAACCATAAACCCATACAGGCATCTTCAGAACACCCTCCCAAACTTTCATCACAATCTGCCCAATAGTTTAGGAATGCATAGAGGACAAACATGCAAACATTGATTTTATGAGATCAAGATAACACTAGCTACCATAGCATATATTATCACCTGCCTCTTTGACCCTGACATTGGAAAAAATTGGAGACATTGGAGCCAGCAACACCAAGAATAGTTAGTATTGGAGCCATAATCCCGTATAAAGACGTATAATAAACAACGCAACAAAAATAAGCAACTTTATTTGAATATTCGTTTATCTATATAAGCTAAAATGAATACACATTACTCCGTATTAAACAGGTAAACAAAATATACTGAAACATTAATAGCCTTCAAAGTAAATAATTAATATCAACATATCCCCAACTTCCAATTAGTAGTAAACTCATATATTTACGATAATGACCAGCTAATTACTGCCAGTATATTGAGCAGTTTATACAGCGATTAGGAACACCACGTGTTCCAGTTATACGGGATATATTAATTGACGGCCTCTGAGGTTGAGTTTGCTAAGTCCTTGCCGACTGAGCTCACTAAATCGCCGAGCCTCCAGATTAGTATGTCGCCATAACAACCTTGAGTTGTGTTCCGGCATTAGTGACCAGATTCCAGTCTCCCTTAAGAGAGCAGCAGCGCATTTGTAGCACTTTTGGTGGTGCAAATGTCTACAGGCGATGGTAACCGCTTTCCGTCAAGTGGGCCGTCTGCCTGTCTGCTAATCTCCTGCAATAAAAAAAAAGATTCCTGGCATGGTAGATTTCGTAAATGAATTTTCCGTGATTTACTACGATCTGGGTTTTTTATTTTTTTACTGCCTGAATCAGGCAAACATGCGAACGGCTCAGGAAGGAGGTTGCCATCTCCTATGGACATTTGCAACACCAGGGGCGTTGCCAACGCGTTGCCGGCCTCTAAGAAATTTTATAACGCCCCCATGTCATAGCGCAAAGGGAAAACCTCGACGGAAAAATGTCACCAGATCATTGTTGTACGCTGAATCAACGTTTTAAAGAACCGTTGCGTAGTTGAACGTGGGAGCTCCAAGAAATGGGGGGTGTATATCCCGTCGATGGCGAGCGGTGCGGTTGTAAAAGTGAGGTGTTGACACCAGATCAAACAGTTTCTCGGAGCACTCTCCGTTGTACAGGCGGTAGAATACGCAGAGGGACGCAGTCTCTCCGAAGACAACCAATCTAGCAATTCTAAGCAATTCTAAACCGCCTGTTAGTATGGGATTGTCGACTAACTATACGAACGGCGCGACGCTGGATGGAGTCGAGTGGGTCAGTCTGATAAGCGGGTGCTCCAGCCCATGAGTGCGAGCAGTATTCCATATGGGTGTCTGGGAATGACCCCAGAGTGATCTGCTATATTATTACCTATTACACAAACAAAGCTTAGCTTAAGTTTTAGCATTGCTCAGCTTGGGTATATATAAATATGTGTGTGTGTTTTTTTAATTATTATTAACAACTCTACGGACTCGAGTTCCGTACCCTTTTTTAAAACTTAATTTCTAGATTTAATTTTTTGAATTTAACACGCTTATTATTTATTTTGGTTCTTGTGTGTGACATTAATTTATTGATTTTTGTGTTGAGGTGTATGTATCTTACGAATAACTTATTATATTAATTTATTCTAGTTTTAATACTAAACTTATACTAATATAGAGTGTATCTGTTACATGCTGGTGTTGTGAGGAAGTGCATGTGCAGTGTGGGCCTTATGTCTATACTTATATATATTGTCATATCTAGTGCCATGTGTGTTGTTTTTTCTTTTCTGTGCCTGGCTTATTAATTTTTTGGCTCTTTGTGTGTCTTGGTTTGTTTGTGAAGTGTGCGTGTAATGCAATGCGGTACAATATGTGTGTTTGCCTGTCGATTTATTATTTTATTTTATTTAATATTTATTAACAACTAACAGTGCCAGCAAAACTTGCTTCGCGTTGCCATGACGACGTGTTTGTTATTGAAATACAATGACGGCACTAAATAAATACCGGACTGCAGCGCCTTGTTTTTGGCTATATTCGTCTATCCCACTGCCGTCACTTGTCGATATAAAAAGTATCCTAAACGTCGCGTTTCATTTAAGGGAAGATTTATATTAGACCGGGCCGTGTCCGGGGCGTGCCGTGTACGTGGCCCGGACGGGGCACGAATTTGAAACGTTACATACATTTTGTATGAAGCTGTTTATATTACACAGTGCAGGATACGTGTCCCGTCCGGGTCCGGACAACGCTCGTCTACACCACTGTTGTTGCACGGCCCTGCCCCGGCCCCTCCACGTCCCGTCGTAATACGAATACTCTTCCGTGCCGCGTGCTTGCAATAATTGAGAATTATTCACATCACTACGATATATTGAAGCGGCCGTGGCGACTTATCGCCCGTTTAGCACCCGGTGTAATAAAAACGTGCAGCACGGAGTGGCTCCGCTCCGGCCCCGCCCCGGCCCGGACACGGACCGGTCTAATATAAATCTTCCCTAAATCTGTTTAGTAGTTTTCGCGTAATGTTTTGATAGCCAAAAATAAACAAAACGAAATATATTAAAAATGCAGAATATCAGTGATTAAAAATAAACAACATTGATAAAATAATGTGTTTAACATTTGGCCACCCTAACACATAATCGTGGTACAGTTTGTCACATAAATAAGACAGTTTACCAACTGCTAACCGCGTACAGACAGACACAGCCGAGTTAACACTTTTATCTACTTGATCGAGTGCTTCCTTGACACTTCTCACTTGCTTATTTGTGATGCATTCCTTTACAAATTAAAACTCTGAGAAATGTTAAATGTTAGTTTATCTATACTTAATAGGCATAAGCAGAAGATATTAGACAATTCATTTGTCTTTCAATTTGGATGAATCAACCAAAGTGATCCGTATAAACATAGGCACGAATCATTCGTTGATATTGAGTACCATAGTGTCCATTCAGTTCATTGAATTTCAAGCAAATTGATTCAAGTTGGTTTATCTGTAAAGTTAAATCTGTAGGTTCTTTATTGTTTACTAGTTTAAAAAAAAGTAAGTTAAAAAACCCCCGATTTTGAAATATTTTTCATTCGTGCTCCGATTCTATTGGTTTTAGCGTGATGATATATAGTCTATACGCCTATAGTCTTCCTCGATAAATGCGCTATCTAAAATTGAAAGAATTTTTCAAATCGGACCAGTAGTTCCTGAGATTAGCGCGTTCAAGCAAACAAACGCTCTTTAGCTTTATATATCAGTATAAGATTGTACACAACATAGTTTCATATAAAACTACAAAATATTGGAGACGTACAAATGAGAGCATAAACCTAATGAGATTTCTCCTAGCAAAACCTATGGGTCTAGCTCTAGCGAGAGGGGGGATAGCAAGAGATGGGGTTGTATACACTAAAGTTTATATGTATAAATAAGTATATAGGTACTTATACCCAAATGAAAATTTACTTATCTGATAACACACACACACACACACACACACACACACACACACACACACACACACACACACACACACGCACGCACGCACGCACGCACGCACGCACGCACGCACACACGCACGCACGCACGCACGCACACACGCACGCACACACACACGCACACACACACACACACACACACACACACACACACACACACACACACACACACACACACACACACACACACATATATATATATATACCTTGTTTTTTTCTTACAAGATAAATTTTTGGTTAATTTCAGTTTTTTGTTTTTAGATGATCAATATATAACATTTTCTAGTGTAATATCTAACTTTAGATAAGACTTAGCTGTCTAAGACATTAAAATACATTGCAAAAATCCTGTTTGTAAGGTATGAAAATGATCTTCTAAGGAAAAACAGTGTATACATATGTATATCCACATACCTACACATATATATCTATACATACATAAATATATAAAATACATATACCTAATAATATATACACAATCAATTGATTAGGGCAGATAGTGCTTGACGGCCTCTGTGGTTGAGCGGGCTAAGCCTTTACCGGCCTACCTCACTGCAACGCGGAGGCTCCGGGTTCGATTTCTGGTATAGTAAATTTCGGAAACGTATTTGCTCCGTTATTTACTATGGTCTGGGTGTCTGGGATCGGCCCCAGAGTAGTATGTTGTATATTACCCATAACACAAGAGTAACTTGCTTAATTTGGGGATATACAATATGTGTGTTTGTCTGCCGATTATTATTATTATTTATTATAGTGCTCTTTTAAACGTTCTGTTTGTACATTTAACTTTTTATCAAAGTGATAAATATTTTGTAACGCACTGAAAATTTTAGGATATTTTTCTGTCTGTCTGTCTATGGTCTTTTCTATGATTTATAGTTCTTAGTTTCAAAAATATATATAATTCTACTATTTAAAAAAAAATCTCTCTGTCATTCTGTCTGTGTTCTTTTCTATAAGTAACAGTTTTTAGTTAAAATAATATCGCAAAATATATTTTTACAAACCAACAACAAAACAATACATTAGGTATTAATTGTAACAAAACCCTTGAAGCCCTTGATCAGAAGGTTTAAAATAAATCCGTGTTCACAGGTGTCAGACATCGTTAATACAACAAATCCTTCTAAGATCCCGTACACACTGTAATAAATAACTAAGTGTTCAACGTCACGTGTCGGCATAAATCAAATAATGTGGGTGTAAAAAGTGACCGTTGAAATTCTATTTCAATGTAATTGTATGCTGTGAAGGATGTGTATGGAAAATTATTGTCATAACATCTTTTGATTTTGTACTTTTGCTATTCTGAAATGAAAAAAAAAGGTTTTTTTAAATACAAGCATTTGAGATCCTGGATGTCATGTAACCGCAGAGTGCCAGCCAAAACATGTAAAACGAGCCCAAACACGACGGGTCTATCTTGTTTAGTACAGGAGTTCCTATGGCCACCTTCCGACTCCATCATCAGATCAACTCCATGGTACCATATTATTGCACTGTCACGCGATATACATATGTGTGCAAAATTTCAGCTCAATCGGAAACCGGAAAGTTGGTCAAATTTAACTTGCAGGATTCCACCCGAACATACATACATACTTACATAGGTACATCCATTGCAAGTTAAATAAAAGCTTGTAAAAAGTTAGCCAAGTGCGTGTATGGTCACGCATAATAAAGCGTTTCATAGAGATGACGTAGTTCCAGCAGTGGTGCGGAGCGTAAGCCGGTTGAAAAAACATATCGTATGATGCAAGCGCCAACTACACCGCTGTTGTAGAAACTAAGGCCATACTATCAGCATATAAAAAGCAAGTCACTGGAGCAGCATTCCAAATTAATTAAAGCCATTTTGGCAAATAAAACTCACTGCAATTAACAAAGAATTGAGCAAGATCCGTGAACAACAACACAGTAAACAAATATAAACAAAAAACTATAATAATTCACAAGCGCGCACGCCGTAATGGCGAACCACAGCATATTGATTTTTTTTTAATAACACTTGCACTTCTAAATAAAAACGTCTAAGTTCCATATATATTTTCTTATTACAAGTTATAACCTTTTGATCACTAGTTAATTTACACATTTGTAATCATATGTTTTAATGCATGGCGCTTTCGACCTTTTGGTCGTTTCGCTAGTTTCTGGAGAATTGAGTTGTATGAAGTCCACGCCACTGAATCCAGTATATAGTTTTGTGATTTAACTATCTTATACTAATATATAAAGCTGAAGAGTTTGTTTGAACGCGCTAATCTCAGGAACTACTGCTCTGATTTGAAAAAGTTTTCACTGTTAGATAGTCCATTTATCGAGGAAGGCTATAGGTTATATATCATCACGCTAAGACCAATGAAGAATTTTTCAAAATCGGGGATATTATAATTTACTTTTTTTTAACCATTCCACCCAGACGAAGTCGCGGGCAGAAACTAGTAGAACTATAAATAAGCATCAAATCGAAAACAGACAATACTCAAATTTACAATTAGAGATTATTATTACATTAAAATTCATAGTTTGATAGTTGTGGGGGTAACTCGAAATAAATAAAATAAATTAGTGTATGAAACGTGACGTAACAATGGTTTTATTTTTATATGATGATCAAACCACAGAACTTTTAAGAATAAAAAAATATGACCATAACTAGATAATTTTTGGACCAAATTAAAAATTTAACATCGTACAGCATGCATTAGTTTTTTATTGTTATATCTTAGAAAGTAACGACAAAAAACGGAGTGTTAAAGAAAATGATTTGCCACTCTATCATTGACAAGAATTACTTTAGGAAATATTATTAAAATTAACCTGTTGAACTTAAATAACACCAATTTCTCGCAGCGCATTCCTTCCATTAAGTGTGAAAAGTAGTATGACAAAATGAAATCATAAAAAGATGGTAAAAAGAACCGACAAACAGATGGCTCGCGCGATACCCACGACTGTCGTCGCCGCGCGTCGGCGATTAATTGCCGCGATAACCCCTGTGGAGGACGAACTACCCTCAATGTTAAGTTTTTTTGTCAAATTAATAAACATACATTAGTAGTTAGTTTTTTAGATATATAGATAATTCTTTGTTATACACCATTACAAGAAAACTTATAGGTTAATACCGTTCTATTTGTACACAAAGGAGTGTGATGGCCATCACTCCTGGTCTGTAGCATGCCGCCATAATAACTTTGAGTCGTGTTCCGGTATCAGTAGCCAGGTTCCAGTACCCCCTTGCAAATGTCCATAGGCGACGGTAACAACTTTCCATCAGATAATTTTATTTTTATTGCAGGAGTTCAGCAGACAGGCAGACGGCCCACTTGATGGAAAGCGGTTACCATCGCCTATGGACATTTGCAACACCAAAGGTGCTACAAATGCGCTACCGCTCTCTTAAAGGAGACTGGAACCTGGTCACTAATGCCGGAACACAACTCAAGGTTGTTATGGCGGCATACTTTAGACCAGGGGTGGTAGCCATCCAGTCGGGCAAATGCCCTACCACCTGGCTGTGGGTTGTTTAGTCGCCTCTTACGACAGACAGGCCGCCAGGCCGCAGGAAATTGTATTCTTTCTCCGTTCCTGCACGGATAAAAACACGGTTTTAACCAGACATGAAAAAGAAAAGGCTCTGTCTTGGACTATGACGGAGGAGTTGGCGATAAAAAAAAACTGTATTTTCCTCTTTTATGTTTTACTTGGCACCGACTTCAGATGTAGAAAAAAACATCTTTTTACTTTGAAGTCGGTTTTGATTTTTGTTAAAATATTATTTATTTTCTACGCTACGCAAATACTTGAATAGCTATAGAAAAAGACATATTAAAACTCGTTTCTCTCGTTTTCCGTGGGATCCACTAATCAGACGATAACTTGGTTACAATATAACCACCTCAGGAGTGTATTAAGCACAAAAAAAACCGCCGAATTGCGAACTTCCTCCTTTATGAAGTCGGTTAAAAATCCATAGTACCTACAGAACTAACAGCTATGTCACAAATATCAATGATACTCGAGACCTGCCGGTAATGTTTACAAAAGCAACATTAATAAGGTTACAAGAACACAGCTGCACCTTCAAACACGTCCGGGACCTGATGGCAAGTCCGCCGCATTGATTGATGGCTTTAGCCGGAGCGGGCAAAAACACTGCCTCCATTAAATAACGATTTTTCAACACATCCTTTGAAGGGTACCGCTTTAAAATCTACTTTAGGTACTGTATGCTCGTTTCTTGCTGATGAGTACCTACTTCCTGTACGCAACCCGTATTATATTGTACTAATGCTCCGGTGGTTCGGGCATGTGTAAAGAATACATGATGAAAGAATGACTAAACAGATATACAACGCACAAATGGATGGATGCAGAAGTCGTGGGAGGCCACGACACACCTTCCATGATCAAATTGATCGTGTACTAGCGGAGGGTGATGTCAGGAGCCTTAAGAACAGACGAGCGTGCATGACAAGAGTTATGAATGTCAAAGAAGCAAGTGAGGTGTGTAAGAATAAGCCTAAATGGCGCTCTGTTGTTCGTGCCTACCTTGCAAGGGAACTGGCGTGAAGTAATGTATGTATGTATGTATATAATTGTATTATACTACTATCTAATTCTTATCGTGGTGTGCACTGCAGCAGTGGGCATAAATACGTACACACACAAACCAACTCACACATACACACACTACATACATCAGACTTCACTCTGACTTCGTACGTCTTTGACATTGACAATATTTTATAAATACCGACTTAATTTTTTTTTCTATATTGACTACAGTTGCTTTGTTTATTTGACTTAATTTTAATGACATCATTTTTTTCAAATGAATTTAACTTAATTTATTCTCTTTGTATAAGTTTGGCCTATAAAATAAAATCTATTATTAGCATTGATGTAGCAATAATATAAATGCTATTATTGCTACAAAATGTATCGACTTTTGTAATGTATAATGTAAAGCTGTGTGATCTTTAATGAACAATTAATAAATTAATACTAGATTTGGCCTGCTGTTTCACCAGCGTTAGGCCCCTCGCCCACGGCGACTTTTTGTAGCGATGCAGTAGCGTTGCCGTCTCGTGTCCGCATCGATACAGTCGCGAAGCGGTCGCTAGTTGTGTGCCCTCACCCACGGGGTCGCGATGCTGTCGCGCTTCTGTCGCCAGCAAGCGCAATTCAGTAAAGTCACAAAAATACCTGCGATTGCTAGTGCTACAGTTGCAAGATGTACTCCGTTGAGGCAACATTAGTCACGTTGTCTTTGGTGCTGCTTTTACGTAAGCACCCGAGGCGTGGGCAACGAAAGCAGCGTCAATATTGGATGCACCCACTTAATAAAGAGAGATTACTTTGTGGACATCATGTAACAACGTTTAAAATACTAAAAAGTCTTAAATTTAGAAATTGTTATAGAATGTCATATCATGCTTTCCATTGTAAAACCAGAGTTGACACGCAGAAATACAGTGATGACACAATGTATATCACCTGAAGAACGACTAACAATAACTTGCAACGCGCTAATGTAGCGCGTTGCAAATGCGACTAATACGCATTAGCAGCGATGCTGTCGCGCGTTCAGTAAACGCTACATCATCGCTACAAAAAGTCGCCGTGGGCGAGGGGCCTTAGTGTAGATTTTGTCAATCAATTACAAGTTGAAGTGGCAATGGACCAGTCATGTCTGTCGCAGGAACGTTGGCCGATGGATCAGACGAGTCCTGGAATGGATACTGCGTCTCCGTAAACGTAAAGTCCTCGTCCTCCAGCCCGATGGACTGACGACCCGCGTAAGGTCGCCGGTGGACGCTGGATGAGGAAGACGGAGAACTCGGGATGTGTGGCGCCGACTTGGGGACGCCTACGTCCAGCAGTGACCTGCGACTGATTTCATAGCTTGATTACATAGCTAAGGGCCGACTCGACCCGTATGATAATAGTCATGAATCGTGGTAGTGTAATGGCTACCACAAGAGTACCAGACTCAAAGGGCGTGGGTTCTATCCTGACCGGAACGCAAGCACCACTTAGTCAGTTTTCTGACTAATGTGCATATTGTTACAAATACTACGTGCTAACAACGGGGAAGGAAAATATCGTGATGCAACCTGCACATCGAGATAACCGATGTGACCTGCCAAGCCGCCTGCGACGAGCGTGGCGGGTATACCATCCGTCCCCCTATAATGGGAGGCTCGAGCCCAGCAGTGGGGCATTTATGGGCTGATATTAGATTATTTAAATAGTCATATTTTATTTTTAAGAAGTAACAAAAATTTTAATGTGACACTTAAAACTTCTTACTAGCTCTTAAAACATCAAAAACTAATCATAAAACTTTTTAGATAGTAAGAAGAAAATTTTAAATCGATTTATAAACATCGATTGAACAGCACTAAAATAATCTTTAACGGTGGAATCGATAAGAATAGAGCCGCCCGTTCGTATCGATCAATCGGTTGGCGGCTTCTTTGATCTGTATCAGTTTTGTTTGCATGTGTGTAAGTCTGTTTTGTGAACTTTCAATGTAAAGTTATTTAAGCTACTTTCTAAGTTAATTTATTACTAATGTTAGGATCTAAGAAGAATTAATTGATTCTTCGGTGTGTTGCACAAGAAAATATGGTAATGATAGAAATGATTAAGTATTTATTGCACGCCACCTCCGTAATGACAGCACAGTCAATGTGGATTATTTAAAACGAACTGCGCACACACAGTTGAATAATGGTCCATTACCTTAAAATAACGAAGCGTTGATTATTCTATTCACTTTTAATTTTCAAGGCTGCAATTCATGCATGCAAAAAAATACACCTATGTATACATACATAACTTCACGCCAGTACCCTTGCGGGGTAGGCACGAACAACAGAGCGCCATTTAGGCTTATTCTTACACACCTCACTTGCTTCTTTGACATTCATAGCTCTTGTCATGCACGCTCGTCTGTTCTTAAGGCTCCTGACATCACCTTCTGCTAGTACACGATCAATTTGATCATGGAAGGTGTGTCGTGGCCTTCCACGACTTCTGCATCCATCCACTTTTGCATTGTATATCTGTTTATTCATTCTTTCCACATGCCCGAACTACCGGAGCATTCCTTTCCTTACCTTCACCCCGACACTCTCTTTCAGACCAACTCTCTTTCTTACTTCGGTATTACGAACGCGGTCCGCGAGCGTCACACCTATGTATAAGGGCCAATATCCAAATTGACAACCTTTCAATGGAGGCTCTCAAAGTTTTAATTTGATATATTTTTTACATACTCCAACTGATGTTTATGAAACTTTGCATAGTTAATATGACAGATATGTTCGTTCGTACACTAGATCGATTTATTTGTATATATATTACTTTTTTAAATAATGCCGTAGAAGTGACGATACGGGATATTCCCGCTTACAAGTCTCGAAAAAATCATTTCGTCTTTATACGTTTAAAATTGCGCCACATAAGCCCTTTTATTTTATTTTTAGTGCACGTTGTCAGTGGAAGGCCACGACACACCTTCCATGATCAAATTGATCGTGTACTAGCAGAAGGTGATGTCAGGAGCCTTAACAACAGACGAGCGTCCATGACAAGAGTTATGAATGTCAAAGAAGCAAGTGAGGTGTGTAAGAATAAGCCTGAATGGCGCTCTGTTGTTCGTGCCTACCCCGCAAGGGAACTGGCGTGAAGTTTTATGTATGTATGTATATTGTCAACTAGAGTAAAAGATAGTATTAAAAACAAAAACCATCGAAATATAAGTATATCAACAAACACCTACAACAGGATTAAAAAATCCTGACTGATAGCTTATTCTTAGCACCCCCTTTAGTATATCATCTTCATGGTCATACCCTCGTTGCTGAAGATCGCGACCTTGATGCTAGTCAATTACTCTCCCCCATAGATCGGTTTTGATCTCTATGGAGGGCCGAATTTCGAAACACTTTTTTGGAGGCATTTCGTACTACATTTTGTACACTACCAGATCCTTTACTGGGCTTAGACCAAATCAATGAGAGTTATTCACTGAAGATTGCGCAGATAACAGAGTCAATTGCCGGCTTGTGGGGAGACTCAGCGAGGTAGCCCTATTAAAGAGGTAACCCATGTGCTAATACTCCACTAAAACTCCCTTCCTCCTTTGTGTTCTGCGCTCATGGTAGGAATAGCGTGAGACTTAGAACGTAGTTACACCCACACTAATCCTGCGTATCAGTGCTTGAGAATGCCCCGGGAGAGGCAAACTCACTTCGTCAACAGGAAATTTATGAAAATTGTCCAACTGGTCGGCATCTTAGCTCATCTATCTACTTGGAGATGTACTTCAATTTTCCCAGTGATCACAAGTCAGTCGATTATCTACGTTCTTTTGGACCATGTGGCTAAATTACTTCAGTAACAACGATAACGATGGAGTGAATATTTTAGAGAAATGTATGATAATATCCCGGATGCTGGCACCACGACTGAGTCTGTGACCGACTCCGAGGAGTCAGCATCCGAGATCACTTTGGAAGAGATCGAATGGTCGATAAGAAGTCTGAAAAATGGAAAGGCAGTAGGAATCGATAGTGTGTCTGCTGAGATGATCAAATATGGTGGAACCTGCGTCCGGGACGCTTTCCTGTCCTAATGCAACTTGTGCTGGAGGACGGGAAAGGTTCCCAATGACTGGAGGCGCGCTCTCATCGTGCCCTTGTATAAAGGCAAGGGGTCACGTATGGAGTGCGCCAGCTACAGGGCCATCAGTTTGATCAGCACAGCATCTAAAGTGTATGCTAAGATTATTGAAAAGAGATTGAGAGTTGTATCCGATGGATTATTGTGGGATGCACAAGGTGGCTTCAGAAATGGAAGGGGATGTATGGATCAAGTTTTCTCTCTCCGCAATATCGTAGAGAAGCAGCTGGCTATGGGCCGGAAGGTTTTCTGCGGTTTTGTGGATCTAGAGAAAGCATTTGACAGGGTTGTGCGGAAGGACCTCTGGGACATATTGCCCGGATATGGGATTAATGGCCAATTGATGCGTGCTGTGCAGTCCACTTACGAGGACTGTATGGCATGCGTGCGAGTGGAAGGCAGCCTGTCGCCCTGGTTTGACGTCAATATTGGCGTCCGCCAGGGCTGCGTCCTGTCGGCTTTGCTGTTCATCCTATATCTGGACGATTGTCTCCAGAGAATAAGATTGTTGGATGTTGGGGTGCGGATGAGTGATCTAATTGTAAGCACCTTGCTTTATGCGGATGATGCCGTGCTTTTAGCCGAATCGCCATCAGAACTGCAAACACTAGTCACAATGATGAAAGATGACTGTCAGGCGAGAGGCTTACATTTGAATGCGAAGAAAACAAAGGTTATGGTGTTTGAAAGAGAAGAAACCAGAACGAATGCAAGGATAATGGTTGATGATTTTATGCTAGAGCAAGTGAATGAGTTTGTATATCTTGGATGTGCTTTTAGCAGGGATGGAAGGTACACCGCTGATATAGAAAGAAGAGTGAATTTGGGGAATAGTGTGAATGGAGCGTTAGGTAAACTTCTAGGCGCTAAGAACCTCAGCCAGAAGGCCCAGCTCGCCATACACAACGCGGTGCTGGTACCTACGCTCACGTATGGATGCGAGAGTTGGGTATGGAAGAGAGAGCATGAAAGTAGAGTAAACGCGGTCGAGATGCGAGCACTGCGCAAAATCTGCGGAGTGACGCTCGCGGACCGCGTTCGTAATACCGAAGTAAGAAAGAGAGTTGGTCTGAAAGAGAGTGTCGGGGTGAACGTAAGGAAAGGAATGCTCCGGTGGTTCGGGCATGTGGAACGAATGCATGATGAAAGAATGACTAAACAGATATACAATGCAAAAGTGGATGGATGCAGAAGTCGTGGAAGGCCACGACACACCTTCCATGCTCAAATTGATCGTGTACTAGCAGAAGGTGATGTCAGGAGCCTTAAGAACAGACGAGCTTGCATGACAAGAGTTATGAATGTCAAAGAGGCAAGTGAGGTGTGTAAGAATAAGCCTAAATGGCACTCTGTTGTTCGTGCCTACCCCGCAAGGGAACTGGCGTGAAGTTATGTATGTAGGTATGTATTTTATAATTAACTGTTTATGTCGCATTTGGCAAATAAACGTTTTCTTTCTTTTCTTTCTTTCAGTATCCGTAATCGGTATACTGTTGATAAATTATAAATGCATTTTGTATAGCGTATGAAATCTTGATCAAAAATTAATTTCTAAAAATTTACAACAATACTGCCTACCTATGTAAGACGACTGGCGTGAAGTTCTTTTATTTGTTACAATTTATCAAGCGCTAAAGCGACACTGTCGGTCGGCCGGCGCGTACGCACGCGGCGTGTCATTAGCACTCAATAAAGTCGCTCAAAATATAAATACGCCGCTAAAAGGGCGATTTATGTTAGACCGAGCGGGCGCGAGCCGTGCCCCTTATTACGAGGCTCGGAAAACGCATTTACAGTACGAGCAATACTGAAAAGTACTTTATTTAAAGTACTTACAGCTCGTAATACCGAAGTAAGAAAGAGGGTTGGTCTGAAAGAGAGTGTCGGGGTGAAGGTATGGAAAGGAATGCCCCGGTGGTTCGGGCATGTGGAAAGAATGCATGATGAAAGAATGACTAAACAGATATACAATGCAAAAATGGATGGATGCAGAAGTCGTGGAAGGCCACGACACACGTTCCATCATCAAATTGATCGTATACTAGCAGAAGGTGATGTCAGGAGCCTTAAGAACAGACGAGCGTGCATGATAAGAGTTATGAATATTAAAGAAGCAAGTGAGGTGTGTAAGAATAAGCCTGAATGGCGCTCTGTTGCTTGTTCCTACCCCGTAAGGGAACTGGCGTGAAGTTATGTATGTATGTACTTACAGCTCGACGAACTTGTGCGCCTGCGATATTTCGTGTACTTAAAGTGATGGGAAAAAGTCGTCGAATACTTGTTCTTAATACTATCGACTGCTTAAAACAATTTATGTTCCACGACACACTCTTTGCAATGTTTGTCTTTGTATATGCCCGGATTTCCACACTATACTTAAGGAATGTATCCGGGCATCCGAATAAAGCGCTGGTTATCAAATAGCAAAACTTTGCGCGTCCGTTGTTGTGTATTCAAAAAGTAATAAATATGAATACATATAACTTACATAGCACGTAGTTTACGTCCGCTAGCACGCCGCACTTTACACAATCACAGAAAATAAAAGTTCAAAGTTCACTGGGCCGGCCTTTGATATTGTTTTTATATTAAAAGTATGTTGAGAAGTTTAGTGTCCCAGGGTTCGAGGAGAAGTGTTGCAGCCGCGTCGTCGCCGCTGCATTTCGCGCATACTCGGGGGAGGGAGATAGACATATACACAGTAGTAGGGAGAGAAAAGTATACTATGTAATGTATGAAAGTGTAATCTGGCAACGATGCTTGATTTTCCCGCTTAAATAATAAACAGTCTTAGAAGATAATTTTATTAAATCGCACACACGATTTTTTCAATCAATTAATGTAATTTAAATGTTTTAGTCTATTAATTAAAATTGTATTCAACAATTAATCTCGTTACAAAACATTTTTTTTATCGATGTGTATAGGATTGCACGGCTCGTGCCCGTCACGGTGCAGCAAAAATCATCCACAAGGTGGCTCAAAATATAAACACGGCACTAAATGTGACCGCCGTTCACTGCATTTATATTTAGCCACGTGTCTTCGCCTGTGTTTTTTAGTAATAAAAAGATTTGAATTAGATCGACAGATTTATACCTATACCTTGATTTTTTGTTGAGATTAATTTATTAAATTAAATTTTAGGTCAACATTTGGAGAACGTTCCCAATTGAGGGTAATTCGAGGCCTACTTGTTATTTGTATTGTTTAAGGTGTAGGATATATTAATTGTATATTTTAACTTTGAGTTTTTATTTTAATGTGAGATTTACGGGCACGTTCCTTTAGTATCCTTTATTATCCGTGCAGGAACGGAGAAAGAATACAATTTCCTGCGGCCTGGCGGCCTGTCGTAAGAGGCGACTAACCCACAGCCAGGCGGTAGGGTATTTGCTCGACTGGATGGCGACTACCCCTGGTCTAGAGTATGCCGCCATAACAACCTTGTGTTGTGTTCCGGCATTAGTGACCAGGTTCCAGTCTCCTTTAAGAGAGCAGCAGCGCATTTGTAGCACCTTTGGTGTTGCAAATGTCCATAGGCGACGGTAACCGCTTTCCATCAAGTGGGCAGTCTGACAACACCCGTTGTTGTTGTTGACATGGGTCGTTGTGAGCGTTGTGTGATAGAAAATGATGACGTCATTAGTGACGTTTTCGCCACGACCACAACGACCGCGGTCGCCTCGTGGAACGGCTAACAGAGCATTTTGGGCGTTGTGTAAAAAAATATTTATTATTCTTTCACATCATGCATTATTTATACTAATTTATACTAATATATAAAGCTAAAGAGTTTGTTTGTTTGAACGCGCTAATCTCAGGAACTACGGGTCTGATTTGAAAAATACTTTCAGTGTTAGATAGCCCATTTATCAAGGAAGGCTATAGGCTATATATCATCATGCTAAAACCAATAGGAGCGGAGCACCAATGAAGAATGTTTCGTAATTGTCCTAGACGTCGCGGGCAGGAGCTAGTCATGCATATTACAACTTTGTTTTATATTATTTCTGTCTTCTGAACTTAAAGTTTAATACAAGTAATTTATTGTTATTTTTTTTTGTTAATTAAGCGTCTATCATTTGGTTAAGTTGTATTATATTATAAATTTGTAGTTTTATGGATTTATGTATATTGAATTCACTGTGGGACACTTTTAGTAAAATGACAGGTGTATTTATTTACTGCCTGGCATCTTACAGCTTATATCTTATACTAATATATAAAGCTGAAGAGTTTGTTTGTTTGAACGCGCTAATCTCAGGAACTACTTCTCTGATTTGAAAAATTCTTTCAGTTTTAAATAGCCCATTTATTGAGGAAGGCTATAGGTTATCTCATACTAATATATAAAGCTGAAGAGTTTGTTTGTTTGAACGCGCTAATCTCATGAACTACTGGCCTGATTTGAAAAATTCTTTCAGTTTTAAATAGCCCGTTTATTGAGGAAGGCTATAGGTTATCTTATACTAATATATAAAGCTAAAGAGTTTGTTAGTTTGAACGCGCTAATCTCAGGAACTACTGGTCTGATTTGAAAAATTCTTTCAGTTTTAAATAGCCCATTTATTGAGGAAGGCTATAGGTTATCTTATACTAATATATAAAGCTGAAGAGTTTGTTTGTTTGAACGCGCTAATCTCAGGAACTACTGGCCTGATTTGAAAAATTCTTTCAGTTTTAAATAGCCCATTTATTGAGGAAGGCTATAAGCTATCTTATACTAATATATAAAGCTGAAGAGTTTGTTAGTTTGAAGGCGCTAATCTCAGGAACTACTGGCCTGATTTGAAAAATTCTTTCAGTGCTAAATAGCCCATTTATTGAGTAAGGCTATAGGCTATATATCAACACGCTAAGGCCAATAGGTGCGGAGCACCAATGCAGATCGTTTCAACATCGGGGGGTTTTGAAAACAAATTCCACGCGGACGACGACGCGGACACAGCTAGTATTTAATAAATTTACAAAAGGTGCAGCCTATATCATTAGCTGTCCTAAAAGATCGAATGACAATATTAAATTAATAAAAGATAATAAATGACTTAAATCAGATAAGAATTTGGTTTATTAATTAATTATTTATAATTTTATTGGATACCTATTTTATGTTTGTTTATAGCCCGACGGGTAAGACGATTCACCTGACAGTAATAATTTGAAAATTATTGAGTAGTAGTAGTAGTTGTATTCGCCACAAAGGCAGGCAAAGGAATCTTTAGTCCATACAGCCAATTCTGATGTTTAAGTCTTCGTGTAATAGTCGCGCAGTTGTATTGTAGGCAGGGCTGGGCAAAATACATGGTTTCCTTTAATTGAAATACAAATTACAAAATACTGTCTCGCATGTATTTAAAATATGAAATACAAAATACTTTTAAGTCGGGTATTTGAAATATAAAATACAAAATACAGCGTTTCAACTATATGTATTTAAAATACAAATACAAAATACAAATTACAAAATACCGTCAGGTGTTAGTTTATGTAAATAAACTAACAACTAAGTCTGCTGAACAATAAAACTCACAAAAAATCAAATAATAATTATTATTAGGTCCTTGCCTATGTAACTGCCGTTTTTTTCTGAAATAAGTTAACCTAATTTTATTATATTTTTTTTAATTCTAATCTCCACGGCCTTGAAGATAGGGATATTTCCATCTTGTTCTTCTTGTTCTCCGTCGTCACACTCTTGGCAGAGTGGTCGTGGTCCTCATGGTACAAGGGTGGTGGCAAGCTTCACAATTCGTCACCATTTCCATCTTGTAGGTACGCGTAGATTTTGGTGGTTTCACCCGGATCTATGCGTGCTTATATCGGTCCCATGGCAGGGAATGCACAAGGACTGAAACAGCTTGCTTTTTTGAACTCGTTCATGAGGTGACCGACAAAGTTTTTAGGCAGTATCCTTTTGCAGAGGTAGTCATACTCGAGAATTTTAATGCTCATTACGCCGAGTGGTTGGGTTCCCCGAGAACTGATCTGTCAGGGACTACTGCCTACGAATTTGCTCTCGCCAATGGATTCACTCAGGTGATTACGGAGTTTACCCGAATACCGGATAGAGTGGATCATGAGTCTTCTTTGCTGGATCTTCTGCTGACCATACACCCGGAGAACTACCAGATCTCCATCAGTGTTCCACTGGGAACCTCTGATCATTGTCTGGTATCTTTAGTGGTGCCCCTTCCTATTCCCGATCGGACTCGTCCCGCTGGACGACGGAAGGTATGGTGATACAGGTTAGCAGATTGGGATGGACTCCGTGAATTCTATGCATCCTACCCATGGAGGCAGTTATGTTTCTCGTCGAAACTTCTGATCCGAGCACAGACTGGATCGCCGATGTAGTACTGCAGCGAACAACATGTTTAATTCCAAACTCAACTGTACCTATCGGTGGTACGAGTAAACCACAATGGTTCAATAAGCACAGCAGTGAAGCTGTAAAGCTAAAGAAACAGGCTTATCCAGCCTGGACTGCAGCGCGGGCTCGTCAGGCTCCAAGTTCCTCTGACCTGAAAAAGAGATACAATGCCGCCCCCAGGTTCCTCAAAAAACAGCTCGCAAGAGCAAAATTCGATCACATTGGCAGAATTGGTGAGCGCCTCTCTAGCCACTCTTCTGGGACTTAGAGCGTTTTAGGCCCTCACCAAAGCTGTCCAAGGAAACTTTTGTCGGGCTTCTCTTCCACCTCTGCGCACAGTGGACGACCGTCTGGTACACGCCGCCAAAGATAAAGTCAATCTTCTGGATGAAATCTTTGCGGCCAATTCAACTCTTGAGACATAGGAGAAACTCCACCTACAATCCCTGAGTGTGAGTCTAGAATGTCGGAGGTGCGCTTTACTCAAAAAGCAGTCCGATGTGCTCTCCTCTCCCTCGACGTCAAAAAGTCTTCTGGCCCTGATAGCAATCCTGCCATTGTGCTGCAGACGTGTTTAGCTGAGCTGTCCCCAGTCAGTCCTTGCCCGACTTTTCACTCTCTCTTACTACAAGGGTTGTGTCCTCGCTTCGTGTAAGATTGCCCATGTACACTTTGCCCCCAAAAACGGGGACGTAACAGACACGTCGAATAGGCCTATAACAATAACCTTTTTGCTCTCAATGGTGATGGAGAGTATTATCAACGCGCAGCTCCTGTGTTACCTCGAAGATTCCCAGCTGCTAAACGATCGGCAATACGGCTTCCGCCACGGTCGCTCAGTTCGGGATCTCTTGGTTTACCTAACCCACCGTTGAGCTGAAGCCATTGAGAGCAAAGGGGAAGCACTGGCAGTTAGTCTAGAATTCTAGATATTGCTAAGGCCTTCGACCGGGTCTGGCACAAGGCTCTTCTATCGGAGCGGCCATCGTTTGGGATACCCGAAGGGCCTTGCACCTGGATATCCAGCTTTTTTGATGAGCGCAGCATTCAAGTCGTTGTCGACGGTTGTTGCTCAAGTTTCAAGCCCATCAACGCTGGCGTGCCCTAGGGTTGTGTGCTATCGCCAACGTTGTTCTTCTTACATATCAATGATATGTTGTCTATTCGCAACATTCATTCCAATGCGGATGATAGTACAGGCGATGCGCAGTACTCTGGTCGTGCAAACTGCCCTCGATCATTTGTGGAGGAAAGTTGGGTTAGATTTGTATCTGAAGTAGAGTATTCCTTAGAGTGAGCCTCTGAATGGGGGAGACAAAACCTTGTCCATTTCAACCCCAAGAAGACATAGGTCTACGTATTCTCTGCCAAAAAAACTCCATTTGAGCAATCGCTTCAGTTCCAAGGAACTCCCCTTACCACCACCAAGAGTATTGGGATCCTCAGTGTTGACATCGCCAACGATGTTCAGGGGCCATCTTGAAGGCAAGGCAAAACTCGCCTCTAAGAAGCTGGGAATGTTAAACGGGTCCAAGCAATATTTCACACCGCGGCAACGCTTTGTGCTTTATAAAACCCAGGTGAGCCCGCATATGGAGTACTGCTCACACTTTTGGGCTGGAGCACCTGGTTACCAACTCGATCGATTCAACGTCGAGCCGTTTGCGTTGTTGATGATCCCATACACACAGACGGTCTAGATACGCTTGGCCTTATGAGAGACTTCGGTTCTCTCTGCGTATTCTACTGACTGTATAACGGGGAGTATTCGGAAGAACTATATAGAATGGTGTATTCGTCCTCTTTCTACCATCGAACCGCTCGCCATGTGTTGATGTTTCACCCCCACTTCCTTAAGCCGCTTCGCTCATGTACGCAACGGTTCTGTAGAACCTTTTTCAAAAAGGGTGTCATAAAATTTCTTCAAGGCTGGCAGCCGGTTGATGAAATCTCTGGTGTAGCAAATGTCCATAAGCGACAGTAACTGCTTTCCATCAGGTGGGCCGTCAGCCTGTCTGCTGTACTCCAGCTATAAAAAAAAGGTCGAAATTACCAGAATGGAAGCGGGCAAACCAATAACAAGTAGTGCGTTCATTGTAGTGTTCGCTCATAAAGGTCGTTGATGTTGCTTGTCGCTCTTGCTGCGTTGCTGCCACGACGGTACTCTTATTCCATATGTACTCGAATTTTTAACTATCCATGGTGACGAAAAAGATTCAAATGTGAAGAAAACATAACACTTATCAATAAATAAATGACTAATTTTTAAAAAAGAATTTCGTGTTTTCAAAGTAAAATTAATTTGAAATTATATATCTTAGCCAAACAAAAATATTTATTTTAAATGGCCAGTACTGCAGAATGTACCTAATATTTAGCGGTCACCATTTTGCTTATGAAAGCTATCGAGCGCTATTTTCTGAAGAACACACCCATCAATAAGGTAGCTAAATGTATTTTGTGAAATGTATTTTGCAACCATAAGTATTTGAAATACTAATTACAAAATACCTCAGCGTCAGGTATTTGAAATACTAATTACAAATTACATTTTTAAGAAGTAATTGAAATACAAATACAAAATACGTATTTGTATTTCAATTACGTATTTCAATTACAAGTATTTCAAATACTGCCCAACCCTGATTGTAGGCTACAACTAACGCCATTCTACGGAGTTCTTGTGAAAACTCAAAAGGCCACATTTGACTATACAGTTCACATTTCTCACAAAACACATAATTACTACTCAAAAACTATCAATATCCTACAACTATTGTTCATTTTATAGTAATTTTACACATTTTTAGAAAATAAAACTGCACAGCACGACGTCTCCTTTCAGTTCCCGCCAAAAACACCTGAAAATTATTGATGTTTGAAATTCAAATTTCAAAACTAACTTAGTTACATATAGTACCTATATAATACGATTTGACGGCCTCTGTGGTTGAGCGGGCTAAGCCTTTGCCGGCGTACCTCACTGCAACGCAGAGGTTCCGGGTTCGATTCCTGGTATAATAAATTTCGGAAACGTATTTTCTCCGTTATTTACTATGGTCTGGGTGTCTGGGATCGGCCCCAGAGTAGTCCGTTGTATATTACCCATAACACAAGCGTAACTTGCTTATTTTGGGGATATACAATGTGTGTGTTTGTCTGCCGATTATTATTATTATTAATACACTTACATTTATTAAATTACATATAATCGAATACAATGCAAGAAAACTTAACTTATTTGTATTGTATTCTACTCATAGTCTCTCAAGACTATAAGTAGAATACTGAGCCCAGATCACCGTCTTCTATGGGTAAGGTGCCAATTTCAAAATGAAATTAAAATTTGAAAATTATCCTACTGATCTCTTATATATTATTATTATCTGTAAATACACCATCATCGTCATTCATTTATCGCATAAAATAATATACAACAAGTCCACATTCTTTTGGGCCTCTATAGCGTACAAATTACCGTCTCTATAAATTATAACGGCTGCTACTCAGGCTGCACAAATTTTAAGTAGTGGGTGGGCGTATTGGGGAGGGGGGAAGGTATACTTACCCTTTCTGCAACTCCTAGGGCCCGGAGTTCTTGAAGTATTTATTTTTGGTAAACATAACCTCATCTATTTTTTCACTTACATTATTGTAATGGGTGGTGAAAGGTCGCGACCAGTGACTAGAACAGTGATTTAGGTTAGGTTAGCTTCAGACCAAAGCGCAGAAGCCGAGCGAGCGAAGCGAGTTTGTCGTGGCAGCTGTCGGCGAGTGCCAGAACCGACTGGTAACCATTTACTATATATTTTATACACATGATTTATAATTTCGTCTTTATTGGCTGCTACTTTGAATATATTCATAGTTACTCTTGTAGTGTATGTGAATGTGACGATATAAACTGTTTTTTGGTTCTTTTTCTGTTGATTACTGGCTTTCTTTTTTACTTCAAAATGTTTAACTTTGTAAGTGCAATATTAGTGAAAAAATAAGTGAGGTTATGTTTATTAAAAAACTAAAGATCTCCGGACCATAGGAGTTGTAGTAGGGGTAAGTGTGTCTCCACCTTCTCTATTCCACCACTCCGCTACCTAAAATTAAGCAAATATTATACGGTTAATTTCTGTTATTCAATTTGGACGAATCAACAATAAATATAACACATACCATATTTGATTGTAAAAGAAAATCTCGTCAATACCTGTAACAATTAAAAACAAAAATTAAAACAGGTTGAAATTTCGGTTAAACGTCGCCAAATAACCAGGAGTCGAAGCACACACAAGTGTAAACAAAAAAAACTCAAAGCGCGGTATTCGGCGCTTGTGGAATGACACCTGTCAAAATACAAAGCTTAGTTTTTAAGGGATAAGAGTCGGCGAATTACACTTTGATTACAAATATATTTAACTGGATATCAGTCACACTTGTCTAAAATGAATTTTCTGGTTTCACACAACGGTATTTTTGCTTTTCCCATGACGTAATTGAATCACTGCTTTCTATATATTTTACTTAAAAAAAAATAGTTTCGGTCGTATCAGCTTTAATTTTTTGTTTTTGTATGTTTATTTGGGATTTTTTGTAACTAAGTCGTTATTAATTATACTTTCATACGTAAAATAATCAGCACCCAAACATAAGTTACAAAATTTATGTTTGCGAGTGAAAAAAAATAAAATAGTTAAATCGAAAATTAAAAACACAGTTTTATAGTATAGTATTAGCACGACAGTCTAGTCTTTCATTAAAATTTAAAAAAAAAAGTTATATATAACAGGTCATTTTTTGCTTTAAACAGCCTTCAAACATGGTTAGTTAAGAATTTTATTTGAAAAACTTTAGCTATTTTGTTGTTCCTGAGTTATTTAATTGTCTTAAATAGAGAACTTCTATAAAAAAGTCATAATTTACGCAGAAACACAGACATTTTAATTTTTTATGAATAGTTTTGTTTGCTCAAGACTGTTCTTGAAAATTACTGCACTGTATTGAGTTGTACTATCAGAATCGTGTACTAGCAGAAGGTGATGTCAGGAGCCTTAAGAACAGACGAACATACATGACAAGAGCTATGAATGTCAAAGAAGCAAGTGAGGTGTGTAAGAATAAGCCTGAATGGCGCTCTGTTGTTCGTGCCTACCCCGCAAGGGAACTGGCGTGAAGTTATGTATGTATGTATGTATTGAGTTGCACGTTATCCTTGTTGCCATGAATACAATAATTCAAATAAAGTATATTTCTATCTCTTTTGCACACTCATTTTTACGTTGTATTATCTAAAATGTTATACTGTGTGAATAAAGTATTCATTCGGTTTCTATATTGTTGTCCTACAGATTCAATCCGCTACAGCGCTTAACTTGCACCAAGAGACCAAAGCTTTCGGGTTGACATCGTGACATAGGTGCCTCGAGTGGGACGACTGTCTACCCGTCCATCAACCATTCAAGTGTGGGATCACCGATAAACACGTAATATAAACTTTGCGTAATAGGAAGATTATTTTAAAAAGATAACGAATACTGTGCTATAGAGATGACAGAATTTTAATTCACTAGAATTTTCCCCGGGTCAAACCGGAGCGGCTCACAATATAAGGCCCACACTGCACTTCCTCACAACACTTCTATCTGTGCAGGAACGGAGAAAGAATACAATTTCCTGCGGCCTGGCGGCCTGTCGTAAGAGGCGACTAAACCCACAGCCAGGTTGTAGGGTATTTGCTCGATTGGATGGCGACCACCCCTGGTCTAGAGTATGTCGCCATAACAACCTTGTGTTGTGTTCCGGCATTAGTGGCCAGGTTCCAGTCTCCTTTAAGAGAGCAGCAGCGCATTTGTAGCACCTTTGGTGTTGCAAATGTCCATAGGCGATGGTAACGGCTTTCCATCAAGTGGGCCGTCTGCCTGTATGCTGAACTCCTGCAATAAAAAATAAAAAAATCTGGTTTGGACAACCGTAGGGAATATAAGTAGTCCATTCCTCTAAAAATGGAGAGGCCAGCAGTAAACTATTTTGGTTATTATGAAACACCTTCTCGAGATTCAAGTCCTAAGTTTATGCTAAGAGAGCTGCTTGGAAGGGTTAGGTATGAAAGCCGTTTTATGAGGTATCGTTACAAAGTGTAAATTGTTTCGTTTTGTAACTGGAAATAACCATTCGAAATCAAACTGTAATTTGAATCAAAAGTCGAAATAAGCCTGGATAAGATTACAATCCAAAGTGGGGGGGAGGCAGGAGCAAAACAATGGGTTATTAAGGTTTTTGCCAACACAATAATGACGACGGATGGCCGTTGCAAGCGGCTGAGCAGAAAGCAAACCTATGGACAGAAAAAAAATCAAAATTAATTTATATTATATTTTTTTACGGCCTTTGTAGTTGAGCGGGCTAAGCCTTTGCCGGCCTACCTCACTACAACGCAGAGGGTTCGATTTCGGAAATGAAGTTTCCCTTATTTACTCTGGTCTGGGATCAGCCTCAGAGTACTCCGTTGTATATTACTCATAACACAAGCGTAACTTGCTTAATTTTAAACTTAACTTTCATTGTATTCTACCTATAGTCTCTTAAGACTATTAAACAGAATACTGAGCATAGGTCATCGAAGTGAATAGGTCAGGTTCCCAAAGGCTCGCTACATACCTCACTGGATCGCCATATTGATACATTGTCCGAGGTAAGAAACAATTCTTTGATCACCCGAAGAGTCCATGAATAGTCTTGTTAGATCTTTATAGAGGCTTATTGATTTTTATTACTGAATCATACAAACTTCAATGCTTAGCCATATTATTAGTATCGATTAAACTTGTGAAAATAACATACTTGGAAATATTCTTTAAAAAAAATCAAGTGAAAGGAAATTATTTACTTCTAAATTTCTTGGATATTTACGAGTCAATTGTAATAAAAAACAAAGCATAATTATATAGTACATGTAGGCGCATCAAGTAAACTCTTTTGTCGAACGCGATTTATTTAGACATTTTCAAAAAAGTTACCGCCCCATACATAGAGAGACGGATAGTCATGAAGGTTCCTTGTTTAACAAAAAATTACATAACTCTAAAAACTGAGGCACTGCCTAAATGAATATAAAGCATTTGTTTTTACAAAAAAACTACAAATTTTGGCCAATATATTCATAGCATTTTGTTGGCACCTTCCTTAGTATGTTTTTTAGAAATACTCATATTTTATTGTTACGTGGGCGGCGGTGGTAATGTATCTTTCGACACTTTGGATTTATGTCGTCATAACTTTCAATTTAAAAAAATAGTTATATTACAGTTCTATTGATATATAAATCTTTCTTTAAACGTTTTGTTTTATTTATTTATAGTCCATGAAAAGTAACGCAATATTTCAATTTGTCTCGGATTGAAATGCAGGTGCCTTAGCCACCGGTCTGCGCAACCACTTTTGGCGTTAAAGTATATCCAACTCCATTGACGCATTGGCTCGTAATACCTATTCCTGTTCTGTGCGATTAATTGCCAATTATAGACCTAAAACTCATGCAAGGCAGCCAGTAGTACTCCATCCTGCGAGCAAATTTTGGGCGAATGACCGGACGTCGTATTTCGATCTGCATGTCATCTTCAGCAATTGATGTGCATTGCTGGACGTAGGCCTCACTAAACCTGCGTTACATAACCCGATCTCAACGACCTTGCACATGTCGTCGGTCCACCGGGCTGGAGGGCGATTTACACTACATTTACCGAGACGCAGCTTTCAATCCAGGACATGCTTACTCTATCGCCCGTCCACCCTAAATCCAACCGTCTGGTCGTCTCATAAATAGTTTCTTCGTGCTTCGATTCTCTCGAACCTTCCATGCACTATCGTGTGTCCATGTTGGGCCTAAAATGTTTCGAAGAACCTACCTTTCTGCCACAAAAGCGTCAATAAAAATATATTAAATAATTATTAATCTTTTTTTAAAAGGACTTATTTTGCTGTCGGTACTTTATCGAAGGCGCGGTCGCAATTGGATATTGGGACTGCGTCATTAATACCGAGAGCGTTCCGACTGGGATTGCCTAACTGCACTTTAATACTATACATAAATAAATATAATCGTCCACAATCCATTCTTATTATGTACTAGCTGTGCCCGCGACGTCGTCCGCGTGGAATTTGCTTTCAAAACCTTCCGATTTTAAAACATTCTTCATTGGTGCTCCGGTCCTATTGGTCTTAGCGTGATGATATATAGCCTATAGCCTTCCTCGATAAATGGGCTATCCAACACTGAAAGAATTTTTCAAATCAGACCAGTAGTTCCTGAGATTAGCGCGTTTAAACAAACAAACTCTTCAGCTTTATAATATTAGTATAGATTAGTATAGATAAGACTACTTTAATTACAATTCACAGACAGTAAGCATGTATGACAATAAGTTTTAAGTTACAGTCGTGACTTGACAATAACTTGAAGTGAAAAAAACATTCGGACAATTCGCTTGTTTGGAGGAAAAGAGTAGTTTAAAAATACGTTTTCAACCTAAAACCACATTCCTATTCAAATTTGCAAATTTATTATTAAATATGTTCGTATAATATTTAGACAAAATAGTATATTTATAAAATTTATGGATGAGGTTCGCCAATTATTTATAGAATTAGAAAATATTGATTTGAAAACTTTCAGTATAATTTGCTTTTTTGCATTAATACTTTGTTAATTTAGAACAACGAAATGTCAAGCGATGATACCTCCATTGGATCCCGAAAGAACTAGAAGGAAGGCTAGAGGCCTTACTCTTAAATGTCTTTCGTCGTACGTATTCGTTCGATCAGCTCGAGAAGAAAAAAAAACAACGATTTCTTTAAAACTTCAATAATATAGTCTATACAACAGAAAAATAAACAGAAAACAGAATGGAAAATGTACTTAAATATTAAAAAACAAGCAAAAACGACGACGCAAGACGTTTGAGAATAAGCCCTCTGAGACGAAGAAAGAATATTTCCTACAGCCGGTCGGCCTGTCGTAACTGGCGACAAAACAACCCACAAGCAAATACACTATGTATTTGCCCGTCTGGATGAGTACCACGTCTAGAGCATGCCGCCATAACATGTCATTATCTATATGGGAAATCTTAGTGATCTATTTGTTACTTTTTCTTTTGTTATAATTTGCTTATTTATTACCAAAGCTTAATAAATTCTATCCGTGCAGGAACGGAGAAAGAATACAATTTCCTGCGGCCGGGCGGCCTGTCGTAAGAGGCGACTAAACAACCCACAGCCAGGTGGTAGAGCATTTGCCTGACTGGATGGCTACCACCCCTGGTCTAAAGTATGTCGCCATAGCGGCCTTGAGTTGTGTTCCGGCATTAGTGACCAGGTTCCAGTCTCCCTTAAGAGAGCAGCAGCGCATTTGTAGCAACTTTGCTGGTGCAAATGTCCATAGGCGATGGTAACCGCTTTCCATCAAGTGGGCCTGTCTGCTGATCTCCTGCAATAAAAAAATGTCATTTTTCTAAACAAGAATATTTATGTAAATTTAATTTTAGTTTTAATACATTTTCTATCCACTATCAGCGCATTCCATTAGTAGCTCACGACAATCAAAATGCTCCGTTAGCCTTCCACAAGGTTGTAGTGGTCGTGGCGAAAACGTCACTAATGACGTCATCACTTTCGATCATACAACGCTCACAACGACCCATGTCACGTGGTGGGTCGAACAACCGTTCCACTTGGGTTTACGATTGTAACGCCGGCAAGCAAGTGGAACGGGAAAAATCGCGGTCGTGAACGTGGTCGTTGTGAGTCTCTAATGGAATGTAACCTATGTTTACGCCATTTATAGTATTTAATTAATATTAAAGGTAAAATCCATTGTATACATTCGATATGTGCAATTGTGGCAGTATAATAAATAAACCATAAAGATAGACGCTTTAGAAGATAGACGCTTTAGAAATGTGGTGTTGGAGACGAATGCTTCGCTTAGCCTGGACACAGTTCCGAACCAACGTCTCAACCCTCGAAGAACTCGACATAAAACAACGTCTCTCTTCCATCGTTCAAGGTCGTATTCTCACTTTCTTTGGACATATTACACGACGAGAGGACACGTCAGTGGAGCGACTCGTGGTCCAGGGCAAAGTGGAGGGCACGAGGGCGCGCGGTAGATCACCAATGCGCTGGACCGACCAAATCAAATCCGCACTAAATGGCCCACTTCACGAATGCACGAGGAAAGCTACAGTGCGAGAGGAATGGCGACGAATTGTGAAGCTTGCCACCACCCCTGTCATGAGGACCACGACCACTCTGCCAAGAGTGTGACGACGGAGAAGAATAAATAAACCGTCGCCTCATTGTTTATTTAAATACCATTGCTTGAGTGCATGACGTGTGATTATCTATCCCTTTCTTTCCTTCATAATTCCCTATATTTGAGCCAAATATACCTTGCTCACTGGGTGAGAAGAAATCGACGAACAGAAAGGAGGTAGGCCAATTGTGCTCTGTGCGTAAGTCGAAATTAAGTGAAATTAATATTACAAAATACTTTCAAGTAAAATTGTGTAGTGCTACAAATGTTCTAAATATTTATCAGACAATACTAGTGGTAGAATTTACTGTACATCTACAATTGTATAACACCTGTATAAACTACATTCTTGCAAATATCGATATATATTGATTGAAAAAAAAAAAACAAGCTTGAGTCGTTTTCCGGAATTAGTGGACAGGTTCCAGTCTACCTTCAGAGAGCGGCAGCACATTAGCACCTTTTGTGTTGCAAATATCCATAGGCAATGGTAACCGCTTTCCATCAGGTGGGCCGTCTGTCTGCTTAACTTATGCAATAATCAAAATATAAGTTCAAATAAATGTTCGACGTAGTAAATACTTTTTTTCCTTCCAGATACTTTATTTTTCCCAACTTATAAAATGTAATAAGTTGTTATTTATCTCAAAAATAGTTGGCAACCCTAACACACACGCATTTTTTTTTATTGCAGGAGTTCAGCAGACAGGCAGACGGCCCACTTGATGAAAAGCGGTTACTATCGCCTATGGACATTTGCAACACTAAAGTTGTTCAAATTTCGACCACGAGTAAAATGAAAATAGATAAAAGTATCAAGATCGTTCTCGGTCAAAGATAGTAATAATATCTGTGTTGCTATATGAATGACAGTGTTTACCTCCTTTTTTGTCCTGAGTTTCTTGAAGCATAGTACTGATGTTTCAAACACTCGATTGAATCTCACGTTCCTGCACGGATAGAAATATATACTGTTTTGTTTATTGTTCAAGTCAAATTAACAGTGTAGCCTTGGCGAAATTTGTGATTATATAAGTATCAGTCTTTGACATTAATTAGGAAGTTCAATGGCGACCAGCGGCCACGCATGAAAATAGCTAAAAGTATCAAGATCTTTCTCGGTCATTACCAATAATATCTGTGTTGCTATATGAATGACAGTGTTTACCTCCTTGTTTGTCCTGAGTTACTTGAAGCATAGTATTGATCAATCAAGCTATTCGATCGATTTTTGTTGTACTCGACAACTGAAAGAATGAATGATTTAATATATGTTGTTGTGTTTTAAAGATACAGTTAACAGAAATAAAATTTTACAATACAATAGGCGGTCTTATCGCTATTAGCGATTTCTTCCGGACAACCTTTGGATGGACAAAAAATTTGATACAAACAGAGGTATGTTGTATTATTCTCACTACCGAATCAGTATCTTATAAATATATACATACATTATATAATATAAATACATTAATAAAAATAATACTTATATTAAATTATTCTAATACGATAAATATATATATATATATATATATATATATATATATATATATATATATATATATATATATATATATATATATATATATAGTAATACGATATATGTAAATAAAGTATTATAAAATACACTGAAATAAATATAAACTACAAAAATATGACAATAACTGTTGTATCCTTAATTTGAGCTATAATAATCCTTCACAAGTCTATTGAAAATAGGCAGTGATTTGGCTAGCTTTATATTAACTGGCAGCGCGTTCCAAAGACGAACTGCTTGGACTGTGAAGGATTTGCCATATGAGCTAGTTGTATGCAGAGGAGTTTTAAGTAACAAATTTTCCGAGGATCTGAGAGACTTTAAGTTACCGGAATAAAGGTAATGAAATTGTTCTTTGAGGTATGCAGGGGTCTGAGGGTTAAATAATGTATTATACAGAAGAGACAGTATATGAGCATTCCGGCGAAGACGTATTGGAAGCCACTTGAGTTTGGCGCGGAATTCTGAATCCGACGGTAACAAATGTACTCAGTTGCGTCTGGCCAAACGACAAAACGATGCGTATAATTAGGAAGCAATGGCGCGTAGCGGCCACGCATGCTATTATAAAACAATCTGTCTTTCCATCATTACCATATTACGGAGCAGGGAAATCTTTTATTGTGAAAAGATTACCAATATTAACATTAATCAATAAGCTATTCAATCGATTTTTGTTGTATGACAAAGAAAGTTGAAATTTAATATATGTTGTTATGTTTTCTTTATATATACATACATACATACATAACTTCACGCCAGTTCCCTTGCGGGGTAGGCACGAGCAACAGAGCGCCATTTAGGCTTATTCTTACACACCTCACTTGCTTCTTTGACATTCATAACTCTTGTCATGCACGCTCGTCTGTTCTTAAGGCTCCTGATATCACCTTCTGCTAGTACACGATCAATTTGATCATGGAAGGTGTGTCGTGGCCTTCCACGACTTCTGCATCCATCCACTTTTGCATTGTATATCTGTTTAGTCATTCTTTCATCATGCATTCATCATGAATCAACTAATTGTTATGCAAATAAATATAAACTTGAAAATAAACTACAAACTATACAATATAAAAACTAAAACTAAATAAAAAAGGGGAAAATATCTAAAGATAAGTTATTGGTCCCAAACCACTGTCACTTATTGCGAACGTCCCCAGAAGGCTGGCGGCGTTGCCACGTTTTTTTAATTGGATAAATGTCAATTATATCAAAATGTATCTAGATTAGTATAATAGTATAAGTCGTGGTGGTGTAGCCCGCTAGCGCATGCGTCCCAAATTCAGAGGGCCCGGGTTAGATCCTGGCCGGAACGCATGCACCACTTAGTCAGTTTTCTGACCTATTGTGCATATTGTTACAATTACCATGCGCTAACAACGGTGAAGGAAAACATCGTGATGCAACCTGCACATCCAGATGACCGATGTGTCAAACCTGCCAAGCCGCCTTGGACAACCGTGGCGGGTATACTGTCCATTCACCTTATAATGAGAGGCCCGAGCCCAGCAGTGGGACATTTTTTTTATTATTTTTTATTGCAGGAGTTCAGCAGACAGGCAGACGGCCCACTTGATTGAAAGCGGTTATCATCGCCTATGGACATTTGCAACACTGAAGGTGCTACAAATGCGCTGCTGCTCTCTTAAAGGGGACTGGAACCTAGTCACTAATGCCGGAACACAACTCAAGGTTGTTATGGCGACATACTTTAGACGAGGGGTGGTAGCCATCCAGTCGGGCATACCCTACCACCTGGCTGTGGGTTGTTTTGTCGCCTCTTACGACAGGCCGCCCGGCAATTGTATTCTTTCTCCGTTCCTGCACGGATGATCTTTAATATAATAGTTATTATGGAAATTAATAAAAATAAATATTAAGTTGATTTAGCTACTTATAATAACAATATAAAGAAAATAGTTTATATTATGTCAGTAATTAGAGAAACAGAATAAACACTACATGTAACAGAATAAGGTATAAATGTATAATACATACATACATACATAACTTCACGCCAGTTCCCTTGCGGGGTAGGCACGAACAACAGAGCGCCATTTAGGCTTATTCTTACACACCTCACTTGCTTCTTTGACATTCATAACTCTTGTCATGCACGCTCGTCTGTTCTTAAGGCTCCTGACATCACCTTCTGCTAGTACACGATCAATTTGATCATGGAAGGTTGTCGTGGCCTTCCACGACTTCTGCATCCATCCACTTTTGCATTGTATATCTGTTTAGTCATTCTTTCATCATGCATTCTTTCCACATGCCCGAACCACCGGAGCATTCCTTTCCTTACCTTCACCCCGACACTCTCTTTCAGACCAACTCTCTTTCTTACTTCGGTATTACGAACGCGGTCCGCGAGCGTCACTCCGCAGATTTTGCGCAGTGCTCGCATCTCGACCGCGTTTACTCTACTTTCATGCTCTCTCTTCCATACCCAGCTCTCGCTTCCATACGTGAGCGTAGGTACCAGCACCGCGTTGTGTACGGCGAGCTGGGCCTTCTAGCTGAGGTTCTTAGCGCCTAGGAGTTTACCTAACGCTCCATTCAAACTATTCCCCAAATTCACTCTTCTTTCTATATTAGAGGTGTACCTTCCATCCCTGCTAAAAGCACATCCAAGATATACAAACTCATTCACTTGCTCCAGCATAACATCATCGACCATTATCCTTGCATTCGTTCTGGTTTCTTCTCTTTCAAACACCATAACCTTTGTTTTCTTCGCATTCAAAAGGTATAAATGTATAATACATAATAGTAGTATTTTTTACTAGTAGTATTTTTTAGTATTAGCTGTAGTAAAATTGTAATAGTGTTAAGATTTTGCTGAAACAAAAGAAAATAAATAAAAAGAGTCAAAAAATAAAGATGCTCTTTATCCCTGTGTGGTGTTGATAAAAAAAAAAAAAAAAATTGAAACCCCCTTTCATGACCAAAGACGGAGGAGGAAGGCGAATAAAAAAGAAATATCAAGAAAGGTCTAAGAAAGATGATACAATCATTACAATTCAACCTATTTCTACACATCTTTATATATATAATTCTTCTGTACGTGTGTTGACAGTGAACTCCTCCTAAACGGCTGGACCGATTTGAATGAAATTTTTTGTGTGTGCTCAAGTGGATGCGAGGATGGTTTAGATCCACAATTGGACCCGATAGGTGGCGCTGCAATCGGGTTCTAAATTTTATTTCTTCAAGGCAGAACGTCTGCCGGGACAACTATTCTATATATATAAAAGAAAGTCGTGTTAGTTACACTATTTCAAGAACGGCTGCACCAATTTTTCTGAAAATTGGTGGGCAGGTAGCTTAGAACCAGGAGACGGATATAGGATACTTTTTATCCCGTTGGAACCGGTAGGTGGCGCTGAGATCGGGTTCTAGAATCCTCCTAATCACCTGTAGCGATTTTGGTGATTTTGTTTTTGTGTGGGTTCCCGGATGGTTTAGATTCGCAATTAGAACCGGTAGGTGGCGCTGAGATCGGGTCCTAAATTTTTATTTTTTCAGAGCAGGACAACATATGCCGGGGCCGCTAGTTTGAAATAAATTTTGCTAGATGACGTGAAATGATATGAGATATAACAAAGTATAAAATTAAATATAGTAGTAAGTTAATACTTCCCACACCCATGCCTTAATCCGGCCCTGTTGAATCTTTTACCCTTGTAATTATTATTATGTCGGACGTTTTATTTGAAAAAATAAATGTGTTATAATTAAGAAACGTAATTTAAATAAATTAAAAATATTATTTGCAGAGGGCGACACTGATAATTTTTAGAACTGGCCACTTTTAAAGAATATAATAAAAAAATAAGTTTAAATTTTGAAAATAGAACTCTTTGCTAATATTATTGAGTACTAATTTCATTCATTTGTCATTTGTTTTACGATTTGGCGGCAAATTGAAATTTGTCTGTGTCACGCCAGTATGAATTTAACGCGAGAAAATTTTCGTACTATGATTTTTTATGACTTTCGATGTCATTTAAGTCAACAAGAATGTTATGACAGACTTCGATTGGCCTTTCACGATGAAGCCCCTTCTCGGGCCACTGTTTATAACTGGTTTAATGAGTTTAAACGTGGTCGCACCAATCTCAATGATGCTCTGCGTGAGGGACGGCCTTCTACGGCGACGACTGAAGATAACATCAGTGTTGTGCGGTGTATGATAGAGACTGATCCAAGAGTAACCTATCAGCAGATTCGGACAAGTTTAGGCATCGGTATGACTCAAGTGCACAAAATCCTCCACAAACATTTAGCCGTTAGGAAGCTTTGTGCCCGGTGGATACCTCATTATTTGACTGAGGCCCAAAAACTCCGTCGTGTTGATTGGTGCCGTGAAATGATACAAAGATTTAACGGAGGTGACTCAAAAGCTGTGTTCGACATACTTACGGGTGACGAAAGCTGGATTTATTGCTATGATCCGGAAACCAAAAGACAATCTGCTCAGTGGGTGTTTCCTTCCGAGGAGTTGCCAACTAAATTGAAGAGAGGTCGAAGTGTAGGAAAAAATATGGTGGCCTCATTCTTCGGAAGGACCGGTCATTATGCGACAATTGTTTTAGAAGATCAAAAGTCAGTTACTGCAGAGTGGTATACTAACAAATGTTTGCCACTTGTCTTGGAAAAAGTTCGAGAGAAACGACCTCGCAGTAGGATCCTCCTTCACCACGACAACGCCTCCTCGCACACCGCCGGGCGAACGATCGACTATTTGGCGTCGTCAGACGTGGAATTGCTGGGTCACCCGCCATATAGCCCCGACCTCGCACCTTGCAATTTTTATTTATTCCCGAAAATAAAAGAAAAACTTCGAGGAAAACATTTTATGGACGCCAAGGAAGCAGTGGCTGCGTTCCAGAAGGCCATCGAAGAGACCCCTAAGGACGAGTGGGCAAAGTGCTTTTCTCGGTGGTTCTATCGAATGCAGCGATGTATTGATGTGAACGGAAACTATTTTGAAAAGATATAATAAAAATAATAACTTGCTAGTTTGCTCAGTTTTTGATTTTCTAAGAACTTTCAGTGTCGCGGTCGAGATGCGAGCACTGCGCAAAATCTGCGGAGTGACGCTTGCGGACCGCGTTCGTAATACCGAAGTAAGAAAGACAGTTGGTCTGAAAGAGAGTGTCGGGGTGAAGGTAAGGAAAGGAATGCTCCGGTGGTTCGGACATGTAGAAAGAATGCATGATGAAAGAATGAATAAACAGATATACAATGCAAAAGTGGATGGATGCAGAAGTCGTGGAAGGCCACGACACACTTTCCATGATCAAATTGATCGTGTACTAGCAGAAGGTGATGTTAGGAGCCTTAAGAACAGACGAGCGTGCATGACAAGAGTTATGAATGTCAAAGAAGCAAGTGAGGTGTGTAAGAATAAGCCTAAATGGCGCTCTGTTGTTCGTGCCTACCCCGCAAGGGAACTGGCGTGAAGTTATGTATGTATGTATGTATATAATATATAATTTTATACCACGCTTCGCTCATGCACAGTATACCATAATAACAGACACAAGGTGAAAGATATTGTTACGAGTGTGGGACTCGAAATTGAAATGCCGTTGGAATTACGTTTTTTTTTATTGCAGGAGATCAGCAGACAGGCAGACGGCCCACTTGATGGAAAGCGGTTACCATCGCCTATGGACATTTGCAACACCAAAGTTGCCACAAATACGCTGCTGCTCTCTTAACGGAAACTGGAACCTGGTCACTAATGACGGAACACAACTCAATGTTGTTATGGCAACATACTTTAGACCAGGGGTGGTAGCCATCGAGTCGGGCAAATGCCCTACCACCTGGCTGTGGGTTGTTAAGTCGCCTCTTACGATAGGCCGCCCCGCCGCAGGAAATTGTATTCTTTCTCCGTTCCTGCACGGATAGAATAAAAAATAAACAACAAGGAGTTCGTTTTTAAAATTTAGCATGCCAAGATCAAACCTAGCAACCCTACGTTTCGGTAAGCTAGACAAGTAGACCAGTTAACTACAGCGGACGACATTAACACCAAAATATGAAATTGCAACCATGTTTACAACTGTCAGTAACAAATTGGAAATGGTATTGTTCAAACACAAACGTAACTAATTCGTTTACATTTCATTAATCCCAACAGGTGCGTTCCTTTACACGTAAAATTACAAAGACTAACATGGCCGACCTCGCATCACAAAATGGCGGGGCTTGTTGCGAATTCGCAAATTGCTAATTTCAACGTGTTAACGTCCATTAGCAGTATAAATGTTTATCGAAGCACTTACAAGTGTTTATCGTGTATTTAGTAGGGTTTAAAGTTTTATTTTGTTACGTTAAAGGAAAGTTTGTATAGATCAAATAAAACACATGGGCAAGTATATTATTTAGAGATATTCCCTTTTACTGTAATAACTTTTTGCGGATAAAATATACAAAACATTGGACTCAGAAAGACTAATAAATTATAAAGACAGACTAAATCTAGAAACATTCTGCAGCCATATTGAAAATGAAAACGCCGATGTTCAATTTTTTACATTAGCAAGCAAAGGATATAACCAATACAGCCTGGTCAGATTTATGTTAGACCTTTGACCTAAGAAAAGCGTTGTATTGTATACTGACAAACTGACGACCTTGCAAATAACCAATGTACAACTATATGTGCATCTCTTTCCAACATATATCAATACTTTACGTAAAAATACTATGAACCTGTGTATTTTGTAGCTATTTTAATGCGAGTTCTATTGCTTTAATTGTTCTAAGCATTTGACTGCCGCCAAACAACAGAGTTCTCGTGGCAAAGAGTAGAACAGACAAACATCCGTTAAAACATATTTTTTTTGGTTTATGACTTGGCAGCTAAGCCTTTAAGCCAGACAAATCGTACTAAAGATGACCTAAAAATAAAGGTAGATACACAATCGAGCACTTAAATAACAAATTAACATTTTACGACTTCAGAACGTAAACTAAAGCTCGATGCACATTGCGTCGGTCGTTGTGGCATTATATAAACATGCGTCTGTCTGTTTGTTTGTTTGACACCGTATCTATTGCACTCGGATCTGTTGTATTTCAATAATATAATTGTAACATATTGTTTATGTAGGCTACGGAAGCTGCTGAATAATGTTTCTTAGTAGGATACCTGTTTTTGGAGTTTCTTACGCAAGTCGAAACATGATAAGTACGTGTCAAGCGTTGTTACTTTTATTTTTATGAAATTTTCTTTAGTAGGTGTATCGGAGGCAGTAAAATTTGACACAAGGTTTTATCCTAAAAACTGAATTTATCCCATAGCTCTCGTATTATACGGAAAATGGAAGGCACTAAATAACGGCCCTGGTATTCTATATTTGCATAAAGGGTTTTAAACCGAAAAATGCCGCTTATATTTATTTCTATTCTATTCTATTTTTGGCGATTTGGCTTCAACGCTACTGGCGCTGATTCGGCCAATGTCACAGTAACAGAGAATGTCAGGTGTGGGTTATAGGCAATAGCAGCCTAAAAAAAAAAATTGGTCGGTTTTCTTTTCAATTGTAACTTCTGTGAACCTAGGGACAACACAACATAAACGGAATTAATCTAACTACCTTATAAATAAATGTCATTTAATATTATAAACTTACATAATATATGAACAGATTTTTTATTGGCCAGTGTTAAAAGGAAATTTATGTTGACAGGGCGAGGGAAATCACCTGGTAAAATATCATATTATATTTATTTAATGAAGGGACGATTTAGATTGATGTATTTAGTGAGTACTTACGATCTTATTCATAGAGAGTTGTAGTAAGTTTGAACGCTTGTTTATGGTTTTTAAAGAAGCGTTCAAACTTTAAAACCGTTAATGATAAACCACAAACTTTTTTGTAACACACCGGTTACAAACATAAGCGTGAAATTCTGATAATTATTATATGTGAAAACTATTAATTTAATAAAACTATATATACAATTTTATATATACAAATTAATATTAATTAAAAATCTAACTTAAAAATATATATACAATAGTAAAAAAAAAAAAAACCTAATATTAAAATAAAACCTATACTGTTTTATAAGCAAGCCATATCGATAATTATATGTGAAAACTATTAATTGGTTATAGATATTTTTAATAGTATGTAATTAGTTGTAAGCTGTATGTTTTCTGAATAAAATAAAATATAGAACATTCTTGCAAATAAATAACGAGGAAAAAATTATGACAGGAATGGTTTAATACTTCGGATGAATAATAAAAGAAATTTCAATTTAAAGTTTTAAACTACCGGGAACCACAATTATGTCGTATTATGACTATGACAAAAAACTACCCAGCCATCCATTGAACACATCGCAAAATCCTAAACAAACTTAGAAAAAATACTCTCTCCATAGAAAATTGTATCTTATTATAACTCAAATAAAAAGCTAATTTCTCAATCTTATTAACATTCTTGAACAACATAATGGCATATACAGTAAAATCGGATTTAATACGACTACATTAAGGTACGGTTTGAATTAAAAGAATATGTGGATATAAGCTCTATTGGAATGGAGTAACAACTTATGAATGGCCGGTCCGCGATGTTATTTTAAGAAAAAAAAAAAGGTTTTTTTGTTGCCGCGTTGTCTGCCGTAAATCGTCTGTCATTGAGCAGCGCAACTGAAAAGAACCTTTAAAAAAGCTACAAACCAATATGAAATTTTACCTGCCACGATTTGGGATGTATGCATTTCTAAATAACTGTGGTATTTTATTGTATTATTAGAACCTGTTTACATTTAATATCTACGAAATTGAGTACAAATATAATCCAAATAACATAACAAATAATGTGAAAGGCAATTCAATAATTTGTTAATAAAGATTTTTTCAATGTTTTAATTGTGTTTCCACAACGACTGTCTAGATTCTAGAAGTTGTTTGCCTTTCCCTCGGAAACAGTACTGTTCTTCTGGATGAAGGTTATGTTATTTTCTGTACCCATGATAACATGTAAGAATGCAAAATTTCATGATGATCGGTTGAGTCGTCAAAGCGTGAAAGCGTAAAAACAAATACAGCCATATTCTCATTCATAATTTTAGTATGGTCATCCAATGGACTGAACGTTTCTATGAGCGATGGGGGTTTTGATGGAAGATTACAAAAATTTTCAACAATTGAAAAAATCGGAATACACCCAAAATTACGCGTCGAGACGAATTAAAATAGATAAAATTTCATTAAAATAAGATGTGTTATCGACAATAAAACAAACTTATCGATGAAATCTCACTCCATGAATTTTGAGTATCATGAGTGGTTTGAACAGTACCTTAGTAAACATGAAGGTATTTTTTTAATAGTTACTTTTCATAATAAAACTACGTTTTAACGGTTTTAAGCGCGGTAATTTTGGTTTTTCCGACGTTTCGGCCATTTTTCAGTGGCCGTGATCACGGAAGACAAAGATGTCAAGTGTCAACGAGTATTGTTAAAGTTTTATTTAGCCTACCGCCAACTTGTTAATTTTAATTTTGTTTATGGTTATTATTTACTCTATGGGAGCCTAATCTAATTTACTACGGCTTCGCAACATGTTATGGCTTGAAGAGAAGAAGCGGCGCAAGAAACTCTTCAGCAAACATGCCTAGCTTTAATAATTTTATATAATATTAAAATGGGTGGAAGGAAAAATAAAAGTAATTATCAGTCAAGTTGGTTTGTGTTCCGTTGTACGCAGAAAGTTACTTTTCACTCAAACGCGTATAGGGTCGACAACAGCCCGGTGCACATTAAGCGAGTTCTTGTCCATGGACCATAACGAGTGGTCAAATAAGCTAGTTACGGACGCCTTCTCTAGTGCGTAGAGAGGTATATTAAACCTCATTGATAGTAATCGGGATATTTGAACCATCAAAACTCAAAACATACTTTTTAAAATGAAATACGGCATCGTTCACTTGTGTCGTGTAATCGTGCACTTGTTCCCTTGATTGTATTATGTAATAAGCTGATCTTAACCTAAATAACTTTAAAATATTGCTTATAATTTTTAGAAGGCATCCTTCTCAAAGTAAGTCGCAAGGTAGGGTCGCTTCTAGGCCTTACATTTTTTTGCGCTTGTAGGGTTTCTGGTCCATACATGCATCACTCCACTCCTCATCGTCTTCCGGAAGCCCGAAGTCCTGGGCTATTACCTTGACTGGGAGTTTTGTTAATTCATGTAAAATGCAAGGGGCAAAATTAACCCAGTCGAAGTCATCTTAAAGGCTTTGTCAGATCTCATTACAACTTATCAATAAGCTACTTATACCAAGAACAAAGTAATCTTAATATTCTATCCACAATGTTTTCTCTCTTGGGTAAACGATTCGAAGAAACAAAAGGACGGATCTAATATTTTGCATTCCCGTCATCGTTCTCATGGTTGGGGAATAATATTTTATGTCTGCAGTAAATTCAATTTTATTAAGCTTTCGCTAAGGAAATGTCCATTTGTTTGTTGTTAAAAGTTCCTGCTTAGACAATGGATACAGCTCGGCTTTTGGATATTTTAGCAAGAAATGTTTTAATTTGTTATTCAATGTTTAGAGTTGGTCTGAAAGAGAGTGTCGGGGTGAAGCTAAGGAAAGGAATGCTCCGGTGGTTCGGGCATGTGGAAAGAATGCATGATGAAAGAATGACTAAACAGATATACAATGCAAAAGTGG
Source organism: Dendrolimus kikuchii (assembly GCA_019925095.2). Classification (NCBI taxonomy): domain Eukaryota; kingdom Metazoa; phylum Arthropoda; class Insecta; order Lepidoptera; family Lasiocampidae; genus Dendrolimus; species Dendrolimus kikuchii. The sequence goes on along the minus strand of CM034396.1, from coordinate 2,022,511 downwards.
ATGGATGCAGAAGTCGTGGAAGGCCACGACACACCTTCTATGATCAAATTGATCGTGTACTAGCAGAAGGTGATGTCAGGAGCCTTAAGAACAGACGAGCTTGCATGACAAGAGTTATGAATGTCAAAGAGACAAGTGAGGTGTGTAAGAATAAGCCTAAATGGCACTCTGTTGTTCGTGCCTACCCCGCAAGGGAACTGGCGTGAAGTTATGTATGTATGTATGTATGTGTATGTTTAGAGTTAATTATGACTTAGTCACTTACTCCGTTGGCTAAGCGATCCAAAGTGGGTCTTGGCCTCTGAAACGAGAGCATGTCACTTTTCTCTGTCCTGCGCAGTTTCTTGCCAATTATTGGCTCGTAACTCCAAGAGGTCTCTATCCGTGCAGGAATGGAGAAAGAATACAATTTCCTGCGGCCGGGCGGCCTGTTGTAAGAGGCGACGAAACATCCCACAGCCAGGTGGCAGGGCATTTGTCTGACTGGATGGCTAGCACCCCTGGTCTAGAGTATGCCCCCATAACAACATTGAGTTGTTTTCCGGCATTAGTGACCAGGTTCTAGTCTCCCTTAAGAGAGCAGCAGCGCATTTGTAGCACCTTCGGTGTTTTTTTTTTTATTATTATCAATATCTCTACGGACTCGAGTTCCGTACCCTTTTTTACTACTTAATTTCTATGAAAAATTTGAGACTCCATACACGCTTATTGATTATTTTTGTTAGTGTATGTGACATTATATGTAGTAATTTTTATGTTTTGGTGTACCTTAAGAATAAGTTATTATATTAAGTTATTCTAATTTTAATACTAAACTTATACTAATGCAGAGTGTATCTGTTACATGCTGGTGTTATGAGGAAGTGCATGTGCAGTGTTGGCCTTAAATCTATACTTATATCTAGTGCCATGTGTGTTGTTTTTTTTTTTTTTCTGTGCCGCACCTTTGGTGTTGCAAATGTCCGTAGACGATGGTAACCGCTTTCCATCAAGTGGGCCGTCTGCCTATCTGATGAACTCCTGCAATAAGTTCAGCCTCCACTCTGTCCTTCCAGCGATATTTGGGATGGTCGACCGGACGCCGACCTACTGGCCGTCACAAATATGATTTCCTCACGCAGCGATCCTCTACCATCCGTTCCACAGAGTAGACTTAATAGTACAGGAATTAGTAGAGTTGATTATGGCTTACCACCAGACATAGTATAATGTTACGTCAAAAAATTACTTTATACTGCCAAAAATAGTTAAATGATCAACAATATTAAAATCACCATTTATAGCGCGTTCGCTATTACTAAATCACTTAAAATGAGGTATTAATTTTATAGATCATTTACTATTGTTTGCAGTAAGTATAAAGTATATTTTTCGTTATATTTTCCTGTACCTGAACAGCCTTTATTTTGAGTCGGTTAAAAGCTTTTACAAATTGGGCGCGCCGCGAGCGTGCGGGAAGTGTTGCTGCGACACGCGAAGTGACAGAATCACGAAATTAGTTAATTATTCCGTGTAATTAATGCATTAACTGTATTACAGGTGTAATACATGCTGTGATTCGCAAATATATGTTTGTGGGTTGGTCTGTAATTACTAAACTATAGGGCTGTTGTTAAATTACTATTTAAAATATCTACGATTATTGTGAAACGCGATTGACTGTTATCAACTGTTTATTATTTAATGCTGAACAATGTTTTTTGAGTCATGGTAACCCTAGCTCTTGTTCATACTTCAGTACACATTCTCGGTGCATGCATATTTCCTTCTCTTTTGTATACTGGTATGTATGTATATCTATCTCTGTCTCCCCCAATTATGACTGACTTCACGCAGATGCCGCCAGTGTGTCGTCGAATTCGTTTGCGGTGTTAAATAGACAGAGATGTAAGAAATAATAAGTTTTTTGGCAAGTGCAGTGAGTTTATTTATTTATTGAGAAAACCAACAGCGAATACACAAATATAATATAAAATAGTTTACAATAAAAAGTAAGGCCAATAACAGGTCTTCCTTATTAACTACCACTTTAGTAACAATTTTACAAAGCAAATTTTGAATTTAAACAAATAAAGTAAAGTAAAATCGGGTTGTGTTATGTAAAATTCAGCAAGTCATTAATTATGTCACTTTTAAATTTGTATTTGGAGGACGCAAAAAGATCAATTTTACAAAATTTGAAATGAGTTGTTGAAACAAACTAAATGGCGGCCGCCCTCAACAGTGATTTTTATTATTTGAATGATTGATTGAGCTGGTTTCAGGATATGTGCAAAATATATACTTATGAAGCGAAGGTGGACGTTCTTAGTGGACGGGGTTTTGTGTGAGTCTATATAAATGTCTATTGTATTTATTGATTATAATTCAACAAACATTTACACAACAACTGAAGGCAACAAAATTATACTACTATCTTCAGCGGTTTCCTGTACGGAATATCCAGGGGTTTTTTACTTCGAATCCGCGCACACACATCAAAGTATGGCTATTGATTGTAATCATCTATTAATTATGATTATACAAACAATATCTAGAGAAATGTTGTCTGGTAATCCAGTTAAATAAATAGATTCATAAATCAAATCACAGTCTACTGCAAGCAGGATCTTCAGGTTGGGACATCCCCCTCCCCCAAATATTTGTTGGAACTAAAAAAAATTGACTACGTCTTAGACCATTAGGTAATATAAAAAGGCAGTCTTGGACTCTCAAAATGAAGCCAGCTAAAAAAACCTATGCCAACCGCGCAGCAGTGATTTACGAGAACACAATATTAAATCGAATTAAATTTTTCGAAGTAATACGGTAAAATTGGAAAACTTTCCACTTGATATATTGCTAAAAACCACACAGACGAAAACCGCTTGTATAATAAATAAGTTATCGAACTTAAGTTTAAAAAAATACTTCACTTCATTTGATGCGTTTGTTGAAACAGGCTCCGTCTATACTTTTATTTCATCTCAGTTTCCTACATATAAAAATTCGAGCCAAGCACTAAACTGTCTCTAATAATGACAACAGTCTGGATATTATGTTACTTTTGGTATAATAAATTCATCAAATTCGGGAATATTTCAAAATTTAACCTGTAAACCCTGAGTAAGGTACGAACAATCCAATTTGTAAACACGCCACTACGGTGTGTTTGCAATCTATAGTAAAACGTCAAACAGCACAACTAAAGCAACGGGAATACATGCCTGAAATAAATTACCACCAATACAATATGCTATAATACTCGAAAACTGAAGTACAAGAAAGTATCTGGCACAATGGGGTTTAAACTTAATTAAACAAGTGAACTCAACCGAGAGGAATGTTGCCAGACTAATACTAGTTATCTTGATTTTTAGGATATTTACATAATTTCTGTAATGTTAAATGAAAAGTGAGAAATATTTTTTTTTATCTGTCATTCTATAGTCAAAAAATCAATAATCCACATGACATGTAATTAATGTAAAATGTTCCTCTGAAAGCAAAAAAAGGAAATCAACCCAAGTGAAACTAGCTGTGTATTGCAGAATATTGAAAATAAAAATAATGTGTAGCGTAAAAAAACACGTGACAATCTTTTTTAACCTTCGTTAAATGAAAATTTAACCCTGGCAACTCAGTTCAGAGTGAAGCGAACAGTCTCCGACGGCCATTAAATTAATTATTCTTAAGTAATTTATAGGCTTTCTTTACTACTTTAATAAGTAATCTACATTTTTCTTCTAGTTAAATATTGTGAATGGACCTGAGAACCAGCTGTCAAACTTTTACAACACTTATGATTTTTAAATTTAGAACAACATTGGTGTTCTTTAGTTTCTTTATTTATTTCATTGAGTTTAATTTTTAATTTATGTATCCAGAAGTAGGTCCATTGGCTCTTCATGTTAGTTAATGTTACCAGGGATTATTTTACATTTGCTTCGGCCCTAGCATGTTGGAATCTCCAATAAAAGCTATCTTTGTCATTGTTTCATGCCGGCCACAAATATTTGAAATAAAAAGCATGGCGTGTTTCTGTTTTTGATAAGTCCGTTTTTTTTCCATTGTTTTACATATTAATGTATGCACGAGGTTTTTTTTGGCGGGATTTAAAAGGGTCCTGTGCAGTTTTATTTTCTAAAAATGCATCAATATTACTTTAAAATGAACAATAGTTGTAGAATATTGATAGTTTTTGAGTAGTAATTATATGTTTTTGTAAGAAATGTGAACTGTGTAGTCAAATGTGGCCTTACGAGTTTTCACAAGAGCTGCATTAAATGGCGTCAGTCGAAGATCTACTATTCAGGCGAGAAACACGAAGAATTATACATCAGAATTAGCTGTATGGGCCAAGATTCCCTTGCCTGCCATTGTTTGTGGCATATACCACTACTTAGTGTTTTATACATTAATACACATTTTTAAAATATTGTACAGGTTCGCATTTGACCGACATAGCGCCTGTAGCCTAAGAAAATGCAATCTAAGATGCAGCACGTTTACCTAGAAGATACTTGTTATTAGTAATATTGGTGGTAGTTGCTTCTTTTTAGAAATTAAACTCGATATATACATAAAGAAGTACGTAATGACAAATTGTGCTTGAGATTCCAGAGGAGAGTGGTTAGTTGTCAATGAGAATTGTAATGAAGAATTAACCATTTTTGCCTCCAAGGCCGCTTCTATATCACGGATACCGCCCGACGCCTAGCTGCTAATTGTGCGAGCTATGGACGTCGGCGGTATGCGGGGCGCGGAGAGTAGGTGTGCTCCAACGGCAGGTAAGGGGGTGCTCTCTGTCCGCAACAAGTAAGTAATATACATTAATGTATATGTAGGAATCGTATTTGTTATTATAAAATAACCATATGACGGAAGTAGTCAATAACTGAATAGAGTATTCTTTCATGTAGTAATCGGAAGTTGTTTAACCGGATGTCAATGTAGAAGCATTTATTATTGAGCTGACGGATGTCGGAAATAGAGTAACCGGATGTTGGAAGTTAAACGTATGACGGAAGTTGGTTTTATGAAGGAAGTGTAGCTGAACTGGCGCCAGAGCATTACCGGATATTGTCACTGCAGCGCGCTATGAGGACCTTATAAATACTGGGTGTTTGGGCAGAGGGGTAGTATTGAACCAGCAGTCTACAATGGCAGTCTTAACCCGACAGTCTACAACCAAGTCTACGACGGACAGTCTGCATTGATAGTCTTGGACGAGGAGCACGTAATATATTGTGGTCGATAATTACTGCTTGATAATCACAGTATTCTTGCAGGGCAAATTGCTGCTCGACACCTGACAAGCGTGGATGCAACTCTTGGAGTTGTCCTAATATATCTGTGTATTATTGTTCAATATTTAATATCGTAATTGTGATAATTCTAGTGTAATAAACTTTGATTATAATATTTCAAATTATAATTGTGTTATTCTCGGAGCGTCATTCGTTCGCTCCCGGCGTGAACTCTACATATATACAAGTTGATTTTAATTATATTCAGCTAATAATAATTTATTAAACATTTAAAGAAACGTACAACAGACTAAATTACACGCTTCTCATAGAGCAATATTAAAATGATTCGCTTTGCGCTTAATATCTGATCGGGAAGTTCGCACACGTCCTACGTATTTACTATTACATGCGTAAACTGTGAATTACCCTTTGTGCTTGCGGGAGAGTAATGAATTGCTCATTGTGACGGAACAAGTCCTGTTTGTACTCACCAAAGTACGAGGTGAACGTTACATGTGAAACTTTGGTTTGTAATATTCATCCATTCCAGACTTGATGTTATTTACCCTGGTCTGGGTGTCTGGGAACCGTCGCAGAGTTGTCCGTTGTATATTTCTAGTTCATATTATATCCCCCTCTAACTTTTGATTTGGTAAAAAAATATGAAAACAAAAGTTTGTTTAATTTCTAGAAGAACAAAATAAGCAGACCGAGCACCGAGCTCTCAGAGTAAAGCCGGCTAAAAGAAACCGATTTTGGAATAGGTTGCCGATCGCGCTGCAATGCGTTACAATAACTCGGTATTAAAGCGAATTACATGAATTCATTGTTATTATTCCGACGTTTATACCACTTTTCAGTAGCCGTGATCACAGAAGACAAAGATGTCAAGTATCAATGAGTATTGTTAAAGTTTTATTTAGTCTACCGCCAACTTGTTCATTTTAATTATTTAGTTTTAATTTTGTTTATGGTTGTCATTTACTCTATGGGAACCTAATCTAATTTAAACAGCACACAAACCAACTTGATTGACATATCTGTTTATTTTTCCTCCCATCCATTTTAATATTATATACAATTATTAGCGGCCCCGGCAGACGTTGTCCTGCCTTTAAAAAATAAAATTCTAGAACCCGATCCCAGAGCCACGTACCGGTTCTAATTGCGAATCTAAACCATCCGGGTACCCACTCAAACACACAAAAACAAAATCACCAAAATCGCTCCAGGTGATTAGGATTCCAGAACGCGATCCCAGCGCCACCTACCGGTTTTAATTGTGAATCTAAAAGAGTAATATATTTTTTTTTATTCTAAGTCATGACAAAATAAGATTAAAAATCTTGCCAAAAAATTAAAGTTTATAATTAACAAATAAAAAATAGGAGTTGATCGTAGAGGGGTGAAAATTTAGGGTTGTATGTATTTTTTAATGCCGTATCCAAAATTAATCTTAAAATTTAAAAATGTAGGGGTAGACTACCCTTAACATTTAGGGGTATGAAAAATAGATGTTGCCCGATTCGCAGAACTACCCAATATGCACACAATATTTCATGAGAATCGGTCAAGACGTTTCGGAGGAGTATGGTAACTAACACTGTGACATGAGAATTTTATATATTACATTAGAGCTAGGCATGTTTGCTGAAGAGTTTCTTGCGCCGCTTCTTCTCTTCAAGCCACAACATGTTGCGAAGCGGTGATAAATTAGATTAAGCTCCCATAGAGTAAATAATAACCATAAATAAAATTTAACCAACGAGTAGTACAACATTCAAAGGACGATATCCACATCGTGTTAACATTCCGATAATTGAATTGAATGAATCACATTACAGTTGTGACACCAAGATGGCGGTTAATAAAAAAGTCATTTGTCTTGTTTACAACGACGGTTCTCAGCCATTTGTAATGAAATCATATCTCTGTTAGCCAGTAATGAAATGCAAAATTAATTTACTGTCTTCACCGGGGGTACTGACCTACTTTTATTTATGTATAAGAAATATTATAAAATAGTACATATCGAGGGTTGAAAAGCTATTTGTTTTAAGCGACATTTTGTGTGAGACTTAACACTATGGGTTTTTATATTCTAATGTCTCAACTTAAAGAAATATAAAGAACCTGATGTCTAGTTTCAATCTATAGATGTTCTTTTTTTTAAGTACGGTACATAGCTCGTTGTTGATGTGTTTTTCTGGGTCATTTGTAACTTCAAACTTTTCTCCCGACAATTTTTAAAAATGTCGCTTAAAACATATAGCCTTTCACCCATCGATATAAAACCTTCTGGCAATTCAATCTTATCTGTAGTTAATGTTAGTAAATCCCTATTAATATTATTACGAGTTGCAGTATTCGAATTAAAATGCCGTTAGAATTACTATAGAATTTATTAGAACTATACAAACACGTATAACACAGGTACAAATATAACTGAACACAACCAGTACAGACGTAATGCACGATTCAATAACACGCGCAAAGTCCGTCACTAAATAGATTACCGAATGTACACAAGTCTTGCCTCGCGGCAGGTTATCGCTCGACTGCCGATCTCTCCATTGGACCATTGCTTTATACTGCACCGATACAATATCTCTACCCGACGGCCTGGGCTGAGTTTCTTAGAATCAGTTCGACACACCTGGCTAAGGACTGCCATAAAAGATTACAATACACAATGGGCTGTTTTCTAATCACAAATTTTAAACACAAAGTAAACAAAAGAAGTCCAAATGCGGATAGGTAATAAAGTGTGCATTTATGGTATGCGAGTGTGAATCCACTTTGTTGACGTGTAGGTTGTAACAATATTATAAATGCGAACGTAACTCTATCTGTCTGTCTGTTCCGTTTTCGCGGAAAAACTACTGGGCCGATTTGGCTTACAGTTAAATATATAATTTTAATATCGAGGGTGGACAAGGGATACTTTTTATCTCGGATAATGGGATAGCTTTTGGGATAGATTTATGTAAAGGTTATTCCGGAAAGTAGGATAGCTTTTTTGTGATTTGCCATTTTGGTTAGTTTGGTCACATTGGTCTTTTTGGTCATTTTGATCATATATATTTTTTTTATTGCAGGAGTTCAGCAGACAGGCAGACGGCCCACTCGATGGAAAGCGGTTACCATCGCCTATGGACTTTTGCAACACCAAAGGTGCTACAAATGCGCTGCTGCTCTCTTAAGGGAGACTAGAACCTGGTCACTAACGCCGTAACACAATTCAAGGTTATTATGGCGACATACTTTAGACCAGGGGTGGTAGCCATCCAGTCGGGCAAATGCCCTACCACCTGGCTGTGGGAAGTTTTTTCGCCTCTTACGACAGGCCGCCCGGCCGCAGGAAATTGAATTCTTTCTCAGTTCCTGCACGGATTGTCTAAAGGAGTTGTCACTTTTCAGACGCTAAAAATTATATTTAGTATCTCGTGTGAGAAGTTACAATAACATGGCAACACTATCTAAGGTGGTACAACCGTAATACATGTTATTGTGAAATATTATTTATTATCTTTGAAACAAAGACCGATGCATGCGTAAGGTAATGTTGAAGCCATCCGTCAAGCGGCGCACGATCCATATTACTCTTATCTAGCACGCACATGCTTCATTCTCAGAGTGGGTATGACTTTGAATGATTGTGAAAACGATGGATGTATCCAATATATGGAAGATATTATTCCAGCCGCCACTGAACACAGTGAAATGAGATAAATACATCATATTATTTTAGTTATTGTGTGTGATTTCAATATGAATTTAGACAATTTCTTACAAAGTTATAGACCAGTAATTCCCATCCTTTACTGAGCTTTACTGAAGGGCTTTAGAAGAAAAGAAATTTTTTTACTTTCATAAAAGTAAGTTTTATAATAAACTAGCGGACCCGACAGACTTCGTTCTGTCAATAAGATTTGGAATGTTGCAGTTTTTTCTCCTGAACAGAACCGTCACCCTGGTGATAGGGCGGTGTGTGGGGTTCAGCTCGGGTGACCCTCAATCATATCTAAAGTATCTTCGCTTGCACGAACTTTGCCCACCCTTCTGGGACCCACTAAAAAACCCCGACTGGGATGTCTGCCAGAGGACTTCAAACTAAGAGGTGAACTTACGGTTCAAACCTGATTGGAAAACCGGATTGGAAGCTTGTAATTTAATATGAACTTTATTGAATAGCAATAAAGTTCAAATTGACTCTACATTTTAGTTAGAAAACGTTTGTATGCGAAAAAGAGAAGGGCTGTTTTTTAGGGTTTTCCCGGCAATTATTCGGATTTTTCTCGCCATAAAAATCATCCGTGGACTTCAACGAACATTTAAAAAAAGAATTGGCCAAATTGGTTATGCGCTTACCAACACATTTTGCGATTCATTTTTATATAAAGGTCAGACATATGTAACACTTGTATTTTTGTAAAATTTATTTTAAGGACATTTGGACTAGCGTCCATATCAGTCCCTGAGTACAAAACCTTACATGCATGTAAAATAATAATAAATAGACAAGCATAAAATAATAATGTTTTGCATGCATGAACATGCAAAATCACTATTATTTTATGCTTTTAACAATAAAGTCTCACACTAACTTTGTTTTTACAGAGAAGGGATCGGCTAAAAAGGAATGAAAAACTCCAAAGTCCAGCAAGTCTAAGCATAAGTCTCTCCTTAGTCGCTGTCTCTCATTGTTATTTTACACTTGTATTTGTGAAGTATAAAACGACGGCAGGATGGAGAGAGGGTTCAGTCTAGCGAGAACCACGATCAAGGCGAGACTTGTGTACATTCGATAAACATATATAGTGACGGACTTTGCGCGTGTTGTTGAATCGCGCATTACGTTTGAACTGATTGTGTTCAGTTATATTTGTACCTGTGTTATATGTGTTTGTATAGTTCTAATAAATTCTATAGTAATTCCAACGGCATTTTTAATTCGAGTCCCGCACTCTTAACAATATCTTGACTAAATTGACAGTATACCAATCTTTGGGTGGGACGCCAACAATGGTCTACCCTACTAGAACTTTATTTATAACAATTCAAACAAAGACTGTACTAACTTGATTTAAAGAGGTTTAAACAAATAAAAAGCGAGAGAACTAACGTGTGACACTATCTAGTCATATAGCATTTAGAAAATACGTTTTAATGGGTTATTTTCATTCCATTTTTTCTCTATGTCCTACTGAACGCTTGCGTAACAAAATTGACGTCTTGACTCTAATACTCACGTGCACAAAATGACCGAAGCCGATGAGACCTAATACATTTTTGATTGGCGGGTATCGATCCTTTGGCCCTTACCCTAATAGCCGCATATCGATTACCCAGGGCAGTTGCAACTCGATAACATTGTGCGGGATTCGCGAATTAATCAAGTACGAGTAACAAGATCGTCGTACCGCGCTGGCTTCGTTCTGGTATGTTTCAATTTGCTCCAATAACGCAGGTGTTTATTACATTAAAGCCAGCGTAAAGTGATAATTTATTACCGCACCCAGAAAGATTAATGGATGATTAATTGAAAGAGTCATTAATATTAATGTATAGACAACACACATTGTACAATCGGTCGTTCAAAAGTTAATAAGGCCAATAAGACACTTTTTACGAATTCAAAAGTTTTAGGTACCGCGTATACAGAACATACTGATTTGAAAGAAAGAAAGAAAGAATTATTTTATTTAGGACAAATAAACATGTTAACAATATTGAGTAAAATAAAAGATAACTGCATCAATATAAGTCCTAAAATTGGAGCCAGACTCAGCGTAATGCTAGCTGCTGCCTTCTTCCGCCTGGAACCAGCAGGTGGAGTCACGGAGGACAATACAACACAAATAATATATCAAAACGGATTATTAGACATACTTACATCGAAATGATAATAATAAACATATATACATAGATATATAAACATAGTGAGATACGTGAACAAAAAACAAGTATGTAAATAAAATAAACAGATTAATGTTAATGATCGTGTACTAGCGGAGGGTGATGTCAGGAGCCTTAATAACAGACGAGCTTGCATGACAAGAGTTATGAATGTCAAAGAAGCGAGTGAGGTGTGTAAGAATGGGCCTAAATGGCGCTCTGTTGTTCGTGCCTACACCGCAAGGGAACTGGCGTGAAGTTATGTATGTATGTATGTATTGTTAATATTATCATAGGTATTAGTAAACTGAGACTGGATGACTACCATCCCTAGTCTAAAGTATGTCCCCATAACAACCTTGAGTTGTGTTCCGGCATTAGTGACCAGGTTCCAGTATCCCTTAAGAGAGCAGCAGCACATTTGTAGCAACTTTGCTGTTGCAAATGTCCATAGGCGACGGTAACCGCTTTCCATCAAGTGGTACGACTGCCTGTCTACTGACCTCCTGCAATAAAAAAAAGAACTTGTATCATGCCTTAAGTTACTTTATGCCTTTTGGTGTTCGCAAAGGAATTTCTTTAGTGCGACCCTAAAGAGTGACCCTGATGAGGCGTTTCTTATAGGTGGAGGAATGTTATTCCAGCACTTTGTTGCTGCATTACGGAAACTACCTCTGAATACAGCTGTTCTGTAACGTTCCGATTTCGGACTGCTGCTACGGCGACATTTTTTTTTTTTATTACTTTGTTCGCGTTTGACCATTATCTCGCTCGATTGTGAGCGGAGATATGCTCTAAAATCGAGCAAGCTTACCTAGAAGGTACCTAGTCATACGAGACTCGAAGACACCCAGGTTGTAGGTTTCGGGAAAAACAGACACCGGCAGTGAGTTCCACTCCTTTACGGTGCGCATAATGAAGGTGGACTCAAAGCGCTTTGTTCGTATAGGTGGTATGTCCGTCATATAGCGGTGCCGCATGCCAGTGCGTCTGGTTGTCCGATGATGGAAGGGAGACGGCGGTTATGTATCCGATAGAAAAACAAGCTGGCAACCCTGCGTCAATGTTCGAGACTTTTGTCATTAAATAGCTGGTCGTTGCCTATCAACTTCTTGGCTCTCCGCTGAATCGATTTTAGTGCCTCGAGTTAGTATTTAGCTGAGCCATCCCAAAGATCAGATAGTGGACTTATATTTAATTCGATATACCGTATATTCAGTATTAAAAATCTATTCATATTAGCCTAGGGTTGCCTGGGGATGCTGCCCTGTTTGGGCGGACAATCTTAAAGAGCTGATAGGCACGGTGTGGAACGACTTATCGCTGCCAATTATAATCAGGAGAATGGTTGACAGTGACGAGTCGTGGAAAGCGGTTCACGTGACGTGGTGATATCACAGAAAGAGGCAGCGGAAAGGAAAAGGCAAGACGCCGCCGCAGAGCAGAGCGTCAAAGCAGGAATTACCACCAACTCCTTCCACCTTAATAAGGGCCTTGGGCAGTGAAACTGGGAAACTCACCGCTCCAATAAAGGCCCTAAGATGACGCTACGACTTGTCTCCTGAATGCGCGTCTAGTGAAGTGCGCAGCAGTACTGCACGAAAAGGGGCTCAATGAGTCGACGCCGTCAGAGTTATCAGAAGTATCTTTTGCTCCCGAGACTCTGACATTACGGCGTTGCATTAGAACACCGAGGTGGTTTAGTTTGTCCGAGCATACCATCGGGAGTCTAACACTTACTGCTATCCCTGAGCAGTAGTCTCCATGATGAATTACAACTCGTTAAAAAAATATTTAAATATATTTATAATGTTTGTACCATATTTCTATCAATAGAAAGATATGTAATTTTTTTTATTGTATGAGTTCAGCAGACATGCAGACGGCCCACTGGTATAAAGAGGTTACCATCGCCTTTGGATATTCGCAACACCAAAGGTCATACAAATGCGCTGCTGCTCTTTAAAGGGAGAGTGGAACCTAGCCACTAATACTGGAACACAACCCAAGGCTGTTATGGTGGCATACTCTAGACCGAATGCCCTACCATCTGACTGTGGGTTGTTTTGTCGCGTCTTACGACAGGCCGCCCGGCCGCAGGAAATTGTATTCTTTCTCTGTTCCTGTATAAATTATGTATAGTTTAGTACTTTGTTAAATTTTATTGAAACATTAAAAATAATAACTTCTTAGCGATAAGACCGATCGTTATACTATCTTTGTATCTTTCCATCTTTTGTTTGCACTTGTATATTTTGGATGTACACTCTCTGTATATTCTGAATTGGACTCTTTGTCGAACAACATCCCGTTGTTCCCTCGTAGATATGAGTATTCTCAATTTCGATATTAAATTAATTAATCCGACCCCGTCAAACAGACTGTTGTGAAGAGGTCGGGCTTCCTCGGGGCTATCTGGATTTGAGCTTTGAACTTTGCAAACATCACCAACAGACAAATCAAACCACTGCACTCTTTTTTTAATGTAGGTATGTTTATCCGTATTGATACATATACATTATCATGCCTGTTTTTTTTTTAATGTTTAAGGCTTGGCAACTAGGCCTTTAAGCCAGGCGCAGTTGTATTGTAGGCTACAATCCACACCATTCAACAGAGTTCTTGTGAAAACTCGAACGACCACATTTGACTATACAGTTCACATTTCTCACAAAAACACATAATTACTACTCAAAAACTATCAATATCCTACAACTATTGTTCATTTAGAGTAATTTTACACATTTTTAGAAAATAAAACTGCACAGCACAAGATCTCCTTTCAGTTCCCGCCAAAAACTCCTCATGCCTGTTTTACATGGGGGTAGGGACAGACTATACATCTTCACTTGCGATAATCCTGCCAAACAGCGTCGATGTCATTGCCAACGAAATACACAAATGTCATTTGTGGATGTATGGTTGATTTGAAAATTGCGCCTTTTTTATGTTTAAGGCTTGGCAACTAGGCCTTTAAGCCAGGCGCCGTTGTATTGTAGGCTACAATCGACGTCATTCAACGGAGTTCTTGTGAAAACCCGAAAGGCCACATTTGGCTATACAGTTCACATTTCTCACAAAAACACCTAATTACTACAACTATTGTTCATTTTAGAGTAATTTTACACATTTTTAGAAAATAAAACTGCACAGCACAACGTCCCTTTTCAGTTCCCGCCAAAAACTCCAATTGCGCCTTTGTCAACGTATCGATAGAGAGAATTAATACTCTTGACATGGTGATCGAAAATTATGACGTGGTCGCTATGTGGAACGGCTGAAGGAGCATTTTGAGCGTTGTGAGCTAAAAGTGGAACGTAGCCTAAGAAACAAGTCATCGTCATGGAAACGCGAACAAAGTACCCCGGCACAATACATGCTATTTTGCTAAGAAAATTGATTTCCACACTAGTTAATTCTCTCCGTTCGTATAAAGAAATTTCCATACTGATTAAAGTTTTTGTTTGTTTGTTTAAGGATTTATTTAGTACAGTTACAAAGGGATGGTTTAATAGAGTTTCTTTAATAAGGGTGAATTTATGTGAGGGAATTATTTTCATTAAAAACGGATTGGGTGGAGCGTGTCTTACTTTTTATTTGTTAAGGGGTTGTGTGGGGCGCTTATAACCCACGGTTAATGTGGTTCGAATTATATGGTCTGTATAGCGGAGATATGGCCTAGATCCTTGCATTATAAAAGCAGAAGTTCCACCAACCTTGAGATCAGCCCTCTCCTGGCCCGGTACAGGTTGCACTCGGGAACAGCGCACAGCACTATTGTTTCCCTTCAGAGCTGTCACTTGTACACAGTTTAGGTCCAAATAAAGTAATTGGCCCGGCCAGAAAGTACAATTGTTTAAATTTTAAGAACAGATGAGCGCACGGCGCGATGTCATTGAACATTGTCAGCGAATAGAATGTCAAAATGGCTGCCCTTACCCTGCTGTGCATTGGCCGTCGCCTCACACAGACAGAGGGTACACAGCAAAATTGATGGAGCGATGTTCTACCTACTTCTATCCGTGCAGGAACGGAGAAAGAATACAATTTCCTGCGGCCTGGCGGCCTGTCGTAAGAGGCTACTAAACAACCCACAGCCGGGTGGTAGGGCATTTGCCCGACTGGATGGCTACCACCCCTGGTCTAGAGCATGCCGCCATAACAACTTTGAGTTGTGTTCCGGCATTAGTGACCAGGTTTCAGTCTCCCTTAAGAGAGCAGCAGCGCATTTGTAGCACCTTTGGTGTTGCAAATGTCCATAGGCGCTGGTAACCGCTTTCCATCCAGTGGGCCGTCCGCCTGTCTGCTGAACTCCTGCAATAAAAAAAAAAAAAAAAAACTTTATACTAGGCAAGGACCGAACAGGTTGTCTAATCGTATTAATTTACAAATGTAGTCATTTGTTTCATATTGTTGTTTTTACATATATCCTCTAACATATGAATCGTTTTTGACGAAATTTAGTATACAAACATACACATATAACGTCACGCCAGTTCCCTTGCGTGGTAGGCACGAATAACAGAGCGCCATTTAGGCTTATTCTTACACACCTCACTTGCTTCTTTGACATTCATAACTCTTGTCATGCACGCTCGTCTGTTCTTAAGGCTCCTGACATCACCTTCTGCTAGTACACGATCAATTTGATTATGGAAGGTGTGTCGTGGCCTTCCACGATTTCTGCATCCATCCACTTTTGCATTGCATATCTTTAGTATACATGTTTGTATAATTGATAATAAATTGGTATTATATAACAAAACAATACAAGAAACAAAACCATAGATAAATAGATCCTTTAACCATAAACTATTTATTCTAATTACAAAAAATCAAGTCGAGGACAATATAAAATTCTTAAATGGCGACTACTGAAACTCGGTTTAATCTATTATTTAGGTAACTTATCAATTAAGCCGATTCTAGGCACTTCATTTTTGTCTTTCAATTTAAACCATTCAATGTCATGTCCTTTGAGTTCTGTATTCTTCTAATATCGTATACAAAAGCGCAGTAAATTTTTTATTGTAAACATTATTTAATAAAACTACGTTTTAATGGTTTTTTGGTAGCCGTAATCACGGAAGAGAAAGATTTCAAGTCAGTATTGTTAAACTTTTATTTAGCTTACCGCCAACTTGTTCATTTTAATTATTTCGTTTTAATTTTGTTTATGGTTATTATTTACTTTATGGGAGCTTAATCTAATTTACCACCGCTTCGCAACATGTGGCTTGAAAAGAAGAAGCAGCGCAAGAAATTCTTCAGCAAACATGCCTAGCTCTAACCTATACTAATATTATAAAGCTGAAGAGTTTGTTTGTTTGATTGTTTAAACGCGCTAATTTCAGGAACCGCTGGTCCGATTTGAAAAATTCTTTCAGTGTTGAATAGTACATTTATCGAGGAAGGCTATAGGCTGTATTATATTTTCAAAAAAATTAGGGATCCTTACTAAAAGTCTAATAATGTAACCCAAGGTGTAAAAAAATTACCCGAACAAATCCTTACACCGCATGCGCTGCGAAAATTATTGATTATAGAACAAAACAATGTACTACCACTTTGCAGAACATATAATTGTCTACAAAAAATATCGCGTAACCATATGTCTAACTATTGTAGTTACTTATATCACAATAAGTGTTTTATTTTATTTTTTTAAATAATTAAAATGCCGTCGCATCAAAAACTCTTTATTTTGTACCTTGGTATTAATGCTTATCAAAATAAATTACTCCATATTCAAGACGAATTCAATACCTTTCTATAACTTTTCGAATTATTCAATTCGGACGTTTCATTCAAAAGATATCGCGATATTTAAAATGTAATAAAATAATAATCACGCTAATACCAATAGGAGCGGAGCACCAATGAAGAATGTTTCAAAATCGGAGGGTTTTGAAAGCAAATTCCACGCGGACGACGTCGCGGGCACAGCTAGTAATTTTATATAATATTAAAATGGGTGCGAGAGCTCAGAGAGCTGAGTGTCTTGAGGTCTGGCAGTTGGTTTTTGCTGGGTTTGGGTCTTAATAGTTTTGATGATCGGATCCCAAACCGTTGGTACTTGCCAACCATCTTCTCTATTGAAATTTGGGTGGTTTTTAATTGCGTGAGGCTATTGAAATCTAAAACTTAAACTAATCCAACTTGAACTATTTAATATTGAAATTGTTTAACTTGAGAAAAGCTTAGGTTATTACTTAACGTTGTGCTTAATAACATACTTAAATATATATAGTATTCAAATTCAAATTTCAAAAGTTTTTATTCAAAATAAGTTCCACTGGAGAAAACTTTTTGAAGGTCATACATGTAAATTAAAATTTAATTTTTACTTCCTATTCTATGTACACCGCTTCGCAACGTGTTGATGCTGTAAAGGAGAAGAAGCGGCAAGAAACTCCCCAGCAACACGTCTAACTAAATATTGTTTTTCTTTATATTTCATATTCTATTTATATCTCAGTCTTTTTTTTATAAGTTTTGTACAGCAGTATGTTACAGAATTACTTTAGTAAATTTATATATACATAAATATATACATACATACATACATACATACATACATAACTTCACGCCAGTTCCCTTGCGGGGTAGGCACGAACAACAGAGCGCCATTTAGGCTTATTCCTACACACCTCACTTGCTTCTTTGACATTCATAACTCTTGTCATGCACGCTCGTCGGTTCTTAAGGCTCCTGACATCACCTTCTGCTAGTACACGATCAATTTGATCATGGAAGGTGTGTCGTGGCCTTCCACGACTTCTATAATTATATATTTATAAATATATATAGTATATAAATATATAGTAAACGTCTGTCCGAAATACTGTTTAGCGTTGTGGGTTAGAGTGAGAGAAAGGGAAGCCAGACAGACTGGCGCCGTAACGCGTTACGTAACGAAGCGGTTACCCTCCCATAAGCAGTTATCACTTCAAAAACATTGCTTACAAAATGCAGTTCACATTTTCCTCGCAATTATGTAAAAATATACCACCTCCTAAATTGTAAGTATAAAAAAGAAGTGAAACCAAAAGTTATTGCATGCACATTGATGTACAGCGGAGCGTGTCACGCGGAACTTACGGTCAGTGGGTTCGAATCGGAGTCGGGTTTCGGCCCCACGCGATGCTTTTGTTGCAAAAAGTTGTACTTTACTTGCACACTCTGAATGCTTTGTGGCGGCCATTTTCAGGTTATATGTGAAGGTAAAGTTTTGCACTTTTTGTTGAATTCAAAATGTTTTGTGTTCTCTTAATATCTTATACGAGTATTATCTTACAATTGCATACGTCTTTGGAATTGCCCATACATAGTACAACAGTGGTAAAACTTAGTTTTTCCTCCCGTTCACTAGATAAATTAATAATAACTAGTGATCGCCCAGCGTTCGAAATTCGACCATAATTAATTTAAATTATAAGTTTGAACATTATTAAGGTTCTGTTGTCAAAGACTATACTTCTATGACCTATGTTAATGTGACTTTAACAATAAACAAAAGAGTATATGTATATGAAAGGGAGTGTCGGGGTGAAGGTAAGGAATGCTCCGGTGGTTCGGGCATGTGGAAAGAATGCACGATGAAAGAATGACTAAACAGATATACAATGCAAAAGTGGATGGATGCAGAAGTCGTGGAAGGCCACGACACACCTTCCATGATCAAATTGATCGTGTACTAGCAGAAGGTGATGTCAGGAGCCTTAAGAACAGACGAGCGTGCATGACACGAGCTATGAATGTCAAAGAAGCAAATGAGGTGTGTAAAAATATGCCTGAGTGGCGCTCTGTTGTTCGTGCCTACCTTGCAAGGGAACTGGCGTGAAGTTATGTATGTATTAAACTTGAGACTATAAGTATATACAGAAATCGAAACTGCAAATGAAACTATGTAACACCTAAACATATTCGTAAATGCATCTCCGAAGGTTTTCAGTTTTCTGTATTGACAGATTTTGGCACGTACATGGACTACTCAGTTATAACCTTGCTAATTATATAGCAATAAATCATTCAACGTACGTGACGTAATATCCATATTTAAATAAAATCTGAAGCTTTGAAGCGAATAACTTTCTATACACTCGATTTTTTAACAAAGTTTATATTTCGGTTTGTTTTACGAAGTATAAACATAAGAACCGTCGCCATATTAGAAACTTCCTAATAAATAAAGCTGCATTCAGAATCCTTTGATACACGTGACAAGCAACAGAGTTCTATTTTCAAATTATTACAAACATTCTGTTGGGTGCGTTCCGATTAATTTGTCATACTATCATCGGCGCGTTCCAGTGGCACCGTGCACGTTTATTTTTATTTTTACAGCCTAATCTCGCATCTCGGCGAGAGATTTATCACGTGGAACGGTTAACGGCAATTATAAGCGGCAGCCCGGAGGCGTGGAATGTGACGAATTTGTAGGTGAACAAGGAACGCGCCTGGGACCCGCTTTTTATAGAGTAAATCGAAGGAACCGTGGTATCATGGTCCTTTTTTGCTATTACACCTATATAAATGCTTTCTTACAATCCCTCTTGATTTAATAATCGATTACACTCGCTAGAATACGCTTTTCTGTATTCCTAGAAAGAACATATTCTCAAGAAAGTAGAGGCTGTTTACATCCTAATGTTTTCGTCTTGAGGTTAAAAATAATATTGTACACTGATTAATACATTTTTTTAATATTATAACTTCAAACACGATTGTCAAGTTTTTAGTCTATTTGTAAAATTTATTTCTAATAATACAATATTTATAAATTGAAACATAGACTTAAAAAATTAAGTAGGTAAGGCCCTGGAATACAGTGTCTTCTTGCCAAATTTCATTTAAAAAAATTCAGCCGTTTAGTCGTGATAAATAAACAGATTACTTTCTTATTTATATATGAGTACGACGAACATTTTTTTTGAAACGTGGAATTTTACAAGTGTTATGTTATTATGGTACAATACATGTTCGGCCTTTGACAGACAGGCATACAGACAGACGGCTTGATGGAAATATCAATACACGTCAATTCTCAATTTAAATACTAACAACTACATATAGCAGCAACATTAGCGAAGCGGTAGAAAGAACTTCAACATTTTTAAAATAATGCAATCTTTTTTTAAATACTGGCCGTTTATACATTTTTCCTTATTTAGGTCTCATTTAAAAAAAAGCTGACAGCCATTTTTTTTTATTGATTTCTTATTGTTTAGGACGGCCTCTGTGGTTGAGCGGGCTAAGGCTTTGCCGGCGTACCTCACTGCAACGCAGAGGTTCCGGGTTCGATTCCTGGTATAGTAAATTTCGGAAACGTATTTTCTCCGTTGTTTACTATGGTCTAGGTGTCTGGGATCGGCCCCAGAGTAGTCCGTTGTATATTACTCATAACACAAGCGTAACTTGCTTAATTTGGGAATATACAATGTGTGTGTTTGTCTACCGATTATTATTATTATATTATTATTATTATGTTTCCCGCCAACACCAAGTCCGGTAAATCCCAGTCTTTTCTGTTCCGCTGTTTGTGCTGCTGTGTTTATTTAACTAGACCGCAATAAAGTATTTTTAGTCGACTTGTAACTCCTCAATAATCGAATCAAAACCTCGTAAGCAGTCATGCTCCACCCAACAATCTGTTAGAGGCTAACAAGTTTGAATAATAATGCGTTGGTTAATTTCGATTGATTACGGCATGCTGATAGGCCCACTGCTTCGTGAAGGTGTGATACTGCCTTTAGGGGCTCCAATAATTCGTGGATTAAATCATAAGAGGTTAAGTAGAAAGAGCACGATTTTCAATAACCAAAATAAACCGGGTAATAAGAACGTAATATCACAATATATTGACTAAATTATAGGAGTTTTTGGCGGGAACTGAAAGGAGACGTTGTGCTGTGCAGTTTTATTTTCTAAAAATGTGTAAAATTACTCTAAAACGCACAATAGTTGTAGGATATTGATAGTTTTTGAGTAGTAATTATGTGTTTTTGCGAGAAACGTGAACTATATAGCCTTTCGAGTTGTCACAAGAACTCCGTTGAATGACGTCGATTGTAGCCTACAATACAACAGCGCCTGGCTTAAAGGCCTAGTTGCCAAGCCATAAAAAAAATATAAATATTGTTTGTGGTCGGACGTCTCTACGAAGGAAGCCGATGGGTGGCCGAGCCGGTCTAAGTCGGCCACACATTCAGATGGTAATAAGTAAGTAACAACGAGTGCCAGGTGGTAGGGCATTTGCCCGACTGGATGGCTACCACCCCTGGTCTAGAGCATGCCGCCATAACAACCTTGAGTTGTGTTCCGACATCAGTGACCAGGTTCCAGTCTCCCTTAAGAGAGCAGCAGCGCATTTGTAGCATCTTTAGTGTTGCAAATGTCCATAGGCGATGGTAACCGCTTTCCATCCAGTGGGCCGTCTGCCTGTCTGCTGAACGCCTGCAAAGAAATATATAAAAAAAATACCTTAATTTAACTATTTTATAAATAATATATATAACTGAAAGAGACACCACCAATACTCCTCGGTGTTGTTTCCTTCGCCCTTATACCAGGGCCATGGGTACATAGCCTCCGCGGGCCCTGGTGGGAGGTAACCTAACCCATGGTAGCGTAATGACTAGTATACACGTCACAAACTCAAAAGACGCGGAATAGAATCCTGGCCGTAACGCATGCACCACTTAGGCAGTTTTCCGGCCTAAGTGCATCCACATACTAGCAACGGTGACGGAAACCTGCCAAATCGTGCAGGAACGGCGGTCTGTCGTAAGAGGCGACAAAACAACCCACAACCAGATGGTAGGGCATTTGCCCAACTGGATGGCTACCACCCCTGGTCTGAATTATGTCGCTATACAAACCTTGAGTTGTGTTCCGACATCAGTGACCAGGTTCCAGTCTCCCTTAAGAGAGCAGCAGCGCATTTGTAGCACCTTTAGTGTTGCAAATGTCCACAGGCGACGGTAACCGCTTTCCATCAAGTGGGTCGTCTGCCTGTCTGTTGACAAGCGTGGCGGGTATGCTGTCCGTCCCCCTATAGTGGAAGGCCCGAGCCCAGCAGTGGGACGTTTATGTGCTGTTATTATATTATTATTACAGATTAAAGGTATTCAAGGTATAAAATTCAACATGATATCCTCACGAAAATCGTGTTCTTTTGTACCGTATAGTTCTTTCAATCGAAGCCGAGTGGGTTTTACTCAGGGTCGTCTTTTGGACAGGGGTGACACGGACCCAGAAGGCGCAAATCCATTGCCATACCTACACATATGTACATATCATGCGTAATCTGTTAGTTTTGAAATATTTCTGATGTTTAAAAATACTAAAGGGAAGAGATACGCTTTCATACGTTCTTGAGCCAGACTAAACAATGGCAGTGATTTTAAGATATCATTTTATTGTGTTGATATTTTTTATTATTGTAGTTTATTATTTTGAATGAATTAATCGTGTGGTGTAAGTAAGTAGCTTTTTATATTATTAACTGCTGAAATTGCATGACAAGAGTTATGAATGTCAAAGAGGCAAGTGAGGTGTGTAAGAATAAGCCTAAATGGTACTCTGTTGTTCGTGCCTACCCCGCAAGGGAACTGGCGTGAAGTTATGTATATGTATGTATATGTAACTGCTGAAATTCATTCACATAAATCGATTATGGTAAACGATACCTTATTTTATTTGTGACCTCATTTTTAAGATTTTTCGTCATCCTGATAGAATTTAGAGCTAAAATATCACGTTTTTTTAAGTCATATCTCAACTCATTACATTTCTTTGGGCGACAAGTCCTCGCCTCCTTTTATTTTTTTATTGTTGGAGTGGGCCTCAGATTATAGTCGCACCCCGGCGCCCAACATGGTTAAAAGGGCACATTCACGATCCTGCAGTGGGCGGAGCATGCAGGACTCAAGAGGCATTATACTCGGTGTTGTAGGACGCAATGCAGACTGCATCAACATTCACAGTCCTGCATTACGCGATAGACTGGCATGTAGGATTGTGAATCTTAAGACTTGCTTGTTTTACTGGTCTCTGAACGCACATTCCATTAGAGTGCGTATCTGATGGAACGGTCAGTCGCGAGCATACCCTCCAATCGCACCCGCTTTTGATCTCACGCACACAAAGATATGTGTCTACCACAAGTCAAGTCCGCCTTCATAAATTGCAAGAACTATAAAACGTATTAAAAGAAAACATTCCAGCGCGTTCGTAACTTGGACCCTTGTCCAAATGCATAATTTGTTCGATACCCAGTCACGTCGGATGATGACTTTTAATAGTGGAATGATGGGATCAGCCGCAACTAACGCTTTCCACACCATATCTTATGTAGTGATTATATCCATTTTGATTGTTAATAGGATTATATTACAGTTTTGGATTGGTAATACGACAATAGAATTACGACGTTTGAAGCAAAGCAAACTTACTCTAAGGACAGCCCTAAAGAGGCTAATTTCAATAAATTGATTTGATCTGCAAAACTAAATATAATATGTCCAATCATTATATTTTTTTTCATGTTTAACAATAGCAACTGATCTTTTGTTTTTTACGACTTGTCAAATTCGTAACTGTCACTGTCAGTTGAGTTTGTTATGTTACGATGTGTGGGCTAGTGCGGTGCAATAAAATTAAATAAACTATAAACATAATATTTCCTTAAGTTTTCGCGACCTGCATACATAATAAAAATACGTTTTAACGGTTTTAAGCGCGCTTAAAACCGTTAAAACGTAGTTGTATTAAACTATAAACATTTATATATTTTCATAGATATGTATTTGTATGGTATGTATATAAAGTATATATATATATATATATTGACGGCCTCTGTGGTTGAGCGCGCTAAGCCTTTGCCGGCCTACCTCACTACAACGCAGAGGCTCCGGGTTCGATTCCTGGTATAGTAAATTTCGGAAACGTATTTTCTCCGTTATTTACTATGGTCTGGGTGTCTGGGATCGGCCCCAGAGTAGTCCGTTGTATATTACCCATAACACAAGCGTAAATTGCTTCATTTGGGGATATACAATATGTGTGTTTGACTGCCGATTATTATTATTATTAACTATATAATATATGAAGTAGCTATCGTATAAGTATTTATTATTAAAATATAAGTAATTGTACTTTAGATTACGTATACTCTGTCGCCATTATCATCTCGATTCATTCCTGGGGTCGCCTGGATAGTTTTAGTATGTAAGTTTATTTTTGTATTGGTGTACAATAAACTGTTATCTACCTATCGAAACTGTTTGAAATGCCGATTAAGTTATTGGTTCTTTCCCACATAGTACATGTTTTTTTTTTCAATTCTTCCTAAAGGCTTCGTCACAACTTGGCTGTGTCGCCTTAATAATTAACAATCAATATATATTTAAATTAGGTGACGTGTGCAAGATTTTTTTTGTCAATATCTGATAAGGGCTCTGCCAAAATGCTGTTGCACCAAGCTATACTAAATAAATTTATATCACTTCTAAGGCTGTTAGTTCGGACACATTCCACTAATATAGTACATGTTTAAACATGCCTTGAACAACAGTGATTAAATAGGTGCATAGCTTAATAACAGTTATAGTGAATTTTTCAAATGAGCCCTCATGGCCAAATGCGACACTATAAGATACAGTGAAAACTATTCAAAGGAGTCACGGGGCCGATTTTAATGAAAACAAAAACGCTATCATTATATTTTTGAAAATATAGTTACCCTAATTCCGAATCGAATCGACTAATTTTGAAAAAAAAGGGGGGCAGCTACGACGCACGACTGCAGTTTACTCCTTAAATACATACGAAGTGAATGGTCCGCAAAGTACTTTGCGCAGAAAAACCTAACGCTTTTGAGTTAACAATTGTATTAATTTCACTGCTCATAAAACTTCCATACCTGGGGTCTTATAAGATATCGATTCTTCAATAAAATAATAAACAATAATGAGCATACAAACACACATACGTATATCCCCAAATTAAGCAAATTACGCTTGTGTTGTTGGCAATATACAACGTAATCAATTGAATCCATCAATCAATATCTTTATTTGCAAGAATGTAGGTTATACAGATGCTATATAATTGTCGATGCACAGTACATTCTTCCACGTAGTGGTATTGAAGAGAGTGCTATGATGCTGGACGTGATGTAAGGCTCTTGAATAAATATAGCTTCGATCTTAAAATTGGCTTTTTTTTTAAAGTTTAAGGCTTGGCAACTAGGCCTTTAAGCCAGGCGCAGTTGTATTGTAGGCTACAATCCACGAACTCCGTTGAATGGTCAACGGAGTTCGTGTGAAAACTCGAAAGGCCACATTTGACTATACATTTCACATTTCTCACAAAACACATAATTACTACTCAAAAACTATTAATATCCCACAACTATTGTTCATTTTAGAGTAATTTTACACATTTTTAGAAAATAAAACTGCACAGCACAACATCTCCTTTCAGTTCCCGCCAAAAACTCCTGGCTTTTATTTTAACTCTAGTAAAGTATGTTTCAGTAGTACAAAAAGTCTCTCGTTACTGAATTCAAGAACCCGTGTTCTTTTTTACATTTTGAATTCCAGCCAATGGGAGCGAGTTTTATACACAACTCTCATTGGTTAGTCGTATCCTTACGTCCTGGCTAACACAGCTATAGATTAACGATAACAAAATTAGATCATTCACTATTTGACAAATTAAATTTAAATAAATAAATAAGGAATTTAAAGTGGATAGTTATATATTAAAATTATTTTATGATTAGAAATTATGATTATATATGAATAATAAACAGCATAGATCAACAGATGTTGTTGCTATGTTTTTCTTAAAGTAGCACTTGTCAAACGTCAAAAATCAAATGCCAAAAGATTGACCTTGAGCTTGGTCTGCTTTTGTTTATGAGAGAAATACGTAACTAGTTTTATTGCGAAAGTTTCTAGTAAACATATATAAGCGAATAATTAAGTTGGGAACCCGAACGCGTGGTAACCAGGATCTACAACTATAAACGTGGTAAGTGTATCCACTGCAGTATACAAAATAATTTAAACCCTAAAATTAAATTTACATTAATATTCTAAGTAGTAGTAGTAGTTGTATTCGCCACAAAGGCAGGCAAAGGAATCTTTAGTCCATACAGCCAATTCTGATGTTTAAGTCTTCGTATAATAGTCGCGCAGTTGTATTGTAGGCTACAACTAACGCCATTCAACGGAGTTCTTGTGAAAACTCAAAAGGCCGCATTTGACTATACAGTTCACATTTCTCACAAAACACATAATTACTACTCAAAAACTATCAATATCCTACAACTATTGTTCATTTTAGAGTAATTTTACACATTTTTAGAAAATGAAACTGCACAGCACAACGTCTCCTTTCAGTTCCCGCCAAAAACTCCTTAATATTCTAATTCCGAAACATGTCAACTAAGGTTTAGTAATAAATAAAAAATTAAGATATTTATAATTTAAGTCCAAGGAAATCTATATATATACAAATCAATTGCTGTTCGTTAGCCTCACTAAAACTCGGGAACGGCTGGACTGATTTGGCTAATTTTGGTTTTGAATTATTAGTGGAAGTTCAGGGAAGGTTTAAAAGGTGAGTAAATATGAAAAAAATGCTTGGAATATAATAAAAACAACAATTTCGCTTTCCCTTAAAAACTATTCCTACCTGTCAAATATTTAAAGTTCGTCCCGTCGTTGAGAAATCAATTAAATTTAAAAGTGAAGTTTTTTTTTTATTTTTTTGGTTTTGAATGTCAAACGTTTGATGTTCGTTCCGGTTAAGTTTTGACCACATTTTTTACTAACGTTGAAACATTGTGAATTATCATTCAGCTTTTTTATTTATTGATTCTGAGGCGGTACGAAGTTTGCCGGGTCAGCTAGTAACAAATAAATTATTAAGCTTCCCCATACAGATAATAACGACTAGTATGTTTATTGAGAAATTGTTATATTCGTAAAGAGTAAACTTCAAAAATATCCTGTACATATGTACACATATAACAAGCGTAACTTGTTTAGCTTAGATATATACAATGGTTGTGCTATAGATTATAATTAGATTTAAAACGAACAATCCATTTATTTTGCAATCAATAAACTTCATTTTTCTTATTGCTGAAGTACAGTAGACATGCTGACGGCCCAACTGTGATGGAAAGTGGTTACCGTCGCCTATGGACATTAGCAATACCAATGATGCTGCAAATGTTCTACCGGCCTCGAAGGGGAAACTTGAACCTGCCCACTTTTTTTTTTTTAATATTGAATAGGTTCGCGTTTGACTGACATTGCACCTGACGTCAGGTGGAAATGCAGTCTAAGGTGGAGCACGCTTACCTAGAAGATACCTGTTCACGCGAGACTTAAAGACACCTAGATTATATTTTTCAGGAAAAACAGACGACGGTAAAGAGTTCCACTCTTCAGCGGTGCGTATGATGAAAGAGGAAGCATAGCGTTTCGTCCGCTTCGTTGGTATTTCCACCATATATCGGTGGCGTGAGTGCGTACGTCTGCTTGTCCGGTGGTAGAATGGTGAGGGAGGAACCAATTCATGTAATTCCGTGTCACACTCCCCGATACTCCCACTAATACCAGAACACAACTAGAAGTGTTATGGCGGTACATTCTAGAACAGGGGGATAGCCATCCAGTCCGGTAAATACCCTACCACTTACGACAGGTCGCCCACAGGAAATTGTATTCTTTTTCAATTTGCACGAATAAAAACTAATAAGCCAATGTTGAGACTACTGCACTGCTTTTACATCACAAACTTTAATAAGGTACTTTAATAGCATTAAACAACTGGGAGCAATGTTATCTAAGTTATCAAGACAATCTTAGATAAGTCACGGTTAAGTGGCCACCATTGTTTATCTGACGGGTAGATAAGTTGGATAAGGTTTATTATCGCTTCATTTTGAAAGGATCGCTTTCGAGGCCGGCCAAGGCACATATTTTAGACCCTTAAGGTTCGTATTCTCAAGCTGTGTTAATATTAGAAAAAATAATAAGATTTTTTAAGCTATACATACATACATACATAACTTCACGCCAGTTCCCTTGCGGGGTAGGCACGAACAACAGAGCGCCATTTAGGCCCATTCTTACACACCTCACTTGCTTCTTTGACATTCATAACTCTCGTCATGCACGCTCGTCTGTTCTTAAGGCTCCTGACATCACCCTCTGCTAGTACACGATCAATTTGATCATGGAAGGTGTGTCGTGGCCTTCCACGACTTCTGCATCCATCCACTTTTGCATTGTATATCTGTTTAGTCATTCTTTCCACATGCCCGAACCACCGGAGCATTCCTTTCCTTACCTTCACCCCGACACTCTCTTTCAGACCAACTCTCTTTCTTACTTCGGTATTACGAACGCAGTCCGCGAGCGTCACTCCGCAGATTTCGCGCAGTGCTCGCATCTCGACCGCATTTACTCTACTTTCATGCTCTCTCTTCCATACCCAACTCTCGCTTCCATACGTGAGCGTAGGTACCAGCACCGCGTTGTGTACGGCGAGCTGGGCCTTCTGGCTGAGGTTCTTAGCGCCTAGAAGTTTACCTAACGCATGGAGCGTCAAACTATTCCCCAAATTCACTCTTCTTTCTATATCAGCGGTGTACCTATTTTTTAAGATTCCTATTTAATAAATAATATCAGCTTATAAATTTTCCACTCCTGGGCTCGGGTCTCCCATATAGGGGGGAAACGGACAGTATACCCCACCACGCTTGTCCAAGGCGACTTGGCAAGTTTGACACATCGGTTATCGCGATGTGCAGGTTGCATCACGATGTTTTCCTTCACCATGGTAAGCACGTGGTAATTGTAACAATATGCACATTAGTCAGAAAACTGACTAAGTGGTGCATGCGTTCCGGCCGCGAATTGACAAAGGCTATTATAATATTTAGCCTTAAGAACAGACGAGCGTGCATGACAAGAGTTATGAATGTGAAAGAAGCAAGTGAGGTGTGTAAGAATAAGCCTGAATGGCGCTCTGTTGTTCGTGCCTACCCCGCAAGGGAACTGGCGTGAAGTTATGTATGTATGTATTATACTGTTTGAGTCACGAGTCAGACTCTAATAGATGAGCTTTTGTTTATGCATATTACTCGACAATACTTAATCTATCTCAGTAAAAAAAAATGACTGAAATGGATGAGCTTTTTGCTTTAATATTTTCAAAGTAAATGCACGGACAAAACCTAGTACTGTATTATGCATGCTCAATCAAATAGATACGCTTTTGTCGAGATATTTTCAAACATTACGTACTAACAAAACCTAGTCGAGTATATACATACATAGATATATACCTATATACATATATAAACAATACATATATACATACATAATGTTGGGGATTGTCTTTACCTTAATTTTTCATTACTTTTTGCACTAACTATGCGTTATGTGCGCGCGCGTCGCTGACAAAATGGCAGATAATAGTGATGTGCCACATTAGTTGTATGGTTGCCAGTGATATGTCAATTAATTGATGTGATGGCTAGTGATGTGCGTTAACACATAACATAAATAATGTGAGAGAAAACTATATTATATAAAACTATCATAGAGCTTCCGTGATCTGCGCTTATCGTGTACTAGCGATTGGTCGAGGTCCTGAGCCTTACGAACAGACGAGCTTGCATGACAAGAGTTAACAAATGCCAAAGAACTCAGCCAGGTGTGTAAGGCATAAGCCCGACTGGCATGGCTTCCACACCTGGTGTAAAGTATGTCGCCATAAAAACCTTGAGTTGTGTTCTGCCATTAGTGACAAAATTCCAGTTTCTTACGAGAGCAGCTGCGCATTTGTAAACCTTTGGTGTTGCGAATGGTCATAGGCGATGGTAATTTCCATCGACGGGCCGTCTGCCTGTGCCAAAAGAGAATTAACAAATGCCCTGTAACTATCCACCTAATAATGAAACTAACGATCGGTAAATATCGGTATCAAATTGAATTGCATTTGTTGCTGCAATGTTAGAATGAATTTATCTTACAAAGTCTACGCGATTTCGCTCAATTTCTGTACTAGAATAGATTAGGGTTTCGTCAAGTTTTTGTCAAACAAAAGCTCATCTATCAGAGTCTGACTCGTGACCCTAATAGTATATATAGCCTATGTAAATTCGCGTTCCGGCCGGGATCGAACCCGCGCCCTTTGAGTGTGGGACGCATGCGCTAGCCATTACGCTACCACTATTTACTTTATTTAAATTTCAGTAATCGATTGTTGCATTCTATTTAAAATTCTGTAACAATACTTTCAAATAGTGTAAATCATTCAAATCATACAATTGTCATGGACAGACAGAATAAAATTCTAAAAGGTGTATTTTCGTAATCTGCTGGTCCAAATTAGTCCTCTTTACTCGTTGTTTTCTTTTAATTAAAATTACGTTTTAAGCGAGAGATTTATCTGATTTTTATTTTCATTCCTACGTTCCGATGAAATTGGGGGTAGGCTAAATAATTAACTTTAACAGTACCTACTTATTGACACTTGACATCTTTGTCTGCAGAGATCACTGTTACTAATAAAAAAAACTTCGTTTAAAAAAACCTACTTCAAAAACTAAAAAGTATAAAATAACTTATTTCTAAAGCTATTAAAAAAAAAATCCTTTGCGAACATCAAAAGGCACAAAGTAACTTAAGGCATGATACAAGTGCTTTATGACCATTTTTACCAATATAATAATCTGTTTGTTTTATTTACATACTTGTTTTTTGTTCACGTATCTCACTATGTTTATATATCTATGTATATATGTTTATTATTATCATTTCGATGTAAGTATGTGTAATAACCCGTTTTGATATATTATTTGTGTTGTATTGTCCTCCGTGACTCCACTTGCTGGTCCCAGGCGGAAGAACAGCGCTGGCCTTAGCAGCTAGCATTACGCTGAGTCTGACTCCAATTTTAGGACTTATATTGATGCAGTTATCTTTTATTTTACTGAGTATTGTTAACATGTTTATTTGTCCTAAATAAAATAATTCTTTCTTTCTTACTTTCTATTATTATTAATATATATTATCTAAAACATCTTGAAGTCGGTTTTACGACTTTAAGATGTTAAACGAAGTTTTTTTATTTTATTTGTTACTTTTTAGTGTCTAGGTATGTAGACCTACGAAAGGTGCCGCGCTCCTTAAAAAATATAGGTCCCAAGAAACGGGAACAAAAAAATGTTCATAAAATAAAAACTACTGGGCCAAACTATGTTAAATTTTTAGGGGACCAAATGGTAGCTATTCCGCGTCGAACAAAAAAAGAATCACGTTAATCGGACCATAAATCTCGGAGTAATCGGTGAACATACATAAAAAAAAAACAAAAAAAAGATTCCGACGAATTGAGAATCTCCCCCTTTTTTGAAGTCGGTTAAAAAATGACTGAAACGTTAGAATAAAAAAAAATCAAATAAATGTCGCGCTTAAAACCGTTAAAACGTAGTTTTAATCATGTATGCGAGTATATTAGTTGCGATAGCTTAAGAAAATATTAGTTTTCTCATTTTTAATTTATTGTAGAAGATTTTCTATAGTTTTCTTAAATTAAAATCATCTACATCAAATAATTTATGTTGTTTTTTCTAAATTCTAGAACAGTACAACGATAATAACATAAATTATTTGAAACTAACATACAAGCAAGAAATAAATGATGAGTCAATAATTGAAGAAACTACTCCGTTACATCGAGGCACATAAATGTGGGAACTTTTACATTTAAAGCATTATTGTACATAATAGAGGCAGCAATTTAGAGTTATAAAAACAACAACACAGTACCAACAAGGCAAGGAGAATGCAAGGGATTAGGGTTGTCAAACGATTACCATGAGGCCGGAAAGGGGAACTTTTTTCCCTGAAGAAGAAGCTAGAAGTTTTTTTGCTGATTGATTGGTTTTATTTTGTATTTGTAGCAAAAAGGTCATTGCGTGCCTACTGAGACATCTTTTATGAGATTGTGACTTGTCAACTGTCACATAGACAGACAGAGAGAGAGAGAGAAACATTAAAGTCGTCATGTTTTTTTTTTAAGTTTAAGGCTTGGCAACTAGGCCTTTAAGCCAGACGCCGTTGTATTGTAGGCTACAATCGACGTCATTCAGCGGAGTTCTTGTGAAAACTCGAAAGGCCACATTTGGCTATATAGTTCACATTTCTCGCAAAAACATAATTACTACTCAAAAACTATCAATATCCTACAACTATTGCTCATTTTAGAGTAATTTTACACATTTTTAGAAAATAAAACTGCACAGCACAACGTCGCCTTTCAGTTCCCGCCAACAACTCCAAGTCGTCATGTAAAATATATTTGCCATAGATAATACTTATATATATAAAAGCGTAAATCTTTATTATCTAATTATAATATATTAAGTGTGTATGTGTGTGCGTGCATATGATGGATAACAATATTCTGATATAAATAGATAGATAACACTTTATTGTACACCATTACAGAAAAACTTACGAACTAGTATTAGTCTAGTTGGGTACAAAGCGCGGTCTTATCGCTAAAAAGCGATCTCTTCCAGACAACCCGTGGCAAGAGTATTGCCGATTAGGAGTGGCGACGGTGGTATACATCATTATTGTACGATTACTTACATTTTAATAATAAATATATAACTATACTATATATACAAATATACACATAAGTTATATACATATACGAGATATGGTGATAATATGCAACTATTTAAACATAATAAACATAACTATATGCAATATAATATCTACTAATTATATAAAATTACATATCATTATATTGCAGATAGAATTTCCTGACTAAGTTCTTAAATGTTATTAGGGATTTTGCTTGTCTGACAGCAACAGGCAATGAATTCCAAAGTTGGACAGCCTTAACCGTGAAATAATTATTGAAGAACGTTGTATTATGAATAGGAGTAATAAGTCTATGTTGACTGGAAGGGCGTAAATTGTGAGAGCAAGAAATAAATTCGAAGCGTTCTTTAAGGTACTGTGGAGTATTAGGGATGATTAAAATACTATAAAGCAATGAAAGAATGTGAGTATTCCGGCGAAAAAGAATTGGCAACCACTTGAGTTCAAACAGATCGGACAACCCTGTCAAAAGGTAATAAGGGTACGGTTGTTGCTTGTAAAATTTAGAAAATTACTATGATACATCTAACGAGAGTAGGTCCATGGTTTTGGTGTATTAAATCTATACTAATATTATAAAGCTGAACAGTTTGTTTGTTTGTTTAAACGCGCTAATCTCAGGAACTACTGGTTTGATTTGAAAAATTCTTTCAGTGTTGGATAGCCCATTTATCGAGGAAGGCTTTAGGCTATATATCATCACGCTAAGCCCAATAGGAGCGGAGCAGCAATGAAAAATGTTTCAAAATCGGGGGGGCTTTGGAAACAAATTCCACGCAGACAGCGTCGTGGGCACAGCTAGTAGATATATAAACTTGTTTACCTTTTGAGCGGAAAGCTATTATTATATGTTCTCAAATTAGTTATAGTTAAGAGGTAATGTATAATATGGGTCGTCATACTCGGTAGGACATTTATAAACTAACTAGGACATGCATGCGACTTCGTCCACCTTTCACTTGAAATTGCTTTATATTTTATTTATTTTAATTTCCGTGCAGGAACGAAAAAATAATGTAATTTCCTGCGGCCGGGCGGCCTGTCGTAAGAGGCGACTTAACAACCCACAGCCAGGTGGTAGGATATTTGCCCGACTGGATGGCGACCACCCCTGGTCTAGAGTATGCCGCCATAACAACCTTGAGTTGTGTTCTGGCATTAGTGACCAGGTTCCAGTCTCCCTTAAGAGAGCAACAGCGCATTTGTAGCACCTTTGGTGTTGCAGATGTCTATAGGCGATGGTAAGCACTTTCCATAAAGTGGGTTGTCTGCCTGTCTGCTGA
This sequence comes from Dendrolimus kikuchii, assembly GCA_019925095.2. Classification (NCBI taxonomy): domain Eukaryota; kingdom Metazoa; phylum Arthropoda; class Insecta; order Lepidoptera; family Lasiocampidae; genus Dendrolimus; species Dendrolimus kikuchii. Next base: position 1,988,389 of record CM034396.1, on the reverse strand, counting down.
ACTCCTGCAATAAAAAAATTGTCGCGGGATTCCCGGGACACAAAGTAGATAGATAGATAACACTACAGAAACCACACCATTATAGAAAACTTACGAACTAGTATTATTCTAATTGTGTACAAAGGGCGGTCTTAGCGCTAAAAAGCAATCTCTTCCAGACAACCCGTGGCAGGTATATTGCTGATTAGGAGTGGCGATGGTGGTATACGTAATTATTGTACGACTAGTTTTTGCCCACGACTCCGTCCACGTGGAATAATTTAAAAAAATAATGTAAGTTACAAAACCCTCCCCGATTTTGAAACATTATTGATTGGTGCTCCGCTCCTATTGGTCTTAGCGTGTTGATATATAGCCTATAGCCTTCCTCGATAAATGGGCTATCTAACACTGAAAGATTTTTTCAAACCAGACCAGTAGTTCCTGAGATTAGCGCGTCCAAACAAACAAACTCTTCAGCTTTATATATTAGTATAAGATTACTTACATTTTAATAATAAATATATAACTATACCATATATACACATAAGTTATATACATATACAAGATATAGGGATAAAATGTAACTATCTAAACATAATAAACATATAGGCTATACCGATGCGTTTTAAAATATAAACTCGCGTTTTAGTGAAAACTGCAGGAATAAGCTATATTGTGGGTTGTTTCGTCGCCTCTTACGACAGGCCGACCGGCCGCAGGAAATTGTATTCTTTCTCCGTTCCTGCACGGATAATAACTATCTAAACATAATAAACATATAGCTATACAGCAGCGTTTTAAAATATAAACTACCGTTTTAGTGAAAACTGTGCAGGAATAAGCTATATTTTATGCACTCGATAAATTAGAAACCGCTCCCGGGAAAATTCCCGGGATAAAAAGTACCGCAGATTTGAGTTTAAGATTTCGCTGTCGATAAGCGAAAATCACTTCGAAATCGGCCCAGTAGTTTTTAAGTGAATTTCGAACAAACAGACAAGAATCCTACAATTGTGTTCTCCATTGTTTATATAGTACTAGTGGTCGCCCAGTGGTCGAAATTCGACCATAAATAATTTAAATTATACGTTTGAACATTATTAAAGTTCTGTTGTCAAAGACTTGTATAATGACAGATTTCATCAAAGCTACACTGGTAATTTGACTTTAACAATAAACAAAAGAGTATATATGCGTGTGTGTGTCAAATACATGATAGTGTGTGTAATGTTTTTTTTTATTGATTAAATGTATTTTTTATGCATAATTAAAAAAAAATATTAGCATTCTAACTCCTCTATATAAACTATAAGGGCCTTACTTATAATCGTTTCTTAAATTTAAAGAAACTGCTCAGTAACTGATCAGTGAAAATCTTACCCATAAACTCTTCTTTAGTCGAATATTTTGGGTACAACCTACGTTGATCAATCAAATTTCGTTTATCTGTGCACCTCTTAGGTAAACAACAGGTAATACACGTTTATAAGTGAAAAAAAATATATTCATTGATTAGGGTGTGATTCTGATTCTCTTACTTAAGAGATGGCTAATCGTCTCTTAACGAGATTATTATAAGTAATGTTTATGTTAAGCTAATCTACACCCTCTCTACTCTCTGCTAATTTGTTAAGCGCGTGTGCTTAAAAAGACACATACATACATACATAACTTCACGCCAGTTCCCTTGCGGGGTAGGCACGAACAACAGAGCGCCATTCATGCTTATTCTTACACACCTCACTTGCTTCTTTGACATTCATAACTCTTGTCATGCACGCTCGTCTGTTCTTAAGGCTCCTGACATCACCTTCTGCTAGTACACGATCAATTTGATCACGGAAGGTGTGTCGTGGCCTTCCACGACTTTTGCATCCATCCACTTTTGCATTGTATGTCTGTTTAGTCATTCTTTCATCATGCCTTCTTTCCCCTTACCTTCAAAAGATATTTAAAATAAAACACGAAATTAATCAAATATACATATATATATTACAATCGATTCATACGAGTCGAGGTATCTTCAAATTCTAATTTATTACTCTGTATTCCGACCACTAGTATTTTCTTAAAAGCCTTATAACGTAGTTTCATCATAATCAATTAATTATCCTTTAATTTTATACACAGCACTCCTCATGTTTTTGAAGTCTGACTCAACACTTACGGTTTTATTCATATTGAAATAGAGCAACCTTGTAGGCTTCTTTAAGATTAACTCAATATGAATACAACCGTTCAAGATTAAATTATATATATATATATATATATATATATATATATATATATATATATATATATATATATATATACATATATACATATATATATATATATATATATATATATATATATATATATATATATATATATATATATATATACATATATACATATATAATTGAGTAAACGCGGTCGAGATGCGAGCACTGCGCAAAATCTGCGGAGTGACGCTCGCGGACCGCGTTCGTAATACCGAAGTAAGAAAGAGAGTTGGTCTGAAAGAGAGTGTCGGGGTGAAGGTAAGGAAAGGAATGCTCCGGTGGTTCGGACATGATGAAAGAATGACTAAACAGATATACAATGCAAAAGTGGATGGATGCAGAAGTCGTGGAAGGCCACGACACACCTTCCATGATCAAATTGATCGTGTACTAGCAGAAGGTGATGTCAAGAGCCTTAAGAACGGACGAACGTGCATAACAAGAGTTATGAATGTCAAAGAAGCAAGTGAGGCGTGTAAGAATAAGCCTAAATGGCGCTCTGTTGTTCGTGCCTACCCAGCAAGGGAACTGGCGTGAAGTTATGTATGTATGTATGTGTGTATATAATTGAAATCCATATATATAGTGACTCATCACGATGTCTCAGAAACTATAATACCTATAGACTTGAAATTTGGCATGGACCTTCCTTTCGTCAAGTAGAGGTCAGCTAAGATCGGATCTTACTGCACGCTAAGCTGGCGGGTATCAGCTAGTACAACTATAATATAGTGTTGACGTGAAAATCTACCACCATGCAGAAAAAGGTCCATTTTAAGAAATCACGATCAAGATCCAGTTTAAGAATCAAGATCCTTTTATTATACAATAATTTTAAATGACAACAAGATTTTTTTTTTCTCCATTGAACTGTTTGAAGCCTTTTGCACATGACGTAAAATGGCTACCGACGCTTATGGACACTTGCAACACAAAGGTGATACAAATATATATACTACCGACCTCGACCACGGATGGTACCCATCCAAAGTCGCAAATACCCTACCACCGGGCAGTGAGTGGTGTTGTCGCCTCTTACGACAGCCTCTCCCTTTAGCTTGCTAGGAGAGCAAAGGACCTTCTACCCCCGCACAACGAAGTGGGGTGTGTTCTCCCAAGGCACACTCCAGGCACTTTATTGCGCTGGATCGACTGGGCGTAACTATGTTCTAAATCTCAGCCTTTCCAACACAAACAAAAGCGCAGGGTCGACAGGGAGGAGGGGGTTTTTAGTGGGTATTGAGGTTGCTAGCTCGTGCAGCAACGCTCGGAGTCTTCCACACTATTCTGTGACGTCGATCGCGGACGGAGCACCGCCAAGAGCATACTATTGCTGCAGTGTTATCGCCCCCGACCGACGCGTGTCGTTCCCCTAGCAACGACCCAGTTTGTGCGTAAATCGGTTAAGCATTTTCCCTCGCCTCAAGTCAAAAAAAAAAAAAGCTCTCCGGCCGCGGGACTGGACGTAACTACGCTCTAAGTCTCAGCCTTTCCTACATAAAAAGCGCGGGGCACATGGGAGGAGGGTGGTTTTAGTGGGTAGTGGTTGTTGCCCGTGCAACTTCTCTGAGTCTCCACACAAGCTGGCTTGATTATTGTTCGGATTGCCCCTTGTCAAAGGGGAAAGCCGATCAACTATGGTCTAATCCCTTACAAAGGACACAGTATTGCGCGTAAATAGCATTTCCCCCGCCTTAAAAAATAAATAAAAAAAGCCTCTCCGGCCACAAGATTTACTAGTTCAACAGACAGGCAGACTGCCCACTTGATGGAAAACGGTAACCATCGCCTATGGACATTTGCAACACCAAAGGTGCTACAAATGCGCTGCTGCTCTCTTAAGGGAGACTGGAACCTGGTCACTAATGCCGGAACACAACTCAAGGTCGTTATGGCGACATACTTTAGACCAAATTCATAACAAAACAGATTGTCATAATAATACACTTATTTTTCTTGTAATAATTTCTAACGGATCTATTATTTCACGGGTAAAATAATAACCATTATGTAAAATGAAAGAAAATGGATTTTTCGATAAATATTTAATGAGAGCACACTAAATAATCTACATATTTTTTTAATGAAATTTACTTATGAAACATATCTGATAATGGCAAAAAGCATCAAATACGGTCACACAGCACCCAAAATGTTACACCACGCATTCACACTGTTGTAATTAATAATAAATAAATGACTATGGTAATAATGATAACTTTAATAATATAATTATGACGAATGCAAATAAATGTACATTGTAATCTTCCATTTAATAATTATAAAGTCAGTAAATAATGTCTTCGGTGTCGATAATAAGTGTTTAAAGTTATCCATTCATTCATTCATACATGCACTTTGTACTAATTTTTATAACATTAATTGCTAAAAACCGAATGAATCTATAATGTAATAACAATACAAATAACTACTTACGCCTCGTTTACATTATGTACACTTCGAAGGCAGCAAGCACGGAAGTGGCGAGGTAAGTCGACAGCGCGAGTATCAAAGAAGTTGCGATTACTGCAGTTTCCTGCTTGTTACCGTGAAAATGGGCACAATGTAACCGTAGCATTATATATATACTTTTTCAATAAAACATGACTTAGTTAAGCACCAAGGACGATGGGATTTCTTAAGTTTTCGTCGCGCTTCTTAACAGTAGCTCATAAGCACGTCAAAAGTGCATGGGTTCGTGCAGCACTCCTCGATGATACCGCGCTTGCCTCTTGGACCGTCCAGACCTCTATATTCCGGGATCCAACCAAACATGTATCTATGGTATTTATTCACCTCGTTGCCAGACCTCTTGTTTTCATACCTCTCTGAACACCAGAACCCCAAGGTGTCTGCCAAATATCGACCGCAGTATGTCTGAGCTGGTTGTCCAGTCACTTCTAAATAGCAAACAGCGACGACAACGAGATATAGAAACAGTACGGACTTCATTTTGCTTTGGTCTCTTCGGTCTTTTTGGTCTACTGAACTGGTCTTTCGGTCTACTCGTAGTTGTTGATACGGCGAAAAGGACGTGAGTGATTTGAAAATCGGGATAGCGGGCTTTTATAGGAATATTTGGTTCATTAATATTCAATTATACTATAAGTGAACTGGAGAAAATTAAATTTGACGTATCGAAAGGAAAATTTAGTAAATGTGGATCACATGTTCATTCCACATCTGTATCGCTTTAGACGATCCACTCAGCGTTACTTAACATTGATACGCTGTTTGTATTTTTGAGTATTTTTCATTTTATAGTTAGAATGTTAATAGACCATACAACCTTAGCCGAAATGAGAATGTTGAGATGGATGGTGTTACAAGTATTTATTTATTGAAGCCCAGAACAGATTACAATAATTAAAAATGAAACTATCACAATGTAATAAATATACAGGGCCAGATTATAATCCAAACTATGTGCTAATTAGACGAACGACAAAATGGATATTGTGTAGAAAGTTGTCCATAGTTTATTTTATAAATAATATAACAAAAGTTAGTGAAAAATCGACAATAGAAATTAATACCGATTGTTTGAGAGAATTTTTTTGCATTTATTCATAAACTTAAATTGACTAGAATTAAAAATATTGTTACGAACTAGGCGCCGACAAAGACAAATTCCACGTACGAAGCTGTAGAAGCACATTTTATTACCTATCGGCATTTGAACTAATTGTAATGCTTTTATGATCGTCTTCTTTTGTTCACGTATTTATTGGCATCATTAGCCAGGTGTTGCGGATTCTTTTGCATTTGTGAAGTATAAAACGACAGCCCGATGGAGAGAGGGGGGCCGTCAAGCTACGACTACGATACGGGCGTGACGTGTTTACATTCAGGAGTCTAATAGTGACGAACTTTGCGCGTTTTATTGAATTACGACCTTCTGCATTACATTTGGGTTTGTTGTGTTCGGTTATATTTGTACCTGTGTTATACGTGTTTGTATAGTTCTAATAAACTCTATAGTAATTCTAACAGCATTTTAATTCGAGTACCGCTAAACTCGTAACAATATCAATGTTCGCGTTTAGTTTGGTGAGTACATTAGAAAGGCGACACATTCGAACCAATGGATTTAAATAAGAAGTATTATTACAATACACTTGAAGGGAAAAAACTGAACACATATATATATATATATATATATATATATATATATATAATTGAATCCACATATATAGTGACTCATCATGATATCTCAGGAAGTACAATACCTATAGACTTGAAATTTGGCATGGGCCTTCCTTTCACCAAGTAGAGGTCAGCTAAGAACGGATTTTACGGCACGCGAAGCGGGCGGGTTTCAGCTAGTATATAATAATCGGCTGACAAACACACATATTGTATATCCCCAAATTAAGAAAGTTACGCTTGTGTTATAGGTACTATATACAACGCACTACTCTGGGGCCGATCCTAGACACCCAAACCATACCAGGAATCGAACCCGGAGCCTTTGCGTTGCAGTGAGGTAGGCCAGCAAAGACTTTTCCCGCTCACAACCACAGAGGCCGTCAGATTATTTAAAGAAAGGTCATGTAAAAATCACCTTAAATAAACGTGTATGTAGGAAGAAAGTAATGAAAGTAAATAAAACGAAGTGTTTAGTGTTTGTTTGTTTATAAGTGTTATTTTTGCTTCCACCCATTTTAATATTACATACGTACATAACTTCACGCCAGGTCCCTTGCGGGGTAGGCACGAACAACAGAGCCCCATTCAGGCTTCTTCTTACACACCTCACTTGCTTCTTTAATATTATATACAATTATTAGAGTTAGGCATGTTTGCTGAAGAGTTTCTTGCGCCGCTTCTTCTCTTCGAGCCATAACATGTTGCGAAGCGATGGTAAATTAGATTAGGCTCCTATACAATAAATAATAACCATAAACAAAATTAAAACTAAATAATTAAAATGAACAAGTTGGCGGTAGGCTAAATAAAACTTTAACAATACTCATTGACACTTGACATCTTTGTATTTCGTGATCACGGCCACTGAAAAGTGGCCGAAACGTCGGAATAACAAAAGTTAATAATTTATTTAATTAATAAATTACTGCGCTTAAAACAGTTAAAACGTAGTTTTATTATAACGAAGTACTTGTTAGGATCGTAGCAAGTGGAGATCTATCCTTTCTGCTCAACTTAATGTGACACAGACGTGACAATATATATGTATTCTGACAATGATCAAACCATTTTTAAATGGGATGACCCAAAAACGCTTTAATCACCATTAAGTCATCTCTGCAGTGACTTCGTAGGTGTGTTAACGATTATGTGGAATGGAATAATCTTGACAAGTTGGTGCGTGGGTGTGAAACCATCGATTGATTGACGACATTGGGCAACTGTTGCTGACATACTCCGGAAATTGTTACCAACGTAACAAATAAGTTGTGATTACATACATACATACATAACTTCACGCCAGTTCCCTTGCGGGGTAGGCACGAACAACAGAGTGCCATTTAGGCTTATTCTTACACACCTCACTTGCCTCTTTGACATTCATAACTCTTGTCATGCAAGCTCGTCTGTTCTTAAGGCTCCTGACATCACCTTCTGCTAGTACACGATTTGTGATTGCTTACAATAATATTCACTCTATGAAAGTATTGTTTCTTTACAATTACTAGTGGTCGCCCAGTGGTCGAAATTCGACCATAATTCATTTAAATTATAAGTTTAACCATTATTAAAGTTCTGTTGTCAAAGACTTATACTTCTATAATCACAGATTTCGCCAAGGTTACATTGTTAATTTGACTTTAACAATAAACAAATGAGTATATATGCGTGTGTGTCAAATACATGGTAGTATGTGTATTTTTTTTTAAATGATTTAATGTATTTTTTATGCATATTTAAAAAAAATATATTAGCATTCTGCACTCCTGCATTTTGCTACCACCACCGGGCTACCACCCCTGGTCTAAAGTATGTCGCCATAACAACCTTGGGTTGTGTTTCGGTATTAGTGGCCAGGTTCCAGTGACCCTTAAGAGAGCAGCAGCGCATTTGTAGCACCGTTACTGTTGCAAATGTCCATAGGCGATGGTAACCGCTTTCCATCGAGTGGGCCGTCGGCCTGTCTGCTGATCTCCTGCAATAAAAAAAATCCTTCTCTATAAACTATAAGTGTGCGAAATTTCATTCTCCTTCGTCCGCGCAATTTTCATAAAAAAAGGTACAAAGTTTTTGCTTTACGTATTAATATAAGGATTATTATGATATGTACAGTTTCTAATGATTAGGTAGAAGATTGGCACTTAAGGGAAGGGAAAGGTTAAGATCTAAATATAATTAAAATCATCCGTGCAGGAACGGAGAAAGAATACAATTTCCTGCGGCCGGGCGGCCTGTCGTAAGAGGCGACTTAACAACCCACAGCCAGGTGGTAGGGCATTTGCCCGACTGGATGGCTACCACCCCTGGTCTAAAGTATGTCGCCATAACAACCTTCGAGTTGTGTTCCGGCATTAGTGACCAGGTTCCAGTTTCCCTTAAGAGAGCAGCAGCGCATTTGTAGCACCTTTGGTGTTGCAAATGTCCATAGGCGATGGTAACCGCTTTCCATCAAGTGGGTCATTTGCCTGTCTACTGATCTCCTGCAATAAAAAAAATAAAAAATAAACAAGAACTATGATGAACACTAAAAACAATAACATAAATAAAACTAATTATAAATTAATATCAACTAAAATTAAACTACAATATAAATATAACTAGACTTTCAAAATAACAAACTATAAATAAAAAATAGACTCCAGGTCGCTGTCGGCGGGGAGCGTGCCCAAAATGCTGGCCGCATTTCCACGTTGGATGGCAACGCTGATGCGTTGCCCTAGATGCAAGCCAGCCTTTTGGTCACGCGAGACCTCAATTAGACGCGTTGAGAATTACGTAGAATATATGTTTTCTATAATTGTTACACAAGTCATAGTATATATTAGATAATAGACCTGGTCTTTCATATAACGTGATTTCGAAACTTGTCCAGAGAGGTTGCATCGCGTAGGCAGTTTTCCTGACTTAATATGCATATTGCTACAATTACCACATGCTGACGATGATATAAAACATTGTGGGAAACCTACAATCGCAAGTGAATGAATGAATGAATGAAAACTCTTTATTGTTCACCATAATCTTAAATCTAGACAATTGATATGGATACATTTGCATTAGAACAATGGGCGGCCTTATCGCTTATAGCGATCTCTTCCAGGCAACCCGGTGACTAAGGAGATTTTAAACGAAATTTCAATATAAGATTTTCGGTGGTGTATTACAAAAAAATAAAATAAAATATAAATAAAGTACTATCTACTTATATATACAGATATACATATATAATTAGATATAGGTGATATTATAAATATATATACGAACAAATTATATATATTTATAATATATATAATTGATCAAATTGATCGTGTACTAGCGGAGGGTGATGTCAGGAGCCTTAAGAACAGACGAGTGTGCATGACAAGAGTTATGAATGTCAAAGAAGCAAGTGAGGTGTGTAAGAATGGGCCTAAATGGCGCTCTGTTGTTCGTGCCTACCCCGCAAGGGAACTGGCGTGAAGTTATGTATGTATGTATATACGAACAATAGATACATTCTTTATCCGCGCAGGAACGGAGAAAGAACACTTTCCTGCGGCCGGGCGGCCTGTCGTAAGAGGAGACTAAACAACCCACAGCTAGGTGGTAGGGCATTTGCCCGACTGGATGGCTACCACCCCTGGTCTAAAGTATGTCGCCAGAACAACCTTGAGTTGTGTTCCGGCATTAGTGACCAGGTTCCAGTCTCCCTTAAGAGAGCAGCAGCGCATTTGTAGCACCTCTGGTGTTGTAAATGTCAATAGTCTGTCTGTCTGCTGAACTCCTGCAATAAAAAAAAAATAAAAAAAAATCATTTAATGCAACAATTTTTATTTCATAGATCAATAATGGTCAGTGACCATACGTTTAAAAGTAGTCATTGATTTAGCTTGTCTGATTGGAAAGGGGAGGGAGTTCCACAATCGAACAGCCTGTACGGCAAAAGAATTTCCTACGAAGGAAGAAGTGTGAACAGGTGTTGTGTGTGTTCATCTGCAAAACCCCTTGAGCAAGAACAAGTAGTAGAAATTAATACTCGTATTCTAGAACATGCTTTTTCTCCAAACGACTCTCGAAACGTGGTAAACTGTCCAAATTAAAAATTACCTTCAATACACGAGCAATGACAATAGTATAATACAATTTGATTTTATCGAATGTTGATGATCGTCATTAGAACCAGAAGTCAAGTTATTTTTTTAATTTTTTAATTATTTATATATATATCTCTACGGACTCGAGTTCCGTACCCTTTTTTATTACTTAATTTCTATGAAAAATTTGAGATTCCGTACAAGCTTATTGTCTATTTTTGTTAGTGTATGTGACATTATATGTAGTAATTTTTCTGTTTTGGTGTACCTTAAGAATAACTTATTATATTAATTTATTCTAATTTTAATACTAAACTTATACTAATGTAGAGTGTATCTGTTACATGCTGGTGTTGTGAGGAAGTGCATGTGCAGTGTTGGCCTTATATCTATACTTATATAAAAGTCAAGAAAAAGAAAAGAAGTCAAGTTATTAGTCAATCCTGCAAAACTCCAGAAATTGAAGTCTACTGTAGTTTCTAAATTATTCAAATTCAAAAGTTTTTATTCAAAATAAGCTCCACTGGAGAACACTTTTTGAAGGTCATACATGTAAGTTAAAATTTAATTTTTACTTCCTATCCTATGAATACCGCTTCGCAATTCATTTCATATTCTATTTATATCTCAAGTTTTGTACAGAAGTATGTTACAGAATTACTTTTTGAAGAATTAATGGAGTTGTAGTAAACAATGCATACTCAATAAGACCAAGACAATAAAAGGAAAGAAAAATAATGTTATAGTTATAATAATGACATGACGTGCTAAAATGTTATGCTGCAATACGTCTCTACAAATTCCTTACAAGCATGGCAAGATAAAAAAAAACGTTATACAAAATTGCTATGTAAATGAATTTTTGTCATTTAAGTATTCTATTTGATGCCATCAACATATTTATCAACGCTGCGTCTGTAAAATCAATTCACATTAAACCACTGAAACTCATAAATGACATCTTCGCCGAAAACATGACTACTTGTCACAACATATATTTCAAATCTGTGGTGTACCAACATATTATGATAATTATATGTACGCTGAATTCATAAACAGTGTCAAACGTTCAGAATTCATTAGAACACCTCATCGCACTCCAATATGATCCTGGAATATTAAATAGCCAGCAACATATAAAACGGGAGACATTGGCAATATGAACCCAGTTTATTATTCACCTCGCTTGAGATAATACGTTCTGCTGAAGTATACCGAGTGAAACTTAGAAGAACAGATTTGATTATAAACAGAGATATTATATTACACAAGTCTATAGAACTGAAAGAGAGTGTCGGCGTGAAGGTAAGGAAAGGAATGCTCCGGTGGTTCGGGCATGTCGAAAGAATGCATGATGAAAGAATGACTAAACAGATATACAATGCAAAAGTGGGTGGATGCAGAAGTCGTGGAAGGCCACGACACACCTTCCATGATCGAATTGATCGTGTACTAGCAGAAGGTGATGTCAGGAGCCTTAAGAATGAATGTCAAAGAAGCAAGTGAGGTGTGTAAGAATAAGCCTAAATGACGCTCTGTTGCTCGTGCCTACCCCGCAAGGGAACTGGCGTGAAGTTATGTATGTATGTATGTAAGTCTATAGAAATAACACATGGTACAAGTACCGAATTTATTACGCAAAAAGGTTCTTTCTAAGTTTAAAGATTAATTATTCAAATTCACGAAAAATTTGAAGGAATAATTAAGGTCTAAGAGTCATACATGCATACCCTGTGCACCTCCGGCGTACTGTTAAATAGAGACTAATTTGGCAATAACGAGGTAAGTGATCAAAAAAAGATGGATGGATTGTGTGATATGGTGATTTGTGGTGTGACAGAAGATGTATGTCAGAATAGAAGAGTACATATATACATAACTTCACGCCAGTTCCCTTGCGGGGTAGGCACGAACAGCAAAGCGCCATTCAGGCTTATTCTTACACACCTCACTTGCTTCTTTGACATTCATAGCTCTTGTCATGCACGCTCGTCTGTTCTTAAGGCTCCTGACATCACCTTCTGCTAGTACACGTCCAGTGTAGCACGTGTACTACACGTGTAGTAGTTCACACAGAATAGAAGAGTGGAAGGAAAAGACTATTAATTGGGATATGGCGAAAGAAAAGAGAGATAGAGGTAAGTGAAGCCTAATTTATATTCCATTAGTTAACCAGCTAGTTAACTTGCGAATCTAGCGAGTTAAATCGTTATCATTGTTTGGAAAGAAGTTTTCCAGTTAAGTAATAAGTTGTTGAATAAAGTAGATGTCTGTCTGAATGATGTTAAGTTATTCGCAAGTAAAGTCACTATTTAAGTAATTAAAATTAATGACGCTTGGACCGTAGGGTCCTGAGGCCATGAGCCTCTACCAAAATTTATCGAAACGACTCATTGACTCTTCGGGTGATCAGAGGGCTGGTGCTTACCTCGGCCAACGGATCAGTATGGCGATCCAGCGAGGAAACGTAGCCAGCCTTCTGGGCACCTTACCCATAGAAGACAGTGATCTGGGCTCAGTATTCTACTTATAGTCTTGAGGGACTATGAGTAGAATACAATACAAATAAGCTAAGTATTCTTGCATTGTATTCCATTATATGTAATTTTATAATTAAAAAAAAAATCAAGTCAAACAAAAGTCAAATTTATAAATTTTTTGTTGCAGCTATTAATATATCCACACCAATAAGCTTTCATGTTCAACTTAAGTCTTCCTCTAACGCATGTTTGTACCGCTTTAACGCATGTCTTTAAACTAGCCATTTCAAGTCACATCTACCCCACAATTTATTTTTTAATTATTTAAAATAAAAAAGCAATATATGTCATAGCTCCATGGTTACGTTCCATTAGGGACTCACAAGGACCACGTCCACGACCGCGATTTTTCCCGTTCCACTTGCTTGCGGACGCTATAATCATAAACGCTAGTGGAACGGGTTATGGAGCGTTGATGTCATTAATGTCATACGCATTACGCAAATGTCATTGGATGATATGAAAATCGCGCCTTTTTCAACGTATTGTCAAGATAGAATTAATGCTCTGTGGTCAACGCCCACTTCGACCCACCTTTTGACATGGGTCGTTGTGGACGTCGTGTGATCGAAAATGACGACGTCATTAGTGACGTTTTCGCCACAACCACAACGATCGCGGTCGCCTTGTGGAACGGCTAACTGAGCACTTTGGGCATTGCGAGCTACAAATGGAACGCCTTGCATGGCTACGTTCCATTAGGAACTCACAACGACCACGTTCACGACCGCGAGTTTTCCCGTTCCACTTGCTTCTTGGCGTAACAATCGTAAACCCAAGTGGAACGGCTATTCGACCCACCTATTGACATGGGTCGTTGTGAGCGTCGTGTGATCGAAAATGATGACGTCATTAGTGACGTTTTCGCCACGACCACAACGATCGCGGTCGCCTTGTGGAACGGCTAACTGAGCATTTTGGGCGTTGTGAGCTACAGATGGAACGCCCTGCATGTAATTTCAAATTTGACTACTATCAACATACTTTTCATCGACAATCCCGCAATGCCTGAAGATGAAAGTTTTCGAGCAGTGCGTCCTCCCCGTCCTGACCTACAGGGCCGAGACGTGGACACTGACCGTAGAACTGGTCCACAAATTTCGAGTCGCTCAACGGGCTATGGAGCGAGCTATGTTGGGTGTTTCTCTTATCGATAGAGTTAGAAATGAGGATATCCGTAAGAGAACCAAGGTAACCGACATAGCTCGCAAAATTATCAAGTTGATGTGGCAGTGGGCCGGTCACGTCTGCCGCAAGACCGATGGCCGATGGAGCAGACGAGTCCTGTAGTGAAGACCGTGTCTCGGGAAATGTAGTGTCGGACGCCCTCCAGCCCGATGTACTGACCTGCGCAAGGTCGCCGGTGGGCGCTGGATGGGGAAGGCAGAGAACCATGATGAGTGGCGCCGACTTGGGGAGGCCTACGTCCAGCATTAGATGGTTATTGGCTGACGACAACATACAGAAAGTATACTTGCAGAAGCTTCTTGCAGTTGCTACTTTGAGTATATGTACATCACCCTTCGTTCGAATTAGCTCTATTTCATGCGCTGCTCAGTTCCCTCATCGCTTCCCTGCTAGATGCTGTCAAAGTTGGCATAACGTAAACCAGCGGTTAGGCCACAAATAAACTAATTACTTTACCTCGGTCAGTGTAAAATCAATTACAGCGTAGTAGGATGGCGCAAAAAACCGAATAATATTTTTTTGAGACTCGAGTAGAAAAATGATAGTTTTTTATGTTTTAAGAACTCCCTCCAAAGGACAGCTGAAAAAAATTTTTAAACAGGTCGCCCCAAATTTTTTCAAATTTCAAAAATCGGCAATTTTTCTCTCATTATAGTATAATTTTATAGACCAAAAAATAATACGTTTCTGAAAGTTTCAGTACAAAATTTGATTTGTCAAAGGTCTTTCATAATTTTTTTTTAAATTTACTAGTACATTACTTCAGATTTTTTTCGAGCGACTTTTTAATATGCATATTAATATTCCATTTTTTTTTCTTTTATAAATAAATAATATTAGGCTCCCGTAGAGTAAATAATAACCATAAACAATAGTAAAACTAAATAATTAAAATGAACAAGTTGGCGATAGGCTAAATAAAACTTTAACAATACTCATTGACACTGGACATCTTTGTCTTCCGTGATCACGGCTACTGAAAAGTGGCCGAAACGTCGGAATAATAAAAATCAAATAAATTACCGCAGTGAAAACCGTTAAAACGTAGTATTATTATGTATACTAGTCACGAAAACTAAGAAAAAAAAACAACATAGCTTAATTTTTTTTATACCGTTATAATAACACCCAATGTTGGCAACATTATTACAAACAACATTAACTCACCCACATGCTGATTATTTAAATTCATTTTTATCTAATTACTAGTTCTGATGACATGGAGTACATAACTGAATTAATCTTAGCTTTAAGTAGATTAATTTTGGAACCACACCTGATGGAAAGTGGTTACCGTCGCCTATGTACGCTTGCAACACCAGGGGTGTCGCCAACGCGTTGACGACCTCTAAGAAATTTTGTAACGCCCTTCTTAAAGATCCCCATGTCGTAGCGCAAAGGCAAAGTTCCCTCCAGATCATTGTTGTACGCGGAATAAATGTTCTAGAAAATCGTTGCGTAGTTGAGCGTGGAAGCTTAAGGAAACGGGAGTGAATATCTCATGGCTGGCGAGCGGTGCGGTTGTAAAAGTGAGGCGTTGACACCTGATCAAACAGTCCCTCGGAACACCCCCCGCTATACAGGCGGTATAATACGCAAACGGACGCAGTCTCTCCGAAGGCTAAGCGGTTCTAAACCGTGTTAGTATCTATTATTTTGAGATATAATAATCTATACTATAATATTATAAAGCTGAAGAGTGGAGTTTTTGGCCGGAATTGTAAGGGGACGTTCTGCTGTGCAGTTTAATTTTCTACAAATGTGTAAAATTACTCTAAAATGAACAATAGTTGTAGGATATTGATAGTTTTTGAGTAGTAATTATGTGTTTTTGCGAGAAATATGAACTATATAGCGAAATGTGGCCTTTCGAGTTTTCACAAGAACTCCGTTGAATGACGTCGATTGTAGCCTACAATACAACGGCGTCTGGCTTAAAGGCCTAGTTACCAAGCCTTAAACTTAAAAAAAAACCTGAAGAGTGTTTGTTTGTTTAAACGCGCTAATCTCAGGAACTACTGGTCTGATTTGAAAAATTCTTTCAGTGTTGGATAGCCTATTTATCGAGGAAGGCTATAGGCTATATATCATCACGCTAAGACCAATAGGAGCGGAGCAGTAATGAAAAATGTTTCAAAATCGAGCTTTGATAACAAATTCCACGCGGGCGGCGTCGCGGGCACAGCTAGTTCTCTCATAAATCAGCATGTAACATCAACTGCTAATGACTCCGCGTAGGTAGTATTGAAAGGGCTTAATACCATTCAAACCGGGTATTCTATAGACGAAAATTACTATGTTTTTATTGCACAACTATCCAATGTACCATCACTAATTAATTACCTATCAAAATATATCATAACTTATCTCCTTGTCAAGGCATAGTATAATAACACTTATTGCTTAATAAATAAAGAGAGAATTCCAATGAAAATTGGAGTTAGTTGAAGCGTTATTGAATTAAATAGAAACATCATCTGCTCTTCGTTTATTGTAAAATAATTACGGAGTATTTTGTAATAAACAAACGAGCCTTGATCTTTTGTTCGGTTTAATAATGAAAGTACAAATTTTAATTGCTCTTACAGTAGCTTTACTTGTTTGAAGTCATTTATGTAAGTCTGCAGAATAATTAGCCTTGAATCTATATCTATATAAGAGAGTTGGTCTGAAAGAGAGTGTCGGGGTGAAGGTAAGGAAAGGAATGCTCCGGTGGTTCGGGCATGTGGAAAGAATGCATGATGAAAGAATGACTAAACAGATATACAATGCAAAAGTGGATGGATGCAGAAGTCGTGGAAGGCCACGACACACCTTCCATGATCAAATTGATCGTGTGCTAGCAGAAGGTGATGTCAGGAGCCTTAAGAACAGACGAGCTTGCATGACAAGAGTTATGAATGTCAAAGAGGCAAGTGAGGTGTGTAAGAATAAGCCTAAATGGCACTCTGTTGTTCGTGCCTACCCCGCAAGGGAACTGACGTGAAGTTATGTATGTATGTATGTATGTAATCTATAATTGAACACAAAATTAGATTTTGAGAAAATGTTTCAAGCAGCTATAGTTTAATAACGACTAATAATTTCTCCCGGTGTATCTGCCCAGTAGACCAAATTGATGTTTTGGAACTTGAAAAATATAAAGAAATTCGTTTGAACAATATCCGTTGAGTACTTTTTGATATAATATTTTCTTAAGTTTTCGCGACTTGTATAACCAACCACTACATCAGATTCGATAACCCACAAATCCTCGCGAAAGAGAATCGTTTCATACCTAGAATGGTGCGTGAGGCTATTGAAATCAAAAAACACCCAAATTTCAATAGAGAAGATGGTTGGCAAGTACCACCTGTTTGGGATCCAATCATCAAAACTATTAAGACCCCAAACCCAGCAAAAACCAGCTGCCAGACCTCAAGACACTGTGAGCTCTTCTGCGTACAACGGAACAAACCAACTTGACTGATAATTACTTTTATTTTTCCTTCCACCCATTTTAATATTATATAAAATTATTAGAGCTAGGCATGTTTGCTGAAGAGTTTCTTGCGCCGCTTCTTCTCTTCAAGCCATAACATGTTGCGAAGCGGTAGTAAATTAGACTAGGCTCCCATAGAGTAAATAATAACCATAAACAAAATTAAAATTAACAAGTTGGCGGTAGGCTAAATAAAACTTTAACAATACTCGTTGACACTTGACATCTTTGTCTTCCGTGATCACGGCCACTGAAAAGTGGCCGAAACGTCGGAAAAACCAAAATCAAACAAAATTACCGCGCTTGAAACCGTTAAAACGTAGTTTTATTACTTTTTGATATTTTTTTTTATAGTTCCATGTCCGACGGCCTACGTAGTTGAGCGGGCTAAGCCTTTGCAGGCTTACCTCACTGCAACGCAGAGGCTCCGGGTTCGATTCCTGGTATAGTAAATTTCGGAAACATATTTTCTCTGGTATTTACTATGGTCTGGGTGTCCGTTGTATATTACCCATAACACAAGCATAACTTTGCTTAATTTGGGGATATACAATATGTGTGTTTGTCTGCCGATTGTTATTATTATATGCACACAGACACGTTGTACATTCATCATCTTTACTTTACACGCTGTAATAGTAGACATTTTATTATTTAGATTATTTATAGATTATTATTATATTGTATGTTATATTTTATTGATTGATATAGTAGATATTGATTTTATTGATTGTACCGTATGTCTTTCAAGACCACGGGCCATAAAAATGGCCCGGACTTTTGGGGGGCTTGCGTGGGGCCATGGGAAGGCCAACACGTAGAGGCCCCTTGACAAATTTAATATAAATGTGGCGGGACACTGACCGGCGATTATCCCTGTCCACACCATATAGTAATGCACCCAAGGATAAGCCCCGGCCAGTGTAGGACTATTGTGGGAAATGAGGACAAAAAGTACCGGACTATTGTGGTGAACTGCTAATGGTACTAGGGGTCTGGGAATATGGGGACTATGGCGACTGCCCGTCGCAATGTTCAGGGAACATGGAAAATGGGCAGACGGTGACTCGCCACTCCCTGCATGGGCCCCAAAAAATGCCATAAAGACGGGGGCAACATGGGTGTGAGTGGCTAAGGGGTGTAGAGAGGTGGGCTACTTCCGGCGTTAGGCCATTTATCACTTCCACCCCTGGAGCTTGAGTCTTAGCTCTAGCGATCTCTAACTCCGTGCCGGCTGGCTAAGGCAAGCACAGAGGCGGGGGGCCTTGCTTATTGATTATTATTATTAATTTTAATTGTATTGATACATTGTTTGTTTTTTTTTTTTATTGCAGGAGATCAGCAGACTGGCAAATGGCCCACTTGATGGAAAGCGGTTACCATCGCCTATGAACATTTGCAACACCAAAGGTACTATAAATGCGCTGCTGCTCTCTTAAGGGAAACTGGAACCTGGTCACTAATGCCGGAACACAACTCGAAGGTTGTTATGGCGACATACTTTAGACCAGGGGTGGTAGCCATCCAGTCGGGCAAGTGCCCTACCACCTTGTAAAAATAAATTTATAAATCAATATTGTAATATTAATTTTGCACGCCCAATTATGGGCCGAATGCATTGATACTGTAAAAACCGTAACATCTTTGTACATGCATTAGGCAATAAATATATTCTATTCTATTCTATTCTATTTTACGGAGTCCGTCATAGTTTATGGAATACCACGCACTTGATCAATTTATTTCATATCTTACATACATACATACATAACTTCACGCCAGTTCCCTTGCGGGGTAGGCACGAACAACAGAGTGCCATTTAGGCTTATTCTTACACACCTCACTTGCCTCTTTGACATTCATAACTCTTGGCATGCAAGCTCGTCTGTTCTTAAGGCTCCTGACATCACCTCCATATCTTACATATTTATGTATGAACCATTTCAATAATAAGAGTTTAGAATACAGACAATTTATTTTAAATAGTAGGTATAATTTATCAATTTATATGATATACGAATGCATAATACGAACAAAGGTGGTATTCATGCGTCGTAAACAGTAATAAAGTATGATGAGTTTTGTAATACTTACTATAATATTATTATAGCAGAAAGGTTAGAAGATCATTTAGCAGAATATTATCTGTTACTACGTTAACTAACTGTGTTTTATAAATAGACTACCTTTTGCCCGCGGCTACACTTGCATTAAATAGGATATATGTGTCATGCATGAAGTTAAAAGTGTTGGGTATGGAAGAAAGAGCATGAAAGTAGAGTAAACGCGGTCGAGATGCGAGCACTGCGCAAAATCTGCGGAGTGACGCTTGCGGACCGCGTTCGTAATACCGAAGTAAGAAAGAGAGTTGGTCTGAAAGAGAGTGTCGGGGTGAAGGTAAGGAAAGGAATGCTCCGGTGGTTCGGGCATGTGGAAAGAATGCATGATGAAAGAATGAATAAACAGATATACAATGCAAAAGTGGATGGATGCAGAAGTCGTGGAAGGCCACGACACACCTTCCATGATCAAATTGATCGTGTACTAGCAGAAGGTGATGTCAGGAGCCTTAAGAACAGACGAGCGTGCATGACAAGAGTTATGAATGTCAAAGAAGCAAGTGAGGTATGTAAGAATAAGCCTAAATGGCGCTCTGTTGTTCGTGCCTACCCCGCAAGGGAACTGGCGTGAAGTTATGTATGTATGTATGAAGTTAAAAAAAGAATTTACCGTAGTCCGATATATATATTACTCATAACACAAGCTCTCTTTATTTATTTATTTAATTTGTTTGGGAAACATACAATAATTAATATTCTTAAATATAAGGCACAAAATTAATACATATATCAATCAAGTTTAAACTAAAAAATACATACATACATAACTTCACGCCAGTTCCCTTGCGGGGTAGGCACGAACAACAGAGCACCATTTAGGCTTATTCTTACACACCTCACTTGCTTCTTTGACATTCATAACTCTTGTCATGCACGCTCGTCTGTTCTTAAGGCTCCTGACATCACCTTCTGCTAGTACACGATCAATTTGATCATGGAAGGTGTGTCGTGGCCTTCCACGACTTCTACATCCATCCACTTTTGCATTGTATATCTGTTTAGTCATTCTTTCACAAAAAAATAATTTATATATATATATATATATATATACCTCGCTCAAAGGGTTAGCCTCTGTATCCAGCGAGGTAATGCTGCCAGCCTTCTAGATACAATGCCCAGCGACAGTGATCTGGGGCTGGACGGGCTTTGATACAGGTTTTTTTTAAGCTAGGTTTATTTATAGCATTCTCTTACTATTTATTACTTAGTTTATTTTTGTATTTAATCTTATTTTTAAGTTAGTTTAGCTTTTTTCAATATTAAACCTATTCTGTTTTACTTGCTTTTAACAGAAATATCTTACTTAAACTAAAATATCCATGTAAAATCTTTTGATTTTGTGAAGATAATAATATATGTATGTGTGTGTGTGTGTGTGTGTGTGTGTGTGTGTGTGTGTGTGTGTGTGTGTGTGTGTGTGTGTGTGTGTGTGTGTGTGTGTGTGTGTGTGTGTGTGTGTGTGTGCGCGCGCGTGCGTACGTGCGTGCGTGCGTGCGTGCGTGCGTGCGTGTGTGTGTGTGTGTGTGTGTGTGTGTGTGTGTGTGTGTGTGAGTGAGTGTGTGCGTGCGTGCGTGCGTGCGTGTGTGTGTGTGTGTGTGTGTGTGTGTGTGTGTGTGTGTGTGTGTGTGTGTGTGTGTGAGTGTGTATGTATATATGTGTAGATATAACTCTTCTTCCTCTTTATCTATAATGAGGAGATTGGGGCCTCGAGGTTTTACCTCTTTACCCCCGCTACAACTCAGTGGACAACTACCCACCGATAACTGGGATTGGAGCTGCTGGAGTCTTCTCCGCATGGCGATGGCTTCGCAGCAGGTCTCGTTGGCCAATCTGCGGCGTTCATTGGCCATCTGTGGCTTTTGGTGGCCTCTCAGCAGCTTTGTAACTAACTTAATTTGGGGATACACAATGTGTGTGTTCGCCTGCCTATCCTATGTATTAAAAAAATTAAGGAGACATGTTATAATTACTAGAAATTTGAAATTCATTATTTATTTCAAAGTACCTAATGATAAATAGCCACAACGTCGTCTAGCGATGGTAGAACTGGCCAAGAGAGCAACAAATTAAAATTATATTGTCATTATCGTTACCATGAGGATGTATTCGTTAGTAAATAGCAATAAACGCGATCGGTGCGCCATCTTTTCAGCTATACTCGTCTACCCCTCGGGGACAATACTTTTTTCTGGATAAAAGGTATCCTATGCCCTTCTGCATACCCCTGACATGTTTGTAAAATTTTGTGACAATCTGTTGCGTAGTTAAGACGTGAAAACTTTACAAATTAAAACTATTTTTTTTTTATTGCAGTAGTTCAGCAGACAGGCAGACGGCCCACTTTATGAAAAGCGGTTACTATCGCCTATGGACGTTTGCTATATCAAATGTGCTACAAATGCGCTGCTGCTCTCTTAAGGGAGACTGAACCTGGCCACTAATGCCGGAACACAACACAAGGTTGTTATGGCGGCATACTCTAGATCAGGGGTGGTCGCCATCCAGTCGGGCAAATACCCTACAGTCGGGCAAATACCCTACCACCTGGCTGTGGGTTGTTTTGTCGCCTCTTAGCACGGATAGACTAGTTCGCATTTTTAACATTAGTCAGTATTTTGGTGGAAGCTTGAATGATAATCTTTTGTTTTATTTTTGCTTCATTCAACGTTGGCTATTTTTCACGTAAAATAAGTTTCTTAAGCACAACCTCCTCGATATAAAGCGTCGAAAAGTAAAAAGAACAAAGAGTTATCGATAATTTTCTAACCCGCCATTGGTAAGAAATAACATGACTCAAAACACAAGCTTGAACGGGTTTTCACAATAATCTCTCTCCCTGTATTACTTATAACATAATTTCTTTACATCATATAGCAAAACTAAAGATGGTGTGTGTTGATACTGTTTCGTGCGAGCGGGGGAGGGACACGCTTAGGATTGGAAGTAAACACACACAGTTTTTTAACTAAATGCTTTTATTAAGTTACACAGCCGTACGTGGCTCTTCTCCGCAGGGTTCCCCCTACACGCACGACTAACGACGCACTGTCCCGACGATAAAATATCTCACTCACAATACCTTCGCCGATATTGCGTAGATCACCTGCTGCTGCGGTGCCGACTACCGAATTTACCGCGCGTAGCTCGCTTCTGGATCTCCTTTTTACGAAATAAGAGAAAAGAAATCTGTGTGCCAGCTTCGATGCACAAGTGGAGTTTACTCCGTAAGTATGATTTTGTCTTTGAACATAGCTCTGATGCATATTATTTTAAATGTTATTTTATTGTTCGAAATTGTGTAATAAAAAACCGGAACGCTTTTCAGTTTATACTTGTGTTATTATATGAAATTGATTCTTAATACACTATTGAAGAATACTTAAATTACAAAAATTCATTTACATAGCAGCTCGCTCCAACCTCTTATACTAAATTTTGTATAACGTTTTTATCTTGCCAAGCTTAAGGAATTTATGGAGACATTGCAGCATAACATTTTAGTACGTCATATCATTATTATAACTATAAGAATATTTTTCTTTCCTTTTATTGTGTCTTGGTCTTATTGTGTATGCATTGTTTGCTACATCTCCATTAATTCTGTAACATACTTCTGTACAAAACTCATAAAAAAAGAGATTTTGAGATATAAATAGAATATGAAATATAACTAAAAACAATATTTAGCTAGCTAGACATGTTGGTGGGGAGTTTCTTGCCGCTTCTTCTCCTTTTTTTTATTGCAGGAGTTCAGTAGACAGGCAGATGGCCCACTTGATGGAAAGCGGTTACCATCGCGATACGAACATTTGCAACACCAAAGGTGCTACAAATGCGCTGCTGCTCTCTTAAGGGAGACTGGAACCTGGTCATTAATGCCGGAACACAACACAAGGTTGTTATGGCGGCATACTCTAGACCAGGGGTGGTCGCCATCCAGTCGAGCAAATACCCTACCACCTGGCTGTGGGTTGTTTTGTCGCCTCTTACGACAGGCCGCCTGGCCGCAGGAAATTGTATTCTTTCTCCGTTCCGGCACGGATGACTAATCCTTAACAGCATTAACATGTTGCGAAACCGTGTAATAGGAAGTAAAATTAAATTTTAACTTACATGTATAACCTCTAAAAAGTGTTCTCCAGTGGAACTTATTTTGAATAAAAACTTTTGAATTTAAATAAGGGTTAACTCCAATAAGATTAAAGGTGAAAACGCTACATCCTTTGATGTATCCCACGCGAAAAGCAGCAGGGGGCCCTCTAATTTATTTGAAGGCTCTATTACTAGTCACCAACAGGTTAGATAGCCCTTATTTATACATTTAAACATTTATTTATTGTACATTTACACAAATGTACACATATATTCAATTCTCAAAACATTTAAGTGGAACTTTGCACCTTTGTGATGCAAATTATGACATTATCGTTCTGTAATCATCCATGATACATGGTGTGACGTGGGGGGAAGAGTCAGCTCCTCCTCCTTGGCCAAAGAATAGGTTTAGGTGGGTCAATGAACTATAGATTATAATTATGTAGTATATAATGTAATGTATGTAATGCTCCGGTGGTTCGGGCATGTGGAAAGAATGCATGATGAAAGAATGACTAAACAGATATACAATGCAAAAGTGGATGGATGCAGAAGTCGTGGAAGGCCACGACACACCTTCTATGATCGAATTGATCGTGTACTAGCAGAAGGTGATGTCAGGAGCCTTAAGAACAGACGAGCGTGCATGAGAAGAGTTATGAATGTCAAAGAAGCAAGTGAGGTGTGTAAGAATAAGCCTAAATGGCGCTCTGTTGCTCGTGCCTACCCCGCAAGGGAACTGGCGTGAAGTTATGTATGTATGTATAATGTATTTAATCTGTTCCGTGACAATCGATGGAATTCCATTCACAAAAATGGTACACTGGCCTGTCGAAGCCTTGGAAGCTCTTCAAGTCAAGTTATTTTGACCTTTACAGTCAGTTTGAGTTATAAATTTTAAACCCCAGGCGAACGGATAAAAGTATAAACGAAGCCTACTTGAGCAAAAGCGTTGCACTCGAGAGCGGGATGCGTAAGAGCACACTGAACTGTGCTACTAATAACAGCCTTTTGCTTTGCATGCTCCCGCTCTGTTCTTACAAATCCCGAAATGGGGCTTGTACAGTTCTTGTCGGCTTGCATCGAGGCGTTACAGTCAAACCCATAGTTACAGTCGCTTGCAGCTCCTTCTATCATCAGAAGCTTATGTGTACCGCCGGCCGTTGAGAGTCCCATCTACCTGTGATCTCCCCGGGGCCCGAGGGTATGCGCAAATGTATTCCCCCAGAGTTAACAAAAAAAAAAGGTATAACCATGGAAAAATAATACTATCTTCCAAGATATTACTATTTTCTGACTATTTTGCTTCATTTTAATATGTTCGTATCTACAGAGGAAAAAGGATTACTTCGCAAGCGTCGTCCTTTCTAACTAGTAGTAGTAGTAGGTCTAGTAAAAGGTTGTTATTAGCACACTGAAGTGAGAAGTTTTTTTTTTATTGCAGGAGCTCAGCAGACAGACGGCCCACTTGATGAAAAGCGGTTACCATCGCCTATGGACATTTGCAACACCAATGGTACTACAAATGCGCTGCTGCTCTCTTAAGGGAGACTGGAACCTGGTCACTAATGCCGGAACACAACTCAAAGTTGTTATGGCGGCTTAACCTAGACCAGGGGTGGTAGCCATCCATTCGGGCAAATGCCCTACCACCTGGCTGTGGGTTGTTTAGTCGCCTCTTACGACAAGCTGCCCGGCCGCAAGAAATTGTATTCTTTCTCCGTTCCTGCACGGATAAAACTGCCCGTTTCCCTATAGTGGGAGGCCCAAGCCCAGCACTGGGACGTTTATGGGTTGTTATTATTACTCGTAATACACAGCGGCGCGATCGGCTGCCTATTCCGAAATTGGCTTCCTTTAGCCGACTTTACGCTTAGACCTCGCGGTTGGGTCTAACTATTTTGTTCGTCTGTTCAGACATCTATCTAATTTATTTATTTATTTAGGTTTATGGCTTGGCAGTTAGGCCTTTAAGCCTGATCTTAGGTTAGAATATAGTTTCTTCATTTTCTTAAGCCTATGTGTAGCACAGCTGAACTGTAGGTTATCAGCTACTGCCATTGAACGGAGTTCTTGTGACAACTCAAAAGGCCACATTTGACTTTACAATTCACATTTCTCTCAAAACACATAATTACTACTCAAAAACTATCAATATCCTACAACTATTGTTCATTTTAGAGTAATTTGACACATTTTTAGAAAATAAAACTGCACAGCACAACATCTCCTTTCAGTTCCCGCCAAAAACTCCACAACTATCTAAATAAATAAACTAAAAATAGAGTTGTACTTAGTAAGAGATAGCACCGCTTTATTATGACTAGATGTACACCCCCATGTCTTGGAGCTCCCACGCTTAACTACGCAACGGTTCTGTAGGACAGTATTCCGCAAACTTTTTGTGTTCAAGGTACATCTAGGAAAGCGACAATTTTTGGAGGTACACCACAAATAAAAATCATTTATTTCATTTATTATTAATCAACAAACCTGAAGGTCAAAATGCAGCATAACCTTTTTCCGAGGCACACCAATTAAGGGCCACGGTACACCAGTGTGCCGCGGTACATACTTTGCGGAACATTGCTCTAGAGTCTAGAACGTATATTTCGCATACAACAATCTGAACTTCCCGCCAAGGTTTTCCCTCTGCGCTACGACATAGAGTCGTTTAAGAAGGGAGTTATAAAATTTCTTACACGCCGGCAACGCGTTGGCAACGCCCCTGTTGCAAACGTCCATAGGCGACGGTAACCACCTTCCTGGACCATCCGCCTGTTTTTGCCTGCAATAAAAAAAAGACGAGAAATAAGATTTTTTTTTCATTGCATAAGTTTAACAGACAGGCAGACGGTATATCTGATGGAAAGCAGTTACCATCGCCTATGGGCATTTGCAACACCAAGATATTAACAATGTGCTGCAGAGCTCTAAAGGGAGACTGGAACCTGGCGACTAATGCCGGACAAGAACTCGAAGTTGTTATGACGGGCAAATACCCAACCACCTGGCTGTGGTTTGTTTTGTCGCCTCTTACGACAAGCCGCCAGGCCGCTGGAAATTGTATTCTTTCTCAATTCCTGCACAGATAAAATAATGTGTAATATTGAACGTATCTTAAAAAGACATGTATATAAAATATATCAGTGTATTCTAGGGTTGCCAACCCCAAATTAAAAAAAACTAGGATTAGAAGTTGGAAAAACGAGGATAATTCGTGTTTAAAAACACGACGCAATAATAGAGTTGCAATAGTTAAATTAATATGTAGTGAAAAAAGGTTAAATTAAATTCAAGTAATAATAATAATCATATTTTTTAATAATAAAAGTATTTGAATAATATTATACGAGTTGAAAACGAGTTAACAAAATATAAAACGCGCGGCAGCCCGAACACTCGCGGGTCGTGAGCTTGCCTGCAACGAAGAATTGTAAGAGCTTGCCTGCAACGAAGAATTGTAAAAGTGGCACGTATTTTAAAAGCATGACCTTATGGCGCTATATAAAACACAGGACGCTGTTTAAAAACTTTCTAGAGCATCCCAGGACATCCCAGGACGTACCAGGGCATCCCAGGACGCTACAAAAACTAGGAAATGTCCTGCGAAAACAGCACGGTTGGCAACTCTAGTGTATGCCCGCCATCCACGGAGATTTTCTTCATAGAAACATTTTTATATTGAAAATACGTATTTATTATTCGTCTACAATAAAATATTTAATAGCGTGGGCTCGGCAGTCACGTTATGGAATTTTATTTTGTGTGGGCCCCCGCGTAATCGTATTTTGACAGATTTTATGACGTTTAATAAAGAAATTTAGCTTTATGTGGATTTTTATTCAGTTATACATTTACTACTCTTATAGCTTAACCAGCTTCTGGCCGCGACTTCGTCCGCGTGGAATAGTAAAAAAAAAGGAAGTTAAAAATACCCCGATTTCGAAACGTCTTCCGTGATCACGGCCACTGAAAAGTGGCTGAAACGTCGAAAAAAAGAATCAAATAAATTACCGCGCTTAGAACCGTTAAAACATATTTTTATTATTCTTCATTGGTGCTCCGCTCCTATTGGTCTTGGCGTGATAATATAGCCTATAGCCTTCCTCGACAAATGGGCTATCTAACACTGAAAGAATTTTTCAAATCAGACCAGTAGTTCCTGAGATTAGCGCGTTCAAACAAACAAACTCTTCAGCTTTACATATTAGTATAAGGTTTTCGTTGGGCGGTAGGACTCGTGTGTGCGATAGGAAATTTCTGTTAAGTCACGCTACAGATTGTATCAATGTGTAATGAGTAAACTAGTTGACTAGTAAGACCGCCCTTTATGCATAATTAGATACAGTTTTAGTCTGTATAAGTTATTAATAGTGTTACGAGTCGCGAGACTCGAATTAAAATGCCGTATAACACATGTACAAATATAATCGAACACAACAAGACCTAACGTAATGCAGGTCGTAATTCCATAAAAACGCGCAATGTCCGTCACTAAAAGTCTCCCGATGACAGTACACACATCTTGCTTCGCTCGTGGTTATCGCTCGACTCCTCGTCCCACAATTGGGGCATTGCTTTTGTAGGGTTTTCTATTAAACGCTTGTATTTAAATTCCCGCGATTCGAAAATGCTCGTCTAAAACGTCACTTTAAATTCGTGAGTGTCAATCAAATCGACAATTCAACACGTCTACGAGTGGCGCCACCGTCAATACGATACTGCATTTCACTCTCTTAAAAAAAAAATCTACAACGAGCTATCGGTGAGTTGAATCTAACTATTTACAAGCGCATTTTTCAAATTATCGTTACGGTCGACTCATTAGACAGGTGTTCGGATTTAAAGTACGAACTGATTCTAGGAAATTCAGTCCACGCCGCGGGA
This sequence comes from Dendrolimus kikuchii, assembly GCA_019925095.2. Taxonomy (NCBI): domain Eukaryota; kingdom Metazoa; phylum Arthropoda; class Insecta; order Lepidoptera; family Lasiocampidae; genus Dendrolimus; species Dendrolimus kikuchii. The sequence continues at coordinate 1,959,607 of CM034396.1, read as the reverse complement.
CGGACATACTGTATATGTGCAGTATAAAGCAATGGCCCGATAGATGGACGAGGCAGTCGAACGATAACCACGAGCGCAGCAAGACGCGTGTACTACAATCGAGAAACTTTTAATGACGGACTTTGCGCGTTTTTATGGAATTACGACCTTCTGCATTACGTTTGGACTCGTTTGTGTTCGGTTATATTTGTACCTGTGTTACACGTGTTTGTATAGTTCTAATAAACTCCATACTAATTCTAACGGCATTTTAATTCGAGTCTCGCGACTCGTAACAATACGAAAGTGCTGTTTTACTTGTAAGAACTGTGAATTACGTGTGTGTACTTCTTCTACTTGTGTGACATAATTTGTGGGTGGCATGGATAGCAAAGGGATACAACTCGCACACAGAGGCCGTGGAAAAATAAAGAAAAAATCAAAACGTTGAAATGAGATTAGGTACCTATGTTTTTTTTATTTTTTTATTATTATATATATCTTTACGGACTCGAGTTCCGTACCCTTGTTTAATACTTAATTTCTATGAAAAATTTGACACTCCGTACACGCTTATTGTCTATTTTTGTTAGTGTATGTGACATTATATGTAGTAATTTTTCTGTTTTGGTGTACCTTAAGAATAACTTATTATATTAATTTATTCTAATTTTAATACTAAACTTATACTAATGTAGAGTGTATCTGTTACATGCTGGTGTTGTGAGGAAGTGCATGTGCAGTGTTGGCCTTATATCTATACTTATATATAGTCGTATCTAGTGCCATGTGTGTTGTTTTTTTCTTTTCTGTGCCTGGGTTATTAATTGTTAGGCTCTTTGTGTGTCTTGGTTTGTTTGTGGAGTGTGCGTGTAATGCAATGCGATGGTAGTGCGCGTAGGTTTAAGTATGTGTATAAGTTTTATTGTTAGTTATGTGTTTGTGACTTTGTGTGGTGTTATAATTTATTGTTTAGTTGTTGTGACATGAAAAAATTCCAGTTGGTGTTGATGATGATGGATGGTTTAGGAGGGGGAAACCTATGTATGTAGATATGTATGATAAAAATTTCGGCAAATACAGTTTTGCTGAGAGCTTTGAGTCTCGCGACTGGACCCCGCGCAGTTTTGAATTTTAATTTACAACTTGTACATACGTATAAATGAAAGCTATATGAATGTACTCTGTGAATAAAACTTATAACCAGGGCGTTCCATTAGTAGCTCACAACGCCCAAAATGCTTCGTTAGCCGTTCCACAAGGCGAGCGCGGTCGTTGTGGTCGTGGCGAAAACGTCACTAATGACGTCATCATTTTCGATCACACAAAGCTCACAACGACCCATGTCAAGTGTAGGGTTTACGATTATAAGGCCGGCAAGCAGGTGAAAAGGGAAAAATTGCGGTCGTGAACGTGGTCGTTGTGAGTCCCTAATGGAACGTAGCCATCGTGTATCGGTTGTGTCAAAACTTCTCCGTGCTGATAGCAACTGATGTTTCGGCGGGCAACTGCGTAGGCAAATGGCGCCATCTCTTGACGTATTCGATGTTGTTTGTTTCTTTATTACCGAATGTTTTCAATATGGAATGGAGTGTTGTGGAATGGTTTAAAAAGGATAAAGGTTTATAATAGATCTAATTAATATATGATAAAATATATTGAGAGGTGTGAAGCAAGTGAGGTGTGTAAGAATAAGCCTAAATGGCGCTCTGTTGTTCGTATATATTGGACTTGACTTTATGTTGTTGGTCCGAAGACCTTACAACTTTACCGGGGTGTTCGGGGCAAGTGCCTTGAGCGCTTGAGCCCGGCGGGCAACTTGCTCGAGGGAGCTCCCTAAGGAATTTAACCTCGGCTGGACTGTTGCCATGAGTGGGGGATGAATTTAATGATGCCCACCATAGGGCGTCTGTTGTTCGTGCCTACCCCGCAAGGGAACTGGCGTGAAGTTATATACGTATGTATAAAATATATTGAAAATGTTAGTAATACAAATTGACATCTGGCAACACAAGCCTTCTCTCTGTTCCTTACTCTAGTGTACTGTAAAGCGTTTTTAGCTTATAAAGTAATAAATTTTGTAATATATATTTTGTAATAATTATGTATCCGTGCAGGAACGGAGAAAGAATACAATTTCCTGCGGCCGGGCGGCCTGTCGTAAGAGGCGACTAAACAACCCACAGCCAGGTGGTAGGGCATTTGCCCGACTGGATGGCTACCACCCCTGTTCTTTAGTATGCCGCCATAACAACTTTGAGTTGTGTTCCGGCATTAGTGACCAGGTTCCAGTCTCTCTTAAGAGAGCAGCAGCGCATTCGTAGCACCTTTGGTGTGTTGCAAATGTCCATAGGCGATGGTAACCGCTTTTCATCAAGTGGGCCGTCTGCCTGTCTGCTGAGCTCCTGCAATAAAATAAAAAAAATAAAAATAAATAAAGTAATAAAAGTTGATTTAAAACGGAAGTATTATTTCAAATATATATTCCGACCATTTCCAACAGAAAAAGACGGGCAAATGACCTGTCTTGTCTGAATTAATATTCTTTCTCCGTTCCTGCGCGAATAATACGCATACGCCGAATGTCCTACGCTTTCCTCATGATAGCGGGAAATCCTTATGTCCTTGGCATTAAATAGTACTTATACAAACCTACAACACAAATGATGTCATAAAAAACGGGCTAAAGTCACGTACAACACGTATTGAACCAAGTTCAAAAACGACCTTGCATTGAAAACGCAAAAAGCTGTCACATTGTAGACGCAACAATTAAACAAAACTAGAATTACAGTTTCAGTTGAAATAAAGAACATAAATTTTTTTAGCATTAAAGAACATAACTAAAAGTAGAGATGTGCCGACTAGTCAGCGTCTAGTCGGTGAAGTCGACTATCCGGCCACTATCGTAGTCGGCGACTAGTCGGCACTGTTCGGCAAAGAGCGCCGACTATCCGGCTTCTTACTTTGTAATCTATACTTTACTAATACTTTATAATCCGTAATAAATAATGTATCCGTGGAGGAACGGAGAAAGAATACAATTTCCTGCGGCCCGGCGGCCTGTCGTAAGAGGCGACTAAACAACCCACAACCAGGTGGTAGAGTATTTGCTCGACTGGATGGCGACCACCCCTGGTCTAGAGTATGCCGCCATAACAACCTTGTGTTGTGTTCCGGCATTAGTGACCAGGTTCCAGTCTCCCTTAAGAGAGCAGCAGCGCATTTGTAGCACCTTTGTTGTTGCAAATGTCCATAGGCGATGGTAACCGCTTTCCATCTAGTGGGCCATCTGCCTGTCTGCTGAACTCCTGCAATAAAAAAAAAAAAACGCTAATCCATACACGAGACTTTCTTTTTGACATGATTAAATTTTAACTGAGCTCTTTCACTGTAATGAACAATATCAGTTTAATAATCTTTAAACTAAAACAACTTTTTTTAATTTTTTACACAAAAACCCCGGCCCTAACCCGTACAAAACCAAAAATCAAGAAATAATGCGAAATAATCAAAACAGTTCCGACACGCTCGCATGCGGCGGTTGCGACTTGAGCGCGAATCACCTATAAACGAAGCGTCACGGAAATCCCCGAAACCATGATCGGCTTGGCCGACTAGTCGGCCTCTTTACTACCGACTAATCGGCTAGTCGGCCAAAGTCATAATCGGCACATCTCTACTAAAAAGCAATGAATAAATATTTTCTATTCTATATCTTGAAGGTGCGAAGTAAAACATGCTATAATTTTGAATATTTTGCTGCTGTAGCGATGTACATACTTGCCTCTTAGTTCGAAGATAAATTTAAAATATTACCTGAAACAAATAAAAATTATTACTTTTATTTTATTAAGGATCACCAACAATTTTGTACATTTGATCAGTTACTGGACTTATTGTTGGCAACACCAACATAAAATAATTTCATTTTTTAAAGTGGCAACATTGTCGTTGCATTTTTTTTTCTTCCGTTTGGGTTGTAGCCGAAGGCAGACGCTTTCGTTTGTGAAGTGATTTATTACATGTCTTCACCAAATAACAGTGTTTTAACTGCGATACCTACATCGACCTGGGTATCCTAGGCCCACCACCATCAGCGTGCACAAAATACATATGACATGTGCGACGAGCTGCGCACACTTATGACTAAGGTTTACAATGCGATGTAAAAACTAATTATAGGTGAACACAGCTCGCAATATAATTTCATCGCTGTTATTTAATTAAACTCTAATAATAAAAATAACAAAAATGTGTAAGGTAATGAAATTAGTCTGTCAGTCTATGTCTAATTAGTGTATTTCTGGGCTAAACGAATCTTTTTATAATATGAGTTTTTGGAGTCAAAGTGAATGCCAGTAACATCACTGCTGCTGTTGAGAATTCTACACATTCTAGAGATAGGGGAGCTAGCACCTAGTACTGTTGTTCTTATTGGGGGCAAGAGGGGGGTTATAGGTTGTCGCGGGGGATTTTTTTTTATCGCCTTCTCCATCATTGGTTAAGATAGAGGTCTTTTTTATTCATTTTTTCTTTTTTATTTTCTTAAATCTACTAACACGGGGAAAAGTAAGGTAAGGGATTCTTTATTTTTATTTCATATTTTTTCTTTCTTTTTTACTTTTTTTTATTTTTTTTATTGCTACAGCAGACAAGCAGACGGCCCACTTAATGGAAAGCGGTTACCATCGCCTATGGACATTTGCAACAGCAAAGGTGCTACAAATGCGCTGCTGCTCTCTTAAAGGAGACTGGAACCTGGTCACTAATGCCGGAACACAACACAAGGTTGTTATGGCAGCATACTTTAGACCAGGGGTGGTCGCCATCCAGTCGAGCAAATACCCTACCACCTCGCTGTGGGTTGTTTAGTCGCCTCTTACGACAGGCCGCCAGGCCGCAGGAAATTTTATTCTTTCTCCGTTCCTGCACGGATCAGAACTTTTTTACTTATTGTCTTTTCTTTCTTTTTTTTCAAAATAGAACTTGTAACTATTTGTCGCGAGGATTTCGTAGGGACTCTTAGACTCTATTACAATTTATATTATAAGCATTTGAAGACCACGGGCCATTAAAATGGTCCGGACTTTTGGAAGGCTTGCGTGGGGGGGCCATGGGAAGGCCAACATGTAGAGGCCTCTTGACAAATTTAAGCGAAATTTGACATGACACTGACCGGCGATTGTCCCTGTCTACACCATATAAAAATGCACCCAAGAGACAAGCCCCGGTAAGTGTAGAACTATTGTTGGGAACAAGTAAAAAAAGGTACCGGACTATAGGGATGAACTGCTAGTGGAGTTACAGATCGGGGACTATGGCGTCTGCCCGTCGCAATGTTCAAGAAACATAGAAAAAATGGGCAGACAATGACTGCCCATTCACTGCATGAGCACTTAAAAATGCCAGGGGCAACATGGATGTCGAGATGTATTTATTTATTCTCAAAAATTTTACATTTTTTTAAAATATACATATAAAGATATTTTTTTTATAAAAAAATAGATAACATTATTCTTTTATAAAAATATATCAAAAATAAAATACATATTCAATAAAAAAATATAAAATCTTGTATCTCATCGCCAGCGGGGCCTGGGGTCCAAACTACCGATGGTTATGGCTCCAGAGACAGGAACCTCCTCACAATTCGTGCCGTGTCCAAGAGTGCTGCCTTCTGTATCTGGCCCTTCACCCAGCTTCCCAGCGAAAGCCTCTCTAGATGACGGTCGAGGCTTTTCGCTATAAGACCATTGACGGTAACAACTATCGGCACAATGCTCGTTGACTCCAGACGCCACATAGCCGTAACCTCGTGAGCAAGATCCAAGTATTTACTTAGTTTTTCTTTTTCTTTCTTCACGAGGTTATCGTCATGTGGGATACTGATGTCAACGAGTATTGCTCGCCGTGCAGATCGATCTATTATCACGATATCAGGCTTATTGGCTACAATAGTCCTGTCCGTGATAACTGATCGATCCCAGTAGAGCGTGGCACGACTGTTTTCAAGAACTGGCTCCGGCGAGTACTGGTAATAAGGCACCTCCGTTTCCACAAGAATATCCTACTGGCGACGAGGATTAATGCGAAATAGTGTTATATTTTATAGTTTAGTTCCGTTAATTAGTTAAAACATAAATAATAACATGCCAATCGGAAAAGTTGAACAATTTGACCTTTCAAGCAAAAAGTGGGCAGCTTATGTTCGCCGGGTCGAACAGTTCATAACTTTAAACGAAATTAAACCCAGTTTACAAGTTGCTACGTTAGTGACATTGGTTGGCGAGGCCACCTATGATCTTATGTGTGATCTGTGTGCACCTAACCATCCGGAGGCGAAAAACTTTAATGAATTAGTGCATATAGTCAGCGATCATCTCGAACCACAGCGTTCTGAAATTGCAGAACGACATGTTTTCCGTCAAAGAACACAAGGGTTGAATGAAAATTTAAGTGAATACTTGCAGGTTTTAAAACATTTGGCAAGTACATGTAATTTTAACTCAACATTGGAAGAAAATTTACGTGACCAATTTGTGTCTGGTTTGGCGAGCGATGACATGAGGTCTCGTTTATTTGCTGAACCGACCTTGACGTACAAGAGAGCAGTGGAGTTGGCCCTGGCATTGGAGGCCGCGGAGCGGCATGCGCAGACCAGCGGGGCATCGTGTGCGCAATACGGCGGCGCGGCCGGCGGGTCCGGCGCATGCGAGCCTATACATCGGGTTACAGCGAGGCCGAGGAGCGCCCAAACGCCACCGGCCGGGCGTGCATCGGCCTATAACAGCAGCTCATCGGCGGAGGCGTCGTTTAATACGCGATTTTTTCGTTCTTGTTGGCGTTGCGGCCGTGAACACAAGCCCGATGTTTGCCGTTTCAAAAATTACTCTTGTGACGTGTGTGGTCAAAAAGGGCATATTAAAGTTATGTGTAGGAAAAACGGTGATAAAAATAAGAAATTGCAACCGGCACGTTATCGTAAAGAAAACTATATCGAGGATAGTGATAGCAGTGATGAACATCAAAGTGAAAATATTAGTTTTAACCTGAGTACATACAGTCAAAAAGGGAAACCATACTTGGTTTCAGCTATTGTTAACGATAAAAAAATTACTCTTGAGCTTGATACGGGCAGTAAACTATCTGTAATTAGTTGGAAATTTTATAAAGAACACTTTAAGAATGTGTCTTTACTTCCTAATAATTTGTCATTATACTCTTATGTAGGAACGGTAATTGAACCTGTTGGATATATATATGTAAATGTTGTTATTGGAAAACATAAGGCTCAAAATTTAAAATTGTTTGTGATTAAAAAAGGAGGACCACCTTTGCTTGGTAGGTCGTGGTTAAAAAAATTAAATATAAATAATATAAATGTAAATAATTTGTTGTATAATATCAGAGATTTAGACAACTTTGTGGAGAATCTGAAAAATGAATTTCCAACTGTATTTTCCCCTGGCTTAGGAACTTGCACTAAGAAAATTTCATTAAAATTAATAGATTCGAATCCTGTGTTTATTAAAGCCAGACTTTTGCCTTTAGCACTTAGAGAACCTGTTGCGTTAGAATTAAAACGTCTCGAGGCAGAAGGTACCATCCGCAAGGTAGATTATTCTGATTACGGGTCACCTATTGTTCTTGTGATTAAAAAAAATGGTGATATTCGCATTTGCGGCGATTATAAAGTAACTATAAATCCTAAATTGATGCGCGAACCGTACCCTCTACCTCGAATTGAAGAATTATTTGCCGCATTAAGTGGTGGTGAACAGTTTTCGAAAATCGATCTCACCAATGCTTATCAACAACTCTGGCTCGAGGAGGACTCGCAGCCATGTACTGCCATTACTACTCACGTAGGTACTTATGTTTATAGACGTACACCATTTGGCCTTACATGTATACCAGAGAAATTCCAAAAATTTATGGAAGAAACATTAAAGGGTTTAAAAGGGGTTGCTGTTTTCATGGATGACATTGCAGTGAGTGGTCCTGACAAATTCACGCATCTTTCTAACCTAAAAGCACTGTTTGCACGGTTGAGTGAGGTCGGTTTGAGAATCAAGTTAGAAAAATGCAAATTTATGCAAGATAGTATTAGTTATTTGGGTTTCATTATTGATAAAAATGGCTTACATCCGGATCCAAATAAGGTTAAAGCAATAGTTGAAGCTCCTGCACCAAGTAATATAACACAATTAAGATCATTTTTAGGCTTTATAAATTATTATGCCAAATTTATTCCAAATTTAAGTACTTTACTTCATCCATTACATAAGTTGTTAAAAAAAAATAAGATTTGGGTCTGGTCTCAAGAATGTGATAAAGCCTTTCAGTCAGTTAAAAATTCTATTGCTAACACTAATGTATTGGTACATTATAAACCGGATTTGCCTCTTGTTTTAGCAGTTGATAGCAGTTCGTATGGCATTGGAAGTGTCTTGTCTCATAGATATCCTAATGGTGAGGACCGACCGATTTGTTTCGCGTCGCGAACTCTTAATACTGCAGAACGTGCATATAGCCAAATTGATAAAGAGGCTCTTGCTATAATTAATGGTGTAATGAAACACCACCAGTATTTGTATGGTCGTCACTTTATCATTAAGACTGATCATAAGCCTTTAACATTCATTTTTGGTCCAAAATTTGGATTACCACAAGTGGCTTCTAGTCGCTTACAAAGGTATGCAACCAGATTAGCAGCGTACGATTTTGACGTTGAATTTGTTAAATCTAACTCAAATGGCAATGCGGACGCACTATCAGGCCTTCCCTTACCATACGAACCAAAGAATGAATCTGGGTTGAATTTGGTGTCTTACATAAATTATGTCGAAGATTCATTTCCGATTAGTGCACGCGAAGTTGCGTTAAAGACCCAAACCGATGAAGTGTTAAGTAAAATTTATAAATATATAATGAATGGTTGGCCCTCACTCGTGAATGATAATGAAAAGCCGTATTACAATAGGAAAGAATATCTTTCAATAGAGCAAGGATGTATTTTGTATAATCACAGGGTTATTATTCCGGTTCTTTTAAGAAAACAAGTTCTAAGGGAGCTACATGAAGGGCATTTAGGAGTAGTGAAAATGAAAAATTTATCTCGCAATTATGTATATTGGCCTAATTTAGATAATGAAATTGAAGTTTTATGTCGTGACTGCACTGCCTGTAGACAGCAAAGAGATGCTCCACCACAGTCTTTGTTACATCCTTGGGTTTTTCCTGCTCGTCCCTGGCAGCGGTTACATATTGATTTTGCAGAGTTTCAAGGGAAACATTATCTTGTTACTGTAGATGCACATAGCAAGTGGATTGAGGTTCAAAAGATGACCAATACTACAGCTAGTACAACCATAAATAAATTACGGGAACTTTTTGCTCGGTTTGGATTGCCATCACAGGTTGTAAGCGATGGCGGTCCACCGTTTGGATCACGCGAATTTGGTGATTATATGAACAAAAATTTAATAACACACACAATTACCAGTCCTTATAGACCTGCAGGAAATGGAGCTGCTGAAAATGCGGTAAAATCGGTTAAGCGAGCTATGAAAAAATCTGTGCACGAAGGCGTTGATCTTGAAACCGCAATTGCACAGTTTTTATTTCAATACCGTAATTGTGACCATGCTACTACTGGTGTGGCACCTGCAGTAGCGATTTTAGGCAGACATTTACGTGGAAGATTAGATATTCTCAAACCAAGTACGGAGCGTAATGTAGAAAAAATATGCGAACGCGTAGGTCGTGCATGTCCTGGTGCTGAACGTTATGTTAATGTTGGAGATCCAGTACTTGCACGAGACTATCGCGCTCGCACTGATAAGTGGGCACCGGCAAATGTAGTAGCTAGAGAGGCCCCGCTGTCTTATAGAGTTAGACTATCAGACGGGCATGAGTGGAAGCGTCATATTGATCAAATTATTCCAAATAAAACTACACGGTTGAGCGTTAGCCATTCATTGATAAATAACGAAGCAGATAACTCTGATAAATCAAAAACAATTGAAGCACCGTCACATATTATACCAGATTCTGCTGATGAAGTTATAGAACATGACATAGATAGAGCTAATAGTCCAAAGTCAACCTCAAACGATAAAAACGTTATTGAGGATGAATTGCTGCCGAAACGTCTCAGACGTAAATGTATTTACTGTGGCAAATATGTATATTAATTTTGTAGTACCTAAGCTTTTCTTTCTTAACTAATTTCTTTGATTTCTTACGTTTTATATGTTTTTTTTTATTTCTATATCAAAATACTATTATATGTTCTAAGGACCTTATCATATTTATTTTATCTTCTTTCTAACAGAAACCCTTTCCATAATTTTTTTTAAATTAATTGGTTTAAGAGTCTATCATGCCCATTTTGTGTTATCTTTATAAATTATGTTTATAATGTCAAGCAAGTAACAGTCAAGCACAGTTCTTGTGAAAATTAAATAAAATGATAAGGTCACTATTTCTTTTTGCATTATTTTTTTTTGTTTGCTGTTGTCTTAAAGGGGGAGGTGTGGTGTTCTATATTAATTGTGTCATGTAGGTAGTTAGAAAATAAACAGTTACATCGCTGATTCGGTCTTGTTTTATTGTTCGCCTACGATAAAACCTTTAAATATCCTACTCCATCCTTCAGGATATATTTCCGGTAGTTATTCGTCTTAATAACTTCGTCCATAATTGCAAAGACAAAACCTTCAGTTTCTCCAAAGAGGTTACCGAACCGTAGCCAGTTTACCGACGCTGACAGATCTACATCGGGCCCTGTTAAGGCCCGATAAAACCGGCCATGCAGCTCCTTGCTCTTCCATACGTTGATGCGGTCGGAGGTGCTCAGTACTGCCAAATTGCACCAGTTCTCTTTAGCCAACGCGAGCGTGGTAAGACCTTTGTCTACTGCCACAACATCTTTATGCAAGCCCACGTTCATCTTAAGGAAATATGCCCTGAGATTGTTCACCTCGCGATTGTGCAGATCCTTGGCATTTAGAAAGCCTCGGCCTCCACATCTTCGCGAGATGTACAATCTCATTACTGATGAACGTGGGTGATGCATACGATGTTTTGTCAGTAGGCAACGGACTCTTCGATCTAGGGCGTCCAGCTCCGTTTGAGTCCACCTAAGTATGCCAAAGGAGTATGCCAACACGGGCATAACCCAGCTGTTGAAGGCTCTGACCTTATTTCCACCTGAGAGAAGGCTGGTTAAAACCTTCCTCAGGCGGCAAAAGAATCGGTCCTTCGCCGTCTGTTTTACGTCCGCGTCGGCTATACCTAAAGACTCTGACATACCCAGGTACTTGTATGTCTCGGTCTCGGAGAGGAATTTGAGAGACATGTTCGCTGAGAGTTGTAAATTCGGTGAATTTACAACTTTCCCTCGCCGTACATGCATGACCGCACACTTTTCTATCCCGAATTCCATATTAATTGACTTACTGAAGTGTTCTGTTGTCTTCAGTAATTCAATCAAGTCTGGTTCGTTGGATGCGAAAAGTTTGAGGTCATCCATATACAGCAAGTGCGACACGATCTCACCCCCTCTTCGAAACCGATAGCCTAGCTTTGAAGACTCTAGCAAAGTGCTAAGAGGGTTCAATGCTAGGCAAAACCACAAGGGACTCAAGCTGTCGCCCTGGAATATTCCACGCTCGATATTTATCTCGCCCTCCGGCAAAGGAACCCCTCCTCCCCCTGGAACCCTAAGGTATGTGACCCATTGCCTCATACATGCCTGAAGAAAGGTTCTCAGAGTTGCATCGACTTTATACAACTCTAAGACTCTCATCAACCATGTATGCGGCACTGAGTCATATGCCTTTTTGTAGTCGATCCAGGCGACGGAGAGATTTCTTCTATTCCGTCGGGCTTGTTGGCCGACGTATTGTTATTGTTATTATTCTTAATTGATTTAATTTTGTAATATTGATGATTATTAATACCAAATAAATAATAATTATTAATTATAATAATAGGCATAACATTACGCCCTAGAGGCAAAAACATGTGAACTTATGGAATATTCCTACCATCTTTATTAACCGACTTCAAAAAAAGGAGGAGGTTCTCAATTCGTCGGAATCTTTTTTTATGTATCATGTTTTATGCAATACATACATACATAACTTCACGCCAGTTCCCTTGCGGGGTAGGCACGAACAACAGAGCGCCATTCAGGCTTATTCTTACACACCTCACTTGCTTCTTTGACATTCATAGCTCTCGTCATGCACGCTCGTCTGTACTTAAGGCTCCTGACATCACCTTCTGCTAGTACACGATCAATTTGAACATGGAAGGTGTGTCGTGGCCTTTTTTTTTTTTATTGCAGGAGATCAGCAGACAGGCAGACGGCCCACTTGATGGAAAGCAGCTACCATCGCCTATTAACATTTGCAACACCAAAGTTGCTACAAATGCGCTGCTGCTCTCTTAAGCGAGACTCGAACCTGGTCACTAATGCCAGAACACAACACAAGGTTGTTATGGCGGCATACTCTAGACCAGGGGTGGTCGCCATCCAGTCGAGCAAATACCCTACCACCTGGCTGTGGGTTGTTTAGTCGCCTCTTACGACAGGCCGCCTGGCCGCAGCAAATTGTATTCTTTCTCCGTTCCTGCACGGATAACTAATAATATATATATACAGCTTAACTTGTAAACAAAGAAAATACAAATAATAAGTTATGACAGTAAATAATAATTAAAGTTTAATAAATAAATATATACATATTATCATGTCTGTTTCTCATTGGGGTAGGCAGAGAAGATAGATCTCCTCTCACTACGATCCTGACAAACACTTTTCGCTTCATCAACTTCAGTAACCGTTTCACAAATACACGCTTATTTAAAGTGCTTTTTACCTTACCTTTCTTGAAAATGTCTTCAATTTGATTGAATTTGATGATACTTAAGTACTTTAAAAATTAATATTATTCATATAATATTTATAATGACTATGTAACACTGAAAAAAATATCGCGTCACGTCTTAGTGATAACTTAGCAGCGCTATGCAGACTACACTTTCCTAACAAAATTCATTAAATTATGTAGATCCAATAGTTTCAGCGAGCTACATGGGCTAAAATACTTTAAAAGTACTTAATAACAAAATCTAAGGAAAAGGCATTTAGGCTGCGCATAGACGGGCCACCGGCCACACGTATGCGACGGCAGCGGCGGCGAGTCCTTACGAAATGTATGAAATAGCGTGTGAACTTAGGGTTCCCAACCGATGTATAATATATAGTATCCTACTATATATTATAGCCAATTTTACTGTACATTATAAAAAAAAATATACGCAATGTACTATATTTTCATCGCAAATTCACTAATTCTCGCACTTTGTGTTCAGATTCTTATGATGATTTTAAAAATAATACATCTTTGCTGGTCAAAGCAAAAAGTAAAAAATGGAAACACATGGAAAATTCCATCATGAAATAAATAAAATAATTAATAAACAATAAATGTGGACTATATTTTCCCCTAGCTTTCCCAAAAGTACTATTTTTTTTTTATTGCAAGAGATCAGCAGACAGGCAGACGGCCCACTTGATAGAAAGCGGTTACCATCGCCTATGGACATTTGCACCACCAAAGTTGCTACAAATGCGCCGCTGCTCTCTTAAGGGAGACTGGAACCTGGTCACTCATGCCGGAACGCAACTCAAGGTTGTTATGGCGACATACTTTAGACCAGAGGTGGTAGCCATCCAGTCGGGCAAATGGTACTATATTTTTCCGGATAAAAAACAAAAATACTATATTTTCTTCAAAAAAAGGCGGCAACCCTATGTAAACTGCTCGTCGCTGGCCCGTTTGCGCACAGCCTTACGTACTTCACTTCCAAAGTGTACGATTCCAGTCACGCGTTCCATTAATCGAGAGTTCGCAACAAAACATTACATTTGCGTCCCCGACTCAAACGATTACTATTCAAATGAGGACTGCTTCGGATTTCTAGAGGAGCCTTTGACGGGTCTGCTTTTAGCCTTATTCCAATGGCTTCCTTTTCAACAGATTCAACTTTTTGTTAAGGCTCGTAGCAACGCTAAGTCCTTGAAGATTTTTCGGGCGATAGCGGGGATTCCACAGACGCGGCCGTTTTTTAGATGCATTATTATTTTATTGTGAATAAATTGAAGTAAAATGTATCAAAGAAATGTATGTACGCGCATAACTTGAGAACGACTTTACCGATTTTGATGAAATTTTTGTGTGTGTTTGCGTGGGTCCCCGGATGGTTTAGAAAGTTTAGATTCGCAATTGGAACCGGTAGGAGACACTAGAATCGAGTCCTAGATTATTTTTTCAGGGCATGACAACGTCTGCGTTGACTACTAGTATTACAATAGAAACTAATATGAAAACACGTATAAAACTAGCGGTTCTGACAGAAGTTGTGCTGCCCTGAAAAAATAAAAATTTAGAACGCAATCCTCGTGCCACCTACCGGTTCCAATTGTGAATCTGAACCATCTGGGGACCCACTCAACACACATACATACATACATACATACATAACTTCACGCCAGTTCCCTTGCGGGGTAGGCACGAACAACAGAGCGCCATTTAGGCTTATTCTTACATACCTCACTTGCTTCTTTGACATTCATAACTCTTGTCATGCACGCTCGTCTGTTCTTAAGGCTCCTGACATCACCTTCTGATAGTACACGATCAATTTGATCATGGAAGGTGTGTCGTGGCCTTCCACGACTTCTGCATCCATCCACTTTTGCATTGTATATCTGTTTATTCATTCTTTCATCACACACACTATAATAAAATCATCAAAATCGGTCCAGGAGTTTAGGAGGATTCTAGAAACCGATCCCAGCGCCATCTACCGGTTTCAATTGTGAAAGAAAGTATGACACCATCCATCTATTTGATGCTTATGTAACTTAGTCGGCAGAAGAATTCACACTTACCGACCACTCGGTTTAAAAAAATGTCTGTTTTTTAAATTATAAATCAAAATGAACCCTATCCTATGTCCTAAGTTGGAACAAATCCAGCAAATTAAAAAAATCATCAAAATCGGTTGAGTAGTTTTGGAGTTCCTCGCGGTCAAACACTGTGATAGGGAATTTTATACATTTTTTTTATTGCAAGAGTTCAGCAGACAGGCAGACGGTCCACTTGAAGGAAAGCGGTTACCATCGCCTATGGACATTTGCAACACCAAAGGTGCTATAAATGCGCTGCTGCTCTCTTAAAGGAGACTGGAAACCTGGTCACCAATGCCGGAACACAAACAAGGTTGTTATCGCGGCATACTCTACACCAGGGGTGGTAGCCATCCAGTCCGACAAATGCCCTACCACCTGGCTGTGGGTTGTTTTGTCGCCTTTTACGACAGGCCGCCCGGCCGCAGGAAATTGTATTCTTTCTCCGTTCCTGCACGGATAAAATATAGATAACCTGCACATATAGATAACAGGCGGTAAAATAACATCTCTAAAATATTATTACATAAATTATTGTCTAAACAACAATACATCCGCTATTTGACTACTTTTACTTGTACAAATCTATGACGTCATAAGTTTGTATGCTCGTACAAAATCTATGAATCTGCGATGTTTTGTAATAAGGTATATATTTTTTTTGCTTTAAAGAATTCAATATCCATAACTATCTATCTATCTTGCAATTCCCATATAAGTAAAAATAAAAAACCAAAGACATTGAAACTAAAATACATTATGTAGCAGATCCCTGCCAACGGGGAGCGTGCCCAGAAGGCTGGCTGCATTGCCACGCTGTATGGCAATACTTATTTGTTGTGCATTGTTTATTAGTCTTTTAATATAAATCTAAAGCAGAACACCATCCATTAAATATCTACTTATAACTCGAATTTCTTTAAATCTCATCATCATAGCAATATATCACGTAGCAATTAATGATATTGGTTGCGACTATCTTAATACATAAACCATACGAAGCCATAAACAAAAATAATCATAAAGCTCTCTGACGCATAAAATTAGTCTATGGTCGTTTGGATAAAGGTGTAAAGCTGGGTACACAAGCGTCCACGGTGCAGGAAGTGTAATGTTATCGCCTTGTTCGAGTGTGGCAATTTGCGGGCTTGTAAATGTAATTTCATTTCATGAGACGGCTGTTTAGTAGATGATGTGTCACATACTTTATATTTTATAGCGTATGATGTGTGGTGCAAATGGAAGCTCTGGACTTTTTAGGATAATGTCAGAATTATACATACATACATAACTTCACGCCATTTAGGCCAATAAGCTATTTAGGCTTATTCTTACACACCTCATTTGCTTCTTTGATATTCATAACTCTTGTCATGCACGCTCGTCTGTTCTTAAGGCTCCTGACATCACCTTCTGCTGGTACACGATCAATTTGATCATGGAAGGTGTGTCGTGGCCTTCCACGACTTCTGCAGAATTATATTACGTGTTAAATATGTTGTAACATATTATAAATTAAACTAAAAATAAACTATGTATCTATAATATCTCTCTAGTCTCGGGACGCTAGACAGAAGTGATAACTTGATTAGTTGAACTATTTAATATTGAAATTGATTAACTGAAGAAAAGCTTAGGTTATTACTTAAATTTTATGTATATTAATATGATAATGTAAGGAAAGGCTATTTATTAATCAAATCTTTCATTGATCTAACTTTACAGGAGCCCAATTCTGCTATTGCTATGTCGTCAAAATCGCCGGACACTATCGTCTCAATAGTAGGTCTGCCTGAATTCGGTACTCTGTTAATACCAGGGGCGTGCTGGTGGCAAGCCACTCTATCTTAATATTATGTTATAAGTGAAAACTAGCGAAATAAACATTTAAAAATGTTAATAGCTTTCCAATATTTATTTCGGTTAACGCCATTTCTGCTAATAACAATACCGATTTTTTTCTGCTATTATTCCACCGCGACGATATCGAGAAGATATTCTGTATTTAGCAGAATATAATATATATCTATATATAAAAAAGAAAGTCGTGTTAGTTACACTATTTATAACTCAAGAACGGCTGTACCGATTTGGCTGAAAATTGGTGGGGAGGTAGCTTAGAAACAGGAGACCGACATAGGATACTTTTTATCCCGTTGGAACCGGTAGGTGGCTCTGAGATCAGGATCTAGAATCCTCCTAATCACCTGAAGCGATTATGGTGATTTTGTTTTTGTGTGTTTGAGTGGGTTCCCGGATGGTTTAGATTCGTAATTGGAACCGGTAGGTGGCGCTGAGATCGCGTTCTAGGATCCTCCTAATCACCTGGAGCGATTTTGGTTTTTGTGTGTTTGAGTGGGTTCCCGGATGGTTTAGATTCGCAATTGGAACCGGTAGGTGGCGCTGGGATCGGGTCCTAGATATTTATTTTTTCAGAGCAGGACAACGTCTATCGGGGCCGCTAGTATATTATAATAACATAGTATATTAGAATTAGGTCCCTGTTGCAAATGTCATTATGCGATGTTAACAATCTTTCATGAGACGGGCCATCTGCCTGTGTGACAGCATCACAATAAAAACTGAATAAGATGATAGCAATTAGTATTCACATTTAGTTGTATTTTCATACATTAGACCACACATCGCACGCAGTATAAAATAATATGATCATTGTAAATTCACAAATCAGCGTCAATTAGGCGACTCTCCATTCCAGACGCATTTATTACGAAATCGCCAGAGTTGTCTATGGTACTATAATATGAATTATGCTTTTATGCATATTATTTTCAGCAGACTGTATGGTGCCGTTCCATACTTACATTGTTGCTTGTGCTAATAGATTTAAAACAAATGTATAATTTTCTATGTTTGTAGCTAAACGGTCCACCTGGGCCCCAATGTTTTTTTTTGGAACGAAGTTCCTTATCGCGCGTTGCGAAAGGGGGCTAGACGGAAAAAATTAAGACCAAAAGTTGTAACGACACTTTTTGCTATAGTTTTAAGGCGTGCGGCGTGCGCGTGTTTCTATGTCTGTCTCTCTCTCTCTCATAGAAAGCAAGCCAGTTATTTTCGTTTCGTCTTTCTATTTCGCATTGGACAGTGTGGAGTCGCGACGATTATTTTTGTTGAGTGTATACAGGTCTTTGTACATAATAAATAATAAAAAATAGAATCCCAAACATATGTTTCCTACTTCAGTTACCACAAGCCAATTATTGCTAAAATTGAGCCTACTGATTAAGTTTATATTACATTATACTTGTTAATAATAATAAAAAAAATATTGTACAATTTCAACTTTAATGCAATGAAATAAAATCTAAAATAATATCAATTAGTGTAATATACGCTGTTTTTGATACTATTTGTTTGTTTATGTATTTCTATACATAGTTTTTTGATAAAATTTCGATGGTTTTCGATGCTTATCAACACACTTTTTGAGACGTTTTGAGAATTTTTAAGACATTTTAGGACAACTTCGTTCCAAACAGGTTTTTTTTTTTTTTTTTTATTGCAGGAGTGCAGCAGACAGGCAGACGGCCCACTTGACGGAAAGCGGTTACCATCGCCTATGGACATTTGCAACACCAAAGTTGCTACAAATGCGCTGCTGCTCTCTTAAGGGAAACTGGAACCTGGTCACTAATGCCGGAACACAAATTACGGTTGTTATGGCGACATACACCATTAAACCAGGGGTGGTAGCCATCCAGTCGGGCAAATACCCTACCACCTGGCTGTGGGTTGTTAAGTCGCCTCTTACGACAGGCCGCCCGGCCGCAGGAAATTGTATTCTTTCTCCGTTCCTGCACGGATAATATTACGATAGTGTTAGCATAGTTGATCACTGTTGTCAAAATACATACATCATTGGACGCGTTCCTTTAGTATCTCACAACGCCCAAAATGCTCCGTCTGCCGTTCCACTAGGCGACCGCGATCGTTATGGTCGTGGCGAAAACGTCACTAATGACGTCATGATTTTCGCTCACGCAGCGCTCACAACGACCCATGTCAAGAAGTGGGTCGAATAACCGTTCCACTTGAGTTTTGGATTATGACGCCAGCAAGCAAGTGGAACCATGGCATGGTAGCATCTACATAATTTTAGCGACTTAGAAAGCAACTGTCGTCCAATCCAGTGTTGCATTTTTGCTCCCAATATATGTCTCGCTCTCTCTCTGACTGTAGCTTGGACGAGGGTTCAATTCATCACATGTTTTTCCACTGTCGGCAAATTTCTGTTCCCCTATATCCTTCCTGTAGATTGTCGCCGTCCCATCAATGTAAATTTCCTACTAACATTAGTACATAGTAATTTGTGAATGTCCTTTGTAAATTTTTAATGCTTAATAATATATATGTGTAATGTAGTTAATAACTTTTTTTAAGTATATAGCTTGGCTACTAGGCCTTTAAGCCAGGCGCAGTTGTATTGTAGGCTACAATCCACACCATTCAACGGAGTTCTTGTGAAAACTCGAGGGGCCACATTTGACTATACAGTTCACGTTTCTCACAAAAACACATAATTATTACTTAAAAACTATCAATATCCTACAACTATTGTTCATTTTAGAGTAATTTTACACATTTTTAGAAAATAAAACTGCACAGCACAACGTCCCCTTACAGTTCCCGCCAAAAACTCAGTTAATAACTTTATGTTTGTGTTGTCCACAGATTCGCAAAAACGCGTATAAATTACCGACCAAATTTCAGTGGCTATAATTGCACTTAGAATAGCACCAGTTCTTTCTAACTTTGAAATTGGCAAAATCAATACCGAAGGCGTTGGAAGCCATAAATAGAAAAAATATGTCTCGCAATTTGTTCTTCCTAAATATGTTTTTTCTTTCTCTCTTTATTTAATTGCGAACAATGGAAATGTAAATCAGGCTCAAATCTTAAGAAAACATATCTTTTGTTTGTAACTTAGTCTTCATATCATTTTCGCAAATCTGTCACAAATTTAGCAACAGGCCGTAAACAGTAGGTACTCCGGCATTATGTGCTCGGTTGTTAAGATTACAATCAAATAAATGCCCCGTTGTGTCACATTTGACATCGTGCTACTACGAGTTTTTGCATTATTATAAAGTCCCTGCTCTGGGATGAAGTTTTTTTTTTAAGTTTATGGCTTGGCAGCCAGGCCTTTAAGCCAGATCTTAGTTTACAATATAGTTTCTTCATTTTCTTAAGCCAATGTGTAGCACAGCTGAACTGTAGGTAATCATCTAGTGCCATTCCACGGAGTTCTTGTGACAACTCAAAAGGCCACATTTGACTATACAGTTCACATTTCTCACAAAACGCATAATTACTACTCAAAAAGTATCAATATCCTACAAGTATTGTTCATTTTAGAGTAATTTTACACATTTTTAGAAAATAAAACTGCACAGCACAACATCTCCTTTCAGTTCCCGCCAAAAACTCCTCTGGGATGAAGTGGATGTTAGTGGCTATGTATGACCAAATGCATCTTAGATGGAACATTAGAAATAACGCCGATATTGAGTACTATCTCCATTAGTGTATATACCTTACATACCCTGTCTGTCAAAGTTTTCACATGACCTTCATCAAGTTAAAGTCATGAATGAATGAACGAATGAAAACACTTTTTGAAGTGAAACTTCTATGTAGACACGGTCTTACGACTTTCCTGTCAGGAAAAAGCGTTACGGCCGCGTGGAAGTGCGGCATAAATTTAGACTACACGTGGTGAGAGGCGGCATAATTTTAGAGTAGACTATGGATGCGTTTTTCGGTTCCGGATCATTCAAATTCAGAAGTTTTTATTCAAAATAAGTGCCACTGGAGAACACTTTTTGAAGGTCATACATGTAAGTTAAAATTTAATTTTTACTTCCTATTCTATGTACACCGCTTCGCAACGTGTTAATGCTGTAAAGGAGAAGAAGCGGCAAGAAACTCCCCAGCAACACGTCTAGCTAAATATTGTTTTTCTTTATATTTCATATTCTATTTATATCTCAAATCCTTTTTTTTTATAAGTTTTGTACAGAAGTATGCTTTTTTTATTTTTATTGCAGGAGTTCAGCAGACAGACAGACGGCCCACTTGATGGAAAGCGGTTAACATCGCCTATGGACATTTGCAACACCAAAGGTGCTACAAATGCGCTGCTGCTCTCTTAAAGGAGACTGGAACCTGGTCATTAATGCCGGAACACAACACAAGGTTGTTATGGCGGCATACTCTAGACCAGGGGTGGTCGCCATCCAGTCGAGCAAATACCCTACCACCAGGCTGTGGGTTATTTAGTCGCCTCTTACGACAGGCCGCCAGGCCGCAGGAAATTGTATTCTTTCTCCGTTCCTGCACGAATAATGCTACAGAATTACTATTTGAAGAATTAATGGAGTTGTAGCAAACAATGCATACTCAATAAGACCAAGACAATAAAGGAAAGAAAAATAATGTTATAGTTATAATAATGACATGACGTACTAAAATGTTATGCTGCAATATGTCTCCATACATTCCTTACAAGCTTGGCAAGATAAAAACATTATACAAAATTTAGTATAAGAGGTTGGAGCAAGCTGCTATGTAAATGAATTTTTGTCATTTAAGTATTCTGTAATAGTGTAGTATCCTTTTTTTAGCAAGATGCTTTTTAATTTAGTTTTAAATTTAGTGAAAGGCAGATCTAACATTTCACTCGGAATCTTATTAAAGAAGCGTATACCAACCCCCAAGAAAGAGGACAGTACTTTTTGTAATCTAAAATATCAGTCTATTGTTTAAATAAAAAATGCATTCATTAAAATGTACCTAACCTAACCAAATAATAATTTGCAGTAAACCTGCGAAAAATCGAAATGTGTGCTGGGACACATAGTGGAAGTGAAACTTCAACGGACAAGTGGAAAAACGAATGGCAAGAAAATTTCGATTTTATTTTTATTGCAGGACTTCAGCGGACAGGCAGACAGCCCACTTGATGAAAAGAAGTTAGCATCGCCTATAGACATTTGCAACACCAAAGGTGCTACAAATGCGCTGCTGCTACTACAATAATATACAACATTCAGAACATAAATAGATAGATAATAGACTTTATACACTATCGGTCTTAGTCATAGAGAATTAAGGTAAGTTTGAACACTTCTTTATGGTTCTTAAAGAAGCGTTCAAGCTTAGTCTAACTTTCTATGAATAAGACCCTCTAATATTATAAAAATCTAAACATACCGCGTTTGTACATGGAACATTTCTGTGCAGGAACTGAAAAATAATACTAATTCCTGCAGCCCGGTGGCCTGTCTTAAAGGCGACAAAACAACCCATAGCCAGGTGGTAGGGCATTTGCCCGACTGGATGGCTACAACCCCTGGTCTAAAGATAGACAATAAATAAATAAATAGGAAAAATAGATAAAAGACATCATAGATAATAAAACTGTAAATTTAAGAATAATATAAGATGAAATCACATGAAAGTATAAGACTCTAAAGTAACATTGTAGTAGTATTAAGGACCATGTAATATTTTCTTTTCTTTTTATAATAAAGCACAACCAGAAAAATAAATAAAAAAACAAATAAAAATAGTGAACAGCCCGGACAATCTAGCTCGTCCGGAGAGAGGGGATAATTAAAAAAAAAAACCCTGGTCTATAGAATGCCGCCATAACAACTTTGAGTTGTGTTCCGGCACCAGTGGTCAAGTTCTAGTTTCCCCTATGAGGCCGGCAGCCCATTGGTAGCACCTCTGATACTGCTAATGTACATAGGCGACGGTAACCATTTTCCATCACAGTTCTGCCGTCTTCCTGTACTACAGCAATAAAAAAGAAAAAAAAGTCTTGTAAACATACGAAAATGAGGTAATTTAATAAAACTACGTTTTAACGATTTTAAGCGCGGTAATTTATTTGAATTTTATTATTCCAACGTTTAGGCCACTTTTCAGTAGCCGTTATCACGGAAAAATAACCGTAGGCTAAATAAAACTTTAACAATACTCATTGACACTTGACATCTTTGTCTTCCATGACCACGGCTATTGAAAAATGGCCGAAATATCGGAATAATGAAAATCAAAAAAATAACAGCGCTTCATACCGTTTTATTATGTATACTAACAACAAAATATTAAGTAGGTAATTGTTACTTGTGTAGTAGAAATACTTAAATTTCAATATACTTCGTGATTAATAAAAATTATATTATATTACAGTACATAAATAAATTGTCTCGGAGGCATAAAATTATGCGTCAATAACCAATTTATTACCGAGCCGTCTTTAAAATGCACTTCACCATAATATATTATGTTTGATTAATATACAATTATGCCTATGTTAATAGGAAAAGTTGTGAAACGCAAACGACTTTCCTCACGCGAACTTAGTGCAAGTTGTAGCAGCCAGAGGTACAGGTTAAATGATACCTCAGATGGCAGAGAGTAGTATTTATTCACTGTCGAGTGCTGATGTTAACTGAAGTGCACTGATTTATTTTGGAAACGGTAAGCTTAAGTACAAATATTAACAAGTCGTACAGCTAGTACAATATATAGCACTATGTGTGAGCGGGACGGATGATGTGCGAGCGAGAAAGAGCAACTATCAATACGTGCACTCCCGCGTAGCGGTAGCTCGTTGTCCATTGCGTTGACTAGACGTATGCAGCTCCCATAAAGTTTTTTAATAAATTTATATTAGACTAGCTGTGCCCGCGACGTCGTCCGCGTGGAATTTGTTTTCAAAACCCTCCGCTTTTCAAACATTCTTCATTGGCGCTCCGCTCCTATTGGTGTTAGCGTCATGATATATAGCCTATATAGCCTTCCTCGATAAATGGGCTATCTAACACTGAAAGAATTTTTCAAATCAGACCAGTAGTTCCTGAGATTAGCGCGTTCAAACAACCAAACTCTTCAGCTTTATATATTAGTATAAGATATTCTAAATACACAATACATTTAAATGTTGTTTAATCATGTTTTTCTAGTGCCCAAAAAGAAAATACTAATTTTCAAAAGCAACCACGTCTTTTAGGTTTTCTTCACGCTTTTACTCCAGTAAAACTTTTGAAGTATGAAACGAGAACTTTTGAATAATACGCTTAGTGATTTTGTAATATTTAATTTTATAAAACTAAAACACTATAACACTACTCTAATAACTTTTGGCGCTTTCTTTAAAATCTACCCTGATGCCAAAGTGGCGCCACCCTAATTTAATGCATTTCGACTGACACTTTTTCATATACACAGATGATTCTCCTTACCTCTACCCTCCATAGAAAACACGACAAACAAATTAATATACAAACTTAAGCAAGCGGTTATAATGCTATTTTCCTTGCAGGCTCATTTAGTTAACTAACCTACACATTTTCTCGTAAATATGTCGCCGTTTAAAACTTTAAATCCTTAAAATGTGTTTTTATTGTACCCAGTTAACAAGATGCTATGGATTCTATGAATAAATTAATTGATGCCCTAATAAATGGGAAATTAACGCCCGACCGTCAGATATGAATTGTAATGAGGTGATTGGTATCTCAGTTAACAACCTTAAAGGTATCAAATCACTCGTTATCGGAGATTAAAGTGTTTTGCGACTGTCCATTAACAAATAATTGTCAAAAAAACAAAATCGACTTCAAAAGTAACAAAAAGTAAATATTTTCTACATCTTGAAGTCGGTGGAAGGTAAAACTATGGAGGGTAGAGGTAAGGTGAACCATCTCTGTATGTTTTTTTTATTGCAGGAGATCAGCAGACAGGCAGGCGGCCCACTTGATGGAAAGCGGTTACCATCGCCTATGGACATTTGCAACCCCAAAATTGCTGCAAATGCGCTGCTGCTCTCTTAAGGGAAACTGGAACCTGGTCACTAATGCCGGAACACAACTCAAGGTTGTTATGGCGACATACTTTAGACCAGGGGTGGCAGCTATCCAGTCGGGCAAATGCCCTGCCACCTGGCAAAAATGAAATAAAAAATATGAAGAAGTGTTCATCGAAATTCATTAAATTAAGGTGGCGCCACTTTGGTATCAGGGTGAATTTTAAAGAAAGCGCCAAAAGTTATTAGAGTAGTTTATAGTGTTTTAGTTTTATAAAATTAAATATTACAAAATCACTAGGCGTATTATTCAAAATTCACGAAATAAAATCACTATTCACGTTCTCACATAACAATTATTTGAGGTTATATTTAGTAAATTACTTTGTACTACGTAAATAGTTGACGTTTTATAACAGTGTACTGTGTAAAGGAAAAACAACACACATGCACTAATTAGGATAATATATGTAATGAAAATGTTACCAAAGGAACGCATGTATAAACGTTATATACACAGTATATCACAATTTAAGTGGAACGCGACCTAAGTCACACATTTAAAAATTACGAATGACGGTGGAAACCAATATAGTTTTTAATAAGTGTTTAGTTTTAAATAACAGTTTTAATTATTATTTCAATTATAATTTAAGTGAATGGACTTTGAATGTCGTTTCTTTGTTTCAGGTAAGGGCTAAACTTTTGCACAGAGTGTCATCAGATTAATGGAAATTAAGTTTAGGGGGATACATACGCCTTATATATAGAGACTAGGACTTGTTATTTGGGCTAGGAAACATGTTTTTAGGGTCCACCAACAAGTTTTGAATGAATAATGGGAAAAACAAAAATACGTTTGATAAACAAGGATATGTCACTTTTGTTGAAAAAATGACCGACTGGTCACCATTTATTCATTGATATCTATTTAAATGATGGTTACAAATTGGTTTTGACATTTGCTGACCGCTGTTATGGCACACTCGATTCGCTCGCTCGGCTTGTGGGCTTTAGTCTGCGTTTTTAGACTGTTTTAAATGTTTTTTACATTGACCACTACCTTCCTTTAATATTTCTCATCTTTAGACATAAGAAATAAGTACAGCATTTTGAATGAAATTAGTAATGTTTACAAAAAAAATCATAACTCAAAAACTAAATGTCTCCTAGACATGGGGGTTGCAGAA
This sequence comes from Dendrolimus kikuchii, assembly GCA_019925095.2. NCBI lineage: Eukaryota > Metazoa > Arthropoda > Insecta > Lepidoptera > Lasiocampidae > Dendrolimus > Dendrolimus kikuchii. The sequence continues at coordinate 1,933,611 of CM034396.1, read as the reverse complement.
GGGAGAAGTACTCCTCCCCCACTTCCCCCTCCGCACCCCCACTACTTAAAATTCAGTGACTACTATTGTAAAGTTTAACCCAGGTAAGCCTAGTGCATATAATGTTAGTTATTTGTCGTATATTTAGGTACCTAATTGTAAGTACTAACATAAATAAAACTTTGTTTCAGAGAAACACATCGTTTTTATTCCTTAAATTGATTAATTTAAATAATAAAGAGTTTTATTATATAGGTACAGACATAAGGCACACACTGCACATGCACTTCCTCACAACACCAGCATGTAACAAATACACTCTACATTAATATAAGTTTAATATTAAAATTAGAATAAATTAATATAATAACTTATTCTTAAGGTACACCACAATACAAACATACAATCATTAAATGTCACACATAATAAAAAGTAACAAATAAGAGTGTACAACTTCTTAACTTCTTCTTAAATTTAATTGTAAAAAAAGGGTACGGAACTCGAGTTCGTAGAGTTGTTAATAAAAAAAACAGTGTACTGTCACAGACTACTCGAAGATATTAATTTTCAACTCGGCATACTTCGATTCGTCTACAACAGCTACATTCATACCATACCCTTTCTCTACATCAGCGCCATTGTGGACGGTTTTTGAACTGTTATTTACAGCCTACAACTGGACACTTCTTCAACTATTTTACTATATGAGATGATTCTCTATTAACTCTACCCTCCATAGGTAAAACATAAAAAGATTTTTTATTTATGAAAGTTTTATCTATGGATATTGATAGTTTTTGAGTAGTAATTATGTGTTTTTATGAGACATGTGAATTGTATAGTCAAATGTGACCTTTCGAGTTTTAACAAAAACTCCGTTGAATGACGTCAGTTGTAGCCTACAACTCAACTGCGCTACCTACACGAAGACATAAATACATCAAAATTGGCTGTATGGACTATGATTCCCTTGCCTGCCTTTGTGGCGAATTCTACTACTATGTTTGTATTAATATGTTTGTTTCCGCGCAATGGGGACAAAGGTTTCGTGTCTATTATTCCATCACTATCAATGTGTTGCCGCCCTCGAATAATATGAACACGGCTCAAAGTTATTGTGGCGACATACTCTAGATCAGGGATGGAGTCCAGCCAGTCGACCATATATTATTATAATAACAGCCCATAAATGTCTCACTGCTGGGCTCAGGCCTCCCAGGGTAACGGACAATATACCCGCCACGCTTGTCCAAGGCTGTTTGGCAGGTTTGACACACCGGTTATCTCGATATGCAGATTTCATCATGATGTTTTCCATCGCCGTTGTTACCACGCGGTAATTGTAACAATATGCATATTATGTTAGAAAACTGCCAAAGTTGTGCGCATGTGTTCTGGCCAGAATTCGAACCCGCGCCCTTATTGATTAGATTTATCAAAAAGATTTTTAAATTAAAATTACTTTAAAAAATGAGTAATTTTATAATAAGACGTACGTTTTAACGGTTTTAAGCGCGGTAATTTATTTGATTTTTTTATTCCGACGTTTCGGCCACATTTCAGTGGCCGTGATCACGGAAGGCAAAGATGTCAAGTGTCAACGAGTATTGTTAAAGTTTTATTTCGCTTACCGCGTTGTTCATTTTAATTATTTAGTTTTAATTTTGTTTATGGTTATTATTTACTCTATGGGAGCCTAATCTAATTTACCACCACTGTAGTTTTTGACGGGAACTGAAAGGAGATGTTGTGCTGTGCAGTTTTATTTTCTAAAAATGTGTAAAATTACTCTAAAATGAACAACAGTTGTAGGATATTGCCAGTTTTTGAGTAGTAATTATGTGTTGTGTGAGAAATGTGAACTGTATAATCAAATACTTTTATACTGTCTTGCTGCTTGGGGAGGAATCCCAAAAACAAACATTATAGAGGTAGAACGAGCACAGCGAGCAGTACTTAAAGTTATGCATAAAAAACCGTACAGATATCCCACCAATACACTATACATAGAAAGTGACGTTTTGACAGTCCGACAACTCTATATTTGCAAGGTAGCCACAGCAATTCATAAACAAAACCTAAATGCCCCTAACTTCCAATACCTCAGCTCCCGTAGAATTTATAATATACCCTTACCTAAAATACATACAACCTTTGCCAAACGCCTTCCTCCATATATCCATATATCCATTTATAATAAAGTATGCCAAAACACACCCTCCGCCAAAGAAATTTCAGCACCAAAGTTTAAACACCAGGTTAGTAAATGGTTAAAAACATTAAATTACAGTGACACAGAAAGCACAATACTAAACTGACCACAACACTAGGGCACACACACACACGCCGACACACACACACACACACACACACACACACACACACACACACACACACACACACACACACACACACACACACACGCACACACACGAGCGCACACACTCACACACACAATACCACACGCACTCATAGTTTTAGGTTAATTAATTAATAAATCAATTATATTTAAGTTTCTATAATAAAATTGTGTTGGGTGCCGCGATACAGACCTAGAGTCTAGTGCAGCAACCGCCGCCAAAAATAATTTGTAGCCTTAATTTTAACTACTATATAAGTTTTAGATGTAATTATATAAGGCCTAGAAATAAGTTTATAAAATAAATGAATTTGAATTTGAATTTGAATTTGAAATGTGGCCTTTTGAGTTGTCACAAGAACTCCGTTGAATGGCACCAGCTGATTACCTACAGTTCAGCTGTGTTACACATAGGCTTAAGAAAATGAAGAAACTATATTGTAAACTAAGATTAAAGGCCTAGCTGCCAAGCCATAAACCTAAATAAATAATAATTTACCACCGCTTCAGCAAACATGCCTAAGAATACAATTTCCTGCGGCCGGGCTGCCTGTCGTAAGAGGCGACTAAACAACCTACAGCCAGGTGGTAGGGCATTTGCCCGATTGGATGGCTACCACCCCTGATCTAGAGCATGCCGCCATAACAATTGACCAGCAGCGCATTTGTAGCACCTTTGGCGTTGCAAATGTCCATAGGCGATGGTAACCGCTTTCCATCCAGTGGGCCGTCTGCCTGTCTGCTGAACTCCTGCTATAAACAAAAAAAAAACAAAAAAAATATTAAGAAAATATCATAAGTAATCATTACAAAATCTAGCCCGCCCCACATTATTAGTATGTATTTATAGAAGTTCTACGAGAGCACATATTTGCACTTACCTAAATAACTTAATTCCCAGCCAGCTGGGAAACTATTACAAACATTCACTGCAACTAAATGACACGGTTTTGCAGCCATTCTTGGATGACAAAATAGACATAAAACATTTAAGCATTTCTACAACCATTTAGTTAATACTGCTACATTATTTGGTAATAGTCTTAGCGAGCTGTTGTTAAGAAATGTTGTTACAATGATGTGAAGATATTTAACGTTGCATAGTCATAATAACTATTAATGTTTTATTTATCACACCATAAAAGCTTGCTGCGAATGGAAGGTTTCTCCGTAAAGTATAATGCTGATATTATATTAAGTACATATTTATACTTACGTAAGACATTATATATTTATCACAATAATTTTTACTAAATTAGTTAGGTTATTAGCTAAATTATAGATAACAGACACTAAATTCTTGATTATATCTATCTACAATATACAATACTATATACACCTTTACTAGGGTCGCGCAAAAACAACGACATTTTTTTTTATTTTGAGTCTCCAGTGAAAAATGTTAGTTTTTGATGTTTTAAGAACACCCTCCAAAGGACAGCTCAAAAAAAAATTTAAGAGGTCGCTCCAAATTTTTTAAGACAAATAAGATACATACATACATACATAACTTCACGCCAGTTCCCTTGCGGGGTAGGCACGGACAACAGAGCACCATTCAAGCTTATTCTTACACACCTCACTTGCTTCTTTGACATTCACAACTCTTGTCATGCACGCTCGTCTGTTCTTAAGGCTCCTGACATCACCTTCTGCTAGTACACGATCAATTTGATCATGGAAAGTGTGTCGTGGCCTTCCACGACTTCTGCATCAATATCGTATATAAAATATTATATTTCAAGTCTAATACCAGCATTTATTTCTTTTTTATTTCTGAAGCACAACAGACAGACTGACGGCTCAACTGTGATGGAAAGTGGTTACCCTCGCCAATGGACTTTAGCAATACGAAAGGTGCTTCTAATGTGCTACCGGCCTTGAAGGAGAAACTGGCCACTGATGCCGGAACACAACTCAAAGTTGTTATGGCGACATACTCTAGACCAGGGTTCGTAGCCAATTGTAATGTATATAAATTGTGGGTAGTTGTATAGACAGATAAATAAGACTTTATTATACACCAATACAAAAAAAAAACTTAAAGACTTAAATTATATCTAGTTATGTACAAAGGGCAGTCTTATCGCTAAAAAGCGATCTCTTCCAGACAACCCCATGAATGAATTGAGATGATAACGGCGATGGTGGTATACGTAACATAAAGTACGAACTACTTACTTTTAATAATAAATACATAAATGATGCTTATATATTATATATATTTTTTTATCCCACAGCCAGGTGGTAGGGCATTGGCCCGACTGGATGGCTACCACCCCTCATCTAAAGTATGTCGCCATAACAACCTTGAGTTGTGTTCCGGCATTAGGGACTAGGTTCCAGTCCCCTTTAAGAGAGCAACAGCGCATTTGTAGCAACTTCGGTGTTGCAAATGTCCATAGGCGATGGTAACCGCTTTCAATCAAGTGGGCCGTCTGCCTGTCTGCTGAACTCCTGCAATAAAAAAAAATGCAGAAATTATAACATAGATATATACTTAATATACATACCATACAAATACATATCTACAAAATATATAAATGTTTATAGATGAATTTAAATATCATATACCAACGACAGATAGTATTTTTTGATCATAGTTTTAAATATCGCTAGCGATTTTGCTTCTCTGTTTTTTTTTATTGCAGATCAGCAGACAGGCAGACGGCCCACTTGATGGAAAGCGGTTACCATCGCCTATGGCTATTTGCAACAGCAAAGTTGCTACAAATGCGCTGCTGCTCTTTTAAGAGACACTGGAACCTGGTCACTAATGCCGGAACACAACTCAAGGTTGTTATGGCGACATACTCTAGACCAGGGGTGGTAGCCATCCAGTTGGGCAAATACCCTACCACCTGGCTGTGGGTTGTTTTGTCGCTTCTTACGACAGGCCACCCCAAGGCAGGAATTAGTATTCTTATCCGTTCCTGCACGGAGAGATACAAGCTTCATATGACTATCTTATTGCATCTAAATCCACTATTCCAATGTTCCTTCCGCAAAGTATGTACCGCGGCACACTGGTGTACCGTGGCCCTTAATTGGTGTGCCTCGGAAAAATAAGGTTATACAAATTCAAATTCCAACAGTTTTTATTCAAAATAAGTTCCACTGGAGAACACTTTTTGAAGGTCATACATGTAAGTTAAAATTTAATTTTTACTTCCTATTCTATGTACACCGCTTCGCAACGTGTTGATGCTGTAAAGGAGAAGAAGCGGCAAGAAACTCCCCAGCAACACGTCTAGCTAAATATTGTTTTTCTTTATATTTCATATTCTATTTATATCTCAAATTCTTTTTTTTTATAAGTTTTATACAGAAGTATGTTACAGAATTACTTTATGAAGAATTAATGGAGTTGTAGCAAACAATGCAAACTCAATAAGACCAAGACAATAAAAGGAAAGAAAAATAATGTTATAGTTATAATAATGACATGACGTGCTAAAATGTCGTTATGCTGCAATTTAAACTTTAGGTTTGTTGATTAATAATATATATTGTTTCGATGATTAATAAATAAATGTTGATTAATATTACTTAAAAATGTTTTCTATTTGTGGCGTACCTCGAAAATCTTAGATTTTTTTTATATATTTTTTGCAGACAGGCAGACGGCCCACTTGATTGAAAGCGGTTACCATCGCGTATGGACATTTGCAACACCGAAGGTGCTAAAAGCGCTGCTGCTCTCTTAAGGGTCACTGGAACCTAGTCACTAATGCCGGAACACAACTCAAGGTTGTTATGGCGACATACCTTAGACGAGGGGTGGTAGCCATCCAGGCGGGCAAATGCCCTACCACCTGGCTGTGGGTTGTTTTGTCGCCTCTTACGACAGGCCGCCCGGCCGCAGGAAATTGTATTCTTTCTCCGTTCCTGGACGGATATGACTATCTTATTTCATCTAAATCCACTATTCGATACAAAAATCAACGATACAAGTTAAAGAGGAACATTTCGTCGTTCACAAAACATTAACGCCTCGTTATCTTTTTATCGTTCAATGTAAACATAATAAATGTGTTTTTACATCATTCCCCACTCATTTTCAGATGAAAGACTGTAAAACAGATTATTGTCGGCATAAATTTAACGAGAATAATAAACATTATAGCATTGTAGAACAGTACTATAGTTATATTTAGATGTTGGCCAAGGAATCAATCTAAAATTACTTGCATATAAAAGAGCAGATATTAAAATAACGTCTTATCCCTCTACGTTTAAAATATCATTTCCTGACCTAATGCGGCAATTAAGTAAAAATTACAATAACTACAGACTATCTATATATATAAAAGAAAGTCGTGTTAGTTACACTATATATAACTCAAGAAGGACTGTACCGATTTGGCTGAAAATTGGTGGGGAGCTAGCTTAGAACCAGGAGACGGACATAGGATACTTTTTATCCCGTTGGAACCGGTAGGTGGCGCTGAGATCGAGTTCTAGAATCTTCCTAATCACCTGGAGCGATTTTGTTTTTGTGTTTGAGTGGGTGTTTAGATTCGCAATTGGTACCGGTAGGTGGCGCTGGGATCGGGTCAACGGACGGGTCAGGACAACGTCTGCCGGGGCCGCTAGTATATTATAAGAACATAGTATATTAGAATTAGGTCCCTGTTGCAAATGTCATTATGCGATGTTAATGTGTTTGAGTAGGTCCCCGGATGGTTTAAATCCACGACTTGAACCGGTAGGTGGCGCTGGGATCGGATCCTAGATTTTTATTTTTTCAGAGCAGGACAACTATATAAAAATAATAAATATATAATATACTATATAAAAACTAAAACTAAATAAAAAAGGGGAAAATATCTAAAGATAAGTTACTGCTCTCAAACCACTGTCACTTACCGGGAACGTTCCCAGAAGGCTGGCGGCGTTGCCACGTTGTATAGCAATGCTTAATCTTTGAGCAAAATAGACGCCAGCCTTCTGGTCGCGTGTGACGTCTACCAGACGTTTGGCGACGTCACGGTAGACCTTTAGAGCGTTAGGGCCCCACGGACCCAGAGTTTCCACCCCAAATGCCGCAAATGTGTAACCATTTCCAATGGTGGCATATTTGCGGCGCTTGAGGGCCTCCTGTTCAGCTGCAGCAGAACCGGCAGTAGTGCACGTACTTGAAAGATGAGACGCCGCCAAAGTGCTAATGTGCATATTATTTATTGACTTACAAATAAGGTGGTAGGGCGTTTGCCCGTCAGGATGGCTACCACTCCTAGTCTAGAGTATGCCGCCATAACAACCTTGAGTTGTGTTCCGACATTAGGGGCCAGATTCCAGCCTCGTCTATGAGTCCGGCAGCACATTATTAGCACGTTATTGTTGCAAAAAAAAATTTAAGGCGGGGAAATGCTATTTACGCACATTACCGGGTCCTTTGCAAGGGATTAGACCATAGTTGTTCATGGAGGTTTTTCCCTTAATTTAAGGGGTAATCCAAACAGTAATCAACCGGCTTGTGTGGAGACTCCGAGAAGTTGCACGGGCAACACCCACTACCCACTAAAACCACCCTCCTCCCATGTGCCCCGCGCTTTTTATGTAGGAAAGGCTGAGACTTAGAACGTAGTTACGCCCAGTCCGTAATTTGGGGATATACATTATGTGTGTTTGTCTGCCGATTATTATTATTATTACAGTCTATTCCAGTTGCTTTTTTTATAACTTCAATGTACAGACACGGCATGTTTAGAATTTTATAACATTATAGATTGTGCAGACACATATAAACAATGGCCTTGAGTCCTTGAAAATATATACATACATACATACATAACTTCACGCCAGTTCCCTTGCGGGGTAGGCACGAACAACAGAGCGCCATTTAGGTCCATTCTTACACACCTCACTTGCTTCTTTGACATTCATAACTCTTGCACACTCGTCTGTTTTTAAGGCTCCTGACATCACTCTCCGCTAGTACACGATCAATTTGATCATGGAAGGTGTGTTGTGGCCTTCCACGACTTCTGCATCCATCCACTTTTGCATATATGAAAATATATGAAATAATAAAAACTCATTCACCCTCCAGATTTGCCTTACTAGTATTTCAATAGCCTTGGACCACCTCGACGAATGTTATTTAATGCAGTTTTACATCAATAAAACTTAACTAACTTATTCCATTCACTGGAAATATCTCAAAGACACCCATAAATACGAATTACAAGTTAATCCACTCGAACACGGCCTATTTACATCATGAAATATTATCGAGAAATATGAAAACATAAGCCTCATTAATCATATTGCATTAGGTATTATTGAGAGTGAAATATTTACTGCAAATAGTTGTGGCAGTATAAGAACAACGTCGGGCAAACAGGCTCTGGCACTAGTGCGAGGGACGGAACATCGTGGGGATTTAGTTGGTATCCCCGACTCAGGTGACAATAGCACTTCATCGAGGTGTTGTTGGCAACACCACTAATATTCAATTGACTTTGTCACAAATAATTTTTCCTATTGTTACGAATTTGTAGGATGTAAATTGGAAAATGCCGTTGGAATTATCATAAAGTTTATTAGAAGTACACACACGTAATTCACAATTCTTACAAGTATGGCCGAATACAACAAAACCAAACCGTAGGGCGGAAAATAGCTATCACATAAATCGCGCAAAGTTCGTCGTAATAAGATACTCACTCCGAAAGTGCACGCCTCGTTCGCAGTCAGAACACGACTGGCGCATTTCCCGACTGACCGAACGTCATCCATTTGTAAATTAGACATGGCCTCCTAGCAACATGTCGTCTACTGATTCTTGAAATCGTTAAATGGTCAGCTTGGCTTCCAAGAATTCGCATGAAATACCAACAGAGGAAAGAAAAATTTATTTAAATTTTAGTTAGTAATTATTCGGGCTATTGCTAGCATAGTGGACTGTAGGAATATAGGTAGGCTCCTTGCTTGTCGGTATTTTTTATTTCCTTAGCAACTTGTACAACAGAACAAAGTAGAACGACTCACCAAGACTGCGCTGTTGAGGGTCCCTTGCCGGCCGGCTGGTCTCACACCATAAAGAAAACGCACACGTCGCGTTTATCACCTGTCCTTGTTATCACAGTAGTTTATCACAAAATTAATGTACTGCCGCCGTAATTAGACACACGTCTGATCAAATGTCTTATTAACTCCGCCGAAATTATATGCACGTCTTTACTCGTTGTTGTGCAATGTTGCATGAACAGTAATGCTAATTTTGTAGAGAGAATGGGAAACCAGCCGTTAGGAGTCCCACACTCCCTCCATAGAAATGACAAACCTAATGTCTGATTTAAAATACCTGTAACGCCATCTAGCGAAAGCCTAACTAACCGTGAGAGCAACACATTAAACATTAAAATTGCATTGTCACTGATAACTATAGTAAACTGATAACTAGAGAGAAATTAACAACCATAAACAAAGTAAAAAAATTACAACTGAATAATTAAAATTAACAAGTTGACGGTAGGCTAAATAAAACTTTAACATTACTCATTGTTCGAAATACAGAATAATGTCATCGAGTTGGAACACACGCCGGTTTTTGATTGTTACGCGATTCATTCCAGGGCACTTTTTTTATAGCGTCGATATGACGGTATGCCGCGTAATTTCTTTGAACGCCCACCGATTGCTGCTCTCTCGCGATCAAAATTAATATTTAAGATATAACAAGGAATTTGAGTGTACATATTGAGTGGAACATTATAATAGTTGTAGATCACAAGTGGTTGTATTGGAAAAGGTCGAGGCGCATTTCAAATTCAAATTCAAAAGTTTTTATTCAAAAAAGTTCGAATGGAGAACACGTTTTGAAGGTCATACATATAATTTAAAATTTAATTTTACTTCTTTGTACACGTTTTGAACGGACAATTTCTTCATTCCCTACTGTAGTGTTTCCCATGCAGTAGATAAGTAGGATATTTTATATATTTATATGGGCTCCCCTTCCTAACATACTGAAGGATTAGTGTTCCCCCTTGTTCCTATTTCCACCACAACCGGCTGGAGTATCAGGTAAGTACCTAAGTACTAAAAATTACTTTGTGCCGTGCTACTGATCCCGCCGTGTACGGTACACTCATTGACACTTGATATCTTTGTCTTACGTGATCACGGCTACTGAAAAGTGGCCGAAACGTCGGAATAATAAAAATCAAATAAATTACCGCGCTTAAAACCGTGGTTTTATTATGTGTACTAGTCGCAAAAAAAATTGAAGTAACAAAGTATTTTATTGTTGGTTTTATTAAAATTTATTTATTTAACTAATTCAATATAATATAAGTAGAATTAGATTTATTAATAATTATTATTATTTAACAAAATTGGTCGTTTTGGTATTACGCCAAAAGGATGGTTTGCACTGAAAATCAGCGTTGTGTCGGATATGATTCCGGCACAGCAATATGCCGAGTGCAAACCTTGTTTGCTGAAAATGCGTCGTACAAATTTTCAAAATATACTCTGTGTATAATAATGTATAAGAAATGTAATTAATTCGCTATTTCTTTAAATACATTTTTTCTTTCTTTCTTTCAAAACTTAGAAAATAACAAACTTGAAATCAGTCGTTAACTGAAAATCTTAATTAGTTACCTTTCAATTTGGAAAATGTCATGAATTAAAAAAAAAATGACTTCAACTCATTTTTACATAGATCCTATTACGGGGAAATAATTAGCCCCTTATATTGTATCACCTTTTTTGAGTAAAAGGGAACCTTTTCCCGGGTGAATGCGAATCTTTAATTCACCGGAAGTGGGATGAATAAATCATGACGTCACTTCCGCAACCCACCCGCCAAATTAATTTATTTCTCGTACGACACAGAAATTGCTAATTAAGGAGAAATATTATAAGAGAGAGAGAAATGTTATAGGACTGGATGTATTTTTTTCAGTTTTGGCCCGGCGAACGACATACGCCTGATTCGAGTTACAGTATTGTTACGAGTTGCAGGACTCGAATTAAAATGCCGTTGGAATTATTATAGAGTTTATTAGAACTATACAAACACGTATAACACAGGTACAAATATAACCGAACACACGAATCCCCAGCCTAAACCATCCATCATCATTAACACCAACTGAAAATTTTTCATGTCACAACAATTAAACAATAAATTATAACACTACACAAAGTCACAAACACATAACTAACAACAAAACTTTTACACATACTAAAACCAACGCGCACTACCGCCGCATTGCATTACACGCACACTTCACAAACAAACCAAGACACACAAAGAGCCTAAAAATTAATAACCCAGGCACAGAAAAGAAAAAAACAACACACATGGCACTAGATACGACTATATATAAGTATAGATATAAGGCCAACACTGCACATGCACTTCCTCACAACACCAGCATGTAACAGATACACTCTACATTAGTATAAGTTTAGTATTAAAACTAGAATAAATTAATATAATAAGTTATTCGTAAGACATATATATCTCAACACAAAAATAAATAAATTAATGTCACACACATGAACCTAAATAACTAAGAAGCGAGTTAAATTCAAAAAATTAAATCTAGAAATTAAGTTGTAAAAAAGGGTACGGAACTCGAGTCCGTAGAGTTGTTCATAATTTAAAAAAAAAAGCGAACCCAACAAGTCCAAACGTAATGCAGAAATTCGTAATTCCATAGAAAGCGCAAAGTCCGTCACTAAAAGATTCCCGATTGTAGTACACACGTCTTGTTTCGAGTATACACTTGACATCTTTGTCTTCCGTGATCACGGCCACTGAAAAGTGGCCGAAACGTCGGAAAAACCAAAAGTCAAATTAAATTACCGCGCTTAAAACCGTTAAAACGTAGTTTTATTATGACTTAAATTTACTTGATTTCTAAACGACAGGACGAACATCAAATGTTTGACAGGTAGGAATAGTTTCTAAGGGAAATCGAAATTGTTGTTTTTACATCCAAGCATTTTTTTGATATTTACTCACCTTTTAAACCTTCCCTGAACTGACTGACAAACAATTTTTAAAACAATTATCCAAATCAGTCCAGCCGTTCTCGAATTTTAGCGAGACTAACGAATAGCAATTGATTTATATTTATATATATAATTCTTCTGTACGTGTGTTGTCACAGTGAACTCCTAAACGGCTGAACCGATTTGAATGAATTTTTTGTGTGTGTTCAAGTGGATTCGAGGATGGTTTAGATTCACAATTGATCCCGGTAGGTGGCGCTGCAATCGGGTTCTAAATTTTATTTCTTCAGGGCAGAACAATGTCTGCCAGGACAGTTAGTATATATATAAAAATCTAACAATTTCATGATTTTATTTTAAACTCACTACATTATTAATATTTTAACCAAGATCATAACGCGCAGTGAATTATCAACTAAAGGAACACAATATAAAATTGAAAATACAATCAAATTTACACTTTAATACTAAAATTACAAAGTTTAATTTACCTTTAAGTAATACAGCCTGGAGATTAAGTATAAGTATTTGATATTATAAACCTTATTTTAATACTGATATAGTTCAAAATTAAACTGCCTGTTACAAAGTTGACAAATCATCGCTTAAAGTGTGTACTGATGATATTATGCGTGGACACGCTTTGGAGGCCTTGTGTGTTTATATTTCCATATATTTAAACAAATATAAACTCTATTAACGGTTAATAAGGTTGGTTTTCAAATCCGTTGCACCAAATGGAAGACCATGAAGATTTCTCTATATGTCAGTGTTTACATTGATCACGGGACAGATTTCAATCCCTTATGAATATTTTTAAAGTATTTAGAACATATACTAATTGATTTATATTGTGAACAGTATTAAATGAAACTACGTTTTAACGGTTTTAAGCGAGGTATTTTATTTAATTTTTATTCCGATATTCCGGCCATTTTTCAGTAGCTGTGAATACGGAAAACAAAGATGACAAGTGCAATGAGGAATGGTAAAGTTTTCATGTCGCCTAACTAGTTCATTTCAATTTACTTTTAATTTTTGTTTATGGTTGTCATTTACTCTATGGGAGCCTGATCTAATTTACCACCGCTTGGGAGTTTTTGGTGGGAACTGAAAGGAGACGTTATGCTGTGCAGTTTTATTTTATAAAAATGTGTAAAATTACTCTAAAATGAACAATAAGTGTAGGATATTGATAGTTTTTGAGTAGTAATTATGTGTTTTTGCTAGAAATGTGAACTATATAGCCTAATGTGGCCTTTCGAGTTTTCACCAGAACTCCGTTGAAAGCTGTGGATTGTAGCCTACAATACAACTGCGCCTGGCTTAAAGGCCTAGTTGCCAAGCCTTAAACATAAAATAAATAAATTTACCACCGCTTCGCAACATGTTGTGACTTGAAGAAAAGAAGCGGCGCAAGAAACTTTTCAGCAAACATGCCTTGCTAATAATAATTAGACGGCCTCTGTGGTTAAGCGGGCTAAGCCTTTGCCGGCGTACCTCACTGCAACGCAGAGGTTCCGGGTTCGATTCCTGGTATAGTAAATTTCGGAAACGTATTTTCTCCATTATTTACTATGGTCTGGGTGTCTGGGATCGGCCCCAGAGTAGTCCGTTGTATATTACCCATAACACAAGCGTAACTTGCTTAATCTGGGGATATACAATGTGTGTGTTTGTCTGCCGATTAAATTAATTTTATATAATATTAAAATGGGTGGAAGGTAAAATAAAACGATATATTGTCAATCAAGGTTCTCTTTTTATTAAACCGTGGTTAGAGCACTTGTGCATATTGTTACAATTACCACCTGCTAACAACAGTGAAGGAAAACATCGTGATGCAACCTACACATCCGTATAACCGATGTGTCAAACCTGCCAAGCCGCCTTGGACAAGCGTGATAGGTATACTATCCGTTCCCCCCTATAATGGGAGGTCTGAGCCCAGCAATAGGACAACTATGTGCTGTTATATAGTTCACTTGCTTTCCACGCACGCACCGCAGTGCGCGGTCACGAATGCTGGGTGAAAAAGCATGCGACGCTTAGGCATTTTTCTACTTTTACTTGTTAACGGTGAAAGAAAATAACGTAATGAAGCCTGCACATCGAGATAACCGATGTGTCAAATTCACCTTGGATAAGCATAGGTATACTGTCCGTTCCCCTAATAAATGGGAGGCCCAAGCCCTGCAGTTGTACGTTTATGGGCTTTTTTTTTTATTGCATGAGTTCAGCAGACAGGCAGACGGCCCACTTGATGGAAAGCGGTTACCATCGCCTTTGGACATTTGCAACACCAAAGGTGCTACAAATGCACTGCTGCTCTCTTAAGGGACACTGGAACCTGGTCACTAATGCCGGAACACAACTCAAGGTTGTTATGGCGACATACTTTAGACCAGGGATAGTAGCCGTCCAGTCGGGCAAATGCCCTACCACCTGGCTGTGGTTTGTTCTGTCGCCTCTTACGACAGGCCGCCCGGCCGCAGGAAATTGTATTCTTTCTCCGTTCCTGCACGGATAAAGAGGGCTGTCATTATTATTACACTATTTGACAATAACAGGAGAACACACCTTCCTTCCGAATTCTAGCAATTTAGAAAAAAATGATCTTCAAGTAAAAATTGGAGATATACACGGAAGGACATGATGGAATTGTAACGGTCTACGAGTCGATACCTAATTAAAAATGGATGTTTTAGAATTTTTGTCTCTATCAGTCTGCCTGAAAATTTATCAGGGATAAGCGCTGACACTTGTCCCTCAGAGGGTGCCTCCTGTTAATGCCTGTCCGGCATTTTATAGTGCATACGGGTACGCATGCCCGAAGTCCTGCACGCGGCCACTATTACTTTCCCTTTGCTCCGTGACAGTGGTGTCCGCTTTCTCCTTTTATCTCCTTTTATCCGTGCAGGAACGGAGAAAGAATACAATTTTCTGCGGCCGGGTGGCCTGTCGTAAGAGGCGACAAAATAACCCACAGCCAGGTGGTAGGGCATTTGTCCGACTGGATGGCTACCACCCCTGGTCTAAAGCATGTCGCCATAACAACCTTGAGTTGTGTTCCGGCATTAGTGACCAGGTTCCAGTCTCCCTTAAGAGAGCAGCAGCGCATTTGTAGCACCTTCAGTGTTGCAAATGTCTATAGGCGATGGTAACCGCTTTCCATCAAGTGGGCCGTCTGCCTGTCTGCTGAACTCCTGCAATAAAAAAATAAAAAAATTCTCCTCATCTTAGTATCCTTCATCTTTACTGCTTCCCACATACCATTATCCATTTCTGGTTTCCCTATACGGGTTGTGAAGGTCGGGCGGCAGCCGCTACACTTAAAAACATAATACGCCGTATCATTTATGGATAGATTTGGACCCTGGGCGTCGCAGTGATAAAGCACTAACACTGCTCAATGGATTTTAATAAAAATTTCAAGGATTTAAAGAAGAATGATTTGGTTTTTCGGAAAACATGAATATAAAGAATGAGCCTCGCGTGAACAAAGACCACACAAACATCTGAAAAATTGTTTGTTAAATATATATTTTACGTAGATTGGCAGAACTTAACTTTTATCCCAGGAACTAGATCAAATCAAATGCATTTATCTATACATATATTAATACGTGAAGCAATACACATACTCAAACCTACGCACACTACCATCGCATTGCATTACACGCACACTCCACAAACAAACCAAGACACACAGAGCCTAAAAATTAATAACCCAGGCACAGAAAAGAAAAAACAACACACATGGCACTAGATAGGACTATATATAAGTATAGATATAAGGCCAACACTGCACATGCACTTCCTCACAACACCAGCATGTAACAGATACACTCTACATTAGTATAATTTTAGTATTAAAATTAGAATAAATTAATATAATAAGTTATTCTGAAGGTACACCACAACATAAAAATTACTAAATTAATGTCACACACAGTAACACAAATAAACAATAAGCGTGTATGGAGTAGAGATATTAATAATAATTTAAAAAAAAATGTGAAGCAAGAACGTTGTACCCCTTTTTACGAAAATTGCGCGGACGGAGAAGTATGAAATTTCGCACACTTATAGTTTATATAGAGAAGAAGCGACGAATGCTAACATTTTTTTAAAATTATGCATATGAAATATATTAAATCAATAAAAAAACATTACACACGCTATCATGTATTTGACACACACACGCATATATACTCTTTTGTTTATTGTTTAAGTCAAATTAACAGTGTATGTAGCCTTGGCGAAATCTGTGATTATAGAAGTATAGTATATACATACATACAAACTTCACGACAGTTCCCTTGCGGGGTAGGCACGAACAACAGAGCGCCATTCATGCTTATTCTTACACACCTCACTTGCTTCTTTGACATTCATAGCTCTTGTCATGCACGCTCGTCTCTTCTTAAGGCTCCTGACATCACCTTCTGCTAGTACACGATCAATTTGATCAGGGAAGGTGTGTCGTGGCCTTCCACGACTTCTGCATCAATCCACTTTTGCATTGTATATCTGTTTAGTCATTCTTTCATCATGCATTCTTTCTACATGCCCGAACCACCGGAGCATTCCTTTCCTTACCTTCACCCCGACGCTCTCTTTCAGACCAACTCTCTTTCTTACTTCGGTATTACGAACGCAGTAGATGTCTTTGACATTAATTATTATGGTCGAATTTAGAACACGGACGACCACTAGTTGGCATAAAAACATGGATTATATAAACATTACATTTTAGTTTAAAATCTTACACATGTTCTTGCCAAATTGGTGTGCACTAGTAGTGCATCAGACTATGTATAAAGTCCACTGTGACTGTCAAACATTTCTAAACATCTCCCAGCCGTCCCGTAATCAGACTTGAGGCAACACTGAACTGTCCTTTAATTCACAATACAATTACAAAACGGTCGTTTATCAAGCTTGGCATTAATTTATTTAATAAATCAGTTCGGTAGATGCCGGTGTTGCCATTAGTCGAAGTCCGGGAAGACGGGACGGCGCAAGACGCCCCGAGCGACCCTGGTGTAGAACTAAGACTGTACTTATTATATAAGAGAGCGGAAGCGGTTTGTAATGTGTTATAAACAGTTGTGTAAGGTACTTGCACTGCCATAAATCTTTTTGACCTCCATAGTAAAAAGATACCTATGTACTCACAGGCGGTACATTTAATTTACAACCTTAAAATATCTTCATAGTAAAAAGTTTATGTACAAGTATTAAATTAAGTAGTATATTATTAGTGTGAATAGTGTGTACTGATTGTGCCCACTTTTATATTCTCGACTGTCTTGGATCCAAGGCCTTTTGATTATCGACTAAATGATAAGATGGCAGTGATAGTTACAAATATTTATGGTCACATCTTGTAATCTCTGTAAGATAACAAAATGGAACATATAATGTTTTAAATATTCGTATGAAATCGCTTAAATTGTTTCGGATCCTACTCGAGACAAAGTGAGAAACGAAAATTCTGAAAACGGTTATTTATAATTAATTTATTTGTTGGTATATATGACGTTATTCTTTCAATAAGTCGCAATCTTCTTCAGAATTACCTGCAGCTGCCATAACATTAAACTAATTTTAGGATCCTTTCTCTAAGTTCGGTGAAATCGGGGTGGTTTAGTATGAAAAAAGATTCAGAATCCTTAGCTAGTCATCTGTAGCTGGACCTTAAACCAGTGCAGTGTAATAAGGACTTGAAACCCGCTCCCGCTCTCTCTAAGCACCTTGTGCACAACCAAATACAAATGATCGCGTATGACTATGATGGATTGCTGGGGATGCAGTTTAACTCAATATTAAAATATCTAAGTAGTTTTAATTTGAAGCCTTGGATCTTGGAATGAGCCTGCTAGATTTATTGATGGATCGTCAAAACGCTTATGGAAATTGAATTTAAATTAATCGTGTGAAGATTTTAGATTTTTAGTAAGAACATCATAAGTATCTCTATTATAGAGTTAAATATCAAGATACCTAAAGCAGCAACTTTTGGAGATTCACTCAATAAAATTGACATGTGTCTCGGACATACTACATACATACATACATAACTTCACGCCAGTTCCCTTGCGGGGTAGGCACGAACATCAGAGCGCCATTTAGGCTTATTCTTACATACCTCACTTGCTTTATTGACATTCATAACTCTTGTCATGCACGCGTCTGTTCTTAAGGCTCCTGACATCACCTTCTGCTAGTACACGATCAATTTGATCGTGGAAGGTGTGTCGTGGCCTTCCACGACTTCTGCATTCATCCACTTTTGCATTTTATATCTGTTTAGTCATTCTGAAACTTATTAAATTCGTAATATGCGAAAACATAGTTAAAACATATTGTAATAGAAGGAAAAAGGATCCTATCGTATTTAAAAGAAAAATAAAATAAATCAAACAAAGATTATACATAACTACCACTTATTTCACCAAAAGTAGTGTTTTCATCTTTATTTTTGAAAGAAACTTTTAATATATAAAATATGTCCAATCGGAATTTCTTGATTTCTATCAATTTTAGATGAAGTAGAAAAAATTCAATTACAATTCAATTTCATACAAGATTGCCTCAGATTTATACCTGGTGCACGCTTGATCAACCTTCAGTTACGGACCTCCATTGTAAAGACGGCCCACAGTCCATAGACATTATTTTTTCACGCACCGCGCTCAAAGGCAAAGGAAATAAATCAACATGCCTCCGAAATCACCCTCGCACGAACCATAAAATTCCGGGCGCATTGCTAATAAAATCGTAAGCCACCCCAACGAAACGTGTACAATAAATAAAATAGAGTAATTAACTCTATTCATACAACAAATTATCCGTATTTATAAGCGCCCCGAAATTTTGCGAAACGAAACTTTTTGGAGTGAAACAGATCAAATAGGATGAATTTGGAGCGCGAATTTGCTTTTGACAGTTTGACGGCGGCCATGTTGTATTGTTGTTGCAAATGGCGATCGGGGGGCAAAATGCCGGATATCGCCGACATCTGTGTAAAGAAAGGATCAATCCATTTTAACATCTGTCCTAATCCTTAATTACTTGCTAATTTATTGTTATGTTTTGTAACGCAGCAAAAAGTGTTGAAAGAAAATATTATTACAGGTTCACTGTTCATGATGTTTCATGTCATTTTAGTTATAATTATCATATGAGGATGTCCACGCGGTTCTTTTCGCTTAAACTTTGGATCTGTATCCAATTGAAACCATCCCGTGTTCCAGATACAATATATCATATATTAATGTGTACGTTGTTTTTAACGAGAGTAAATTTGGGGATAAGTTTGAATGGAGCGTTAGGTAAACTTCTAGGCACTAAGAACCTCAGCCAGAAGGCCCAGCTCGCCATACACACGCGGTGCTGGTACCTACGCTCACGTATGGAAGCGAGAGTTGGGTATGGAAGAGAGAGCATGAAAGTAGAGTAAACGCGGTTGAGATGCGAGCACTGCGCAAAATCTGCGGAGTGACGCTCGCGGACCGCGTTCGTAATACCGAAGTAAGAAAGAGAGTTGGTCTGAAAGAGAGTGTCGGGGTGAAGGTAAGGAAAGGAATGCTCCGGTGGTTCGGGCATGTGGAAAGAATGCATGATGAAAGAATGACTAAACAGATATACAATGCAAAAGTGGATGGATGCAGAAGTCGTGGAAGGCCACGACACACCTTCCATGATCAAATTGATCGTGTACTAGGCGGAGGGTGATGTCAGGAGCCTTAAGAATAGACGAGTGTGCATGACAAGAGTTATGAATGTCAAAGAAGCAAGTGAGGTGTGTAAGAATGGGCCTAAATGGCGCTCTGTTGTTCGTGCCTACCCCGCAAGGGAACTGGCGTGAAGTTATGTATGTATGTATGTATGTTGTTTTTAACCGACTTCAAAAAAGGAGGTTTTTTTTGCTTTTTTTTTATGTATGTTCACCGATTACTCCGAGATTTATGATCCGATTTACGTGATTCTTGTTCAGTTTGATGCGGAATAGTTGCCATTTGGCCCCCTAAAAATTTAACATGGTTTGACCCAGTAGTTTTCATTTTACGAACATTTTTTTGTTCCCGTTTCTTGGGACCTATATTTTTTAAGGAGCGCGGCACCTTTCGTATGTCTGTCTACCCATACATAGCTAGAAACTAAAAAGTAACAAATAAAATAAAAATATATTATCTAAAACATCTTGAAGTCGGTGCAAAGTAAAACATAAAAATTACTATATTTTTTGAAAATTACTAAGCACCGACTTTAAAATGTTTTAGATAATATATATTAATAATAATAGCTTTAGAAATAAGTTATTTTATACTTTTTAGTTTTTGAAGTCGGTTTTTTTAAACGAAGTTTTTTTTATTTTATTTTCCTTAGAAGATGATTTTAGTGTAACGCATTATTTTAGCAATCAGCTACATTATTAATGATATTTCAATGTCTAATCAATTTAATAAATATTTAAAGTAAGATATTAAAGTAGAAATTGTTTAAATTAACACTCTAAATACATATGAACTAAAATTTTATTAAAAAATATATCACGTAAGCTTCAAAATTTTAAGCTAGTCTATATCTATATAAATAAACAAAATTGAAGTGCCTGTTTGTGATCAAACGTCAATTTTTTTTTCTGTCTTTCTGGATGTTCCGGCTAATCTCTGAAACGGCTAGACCGATTTTGACGTGACTTTCACCGGCAGATAGCTGATGTTATAAGAAGTAACATAGGCTACTTTTCAAATTAGGATTCCGCGGAAGAAAGTCCACGTGGATGAAGTCGCGTGTAACAGGTAATCTATACAAATAAACGAAATTTAATTGTCTGTTTGTAGTGTCAAAACAACAACTTTTTACTAAAAGCATATGAAAGTATATACGGCACTTATATCATAAAATCAATTTTTAAATTTTTTGTCTGTCTGTGTTTGTTCCGGTTAATCTCTGAAACGGCTGGCCCGATTTTGAGGGCACTATCATTGTCAGGTAACTGATATTATAAAGAGTAACTTAGGCTACTTTGAAAACTAAGGATCCATAAAAAAAAACCCACGCGGAAGAAGTTGCGGGCACAGATAGTCTTAAATAAAATATTAAGCAAATTATGTTTTGTTTTTAGAATACATCCAATAAATGCATTTACACTAGAAACACATATTTTGAAGAATCTTACGTGACATTGCAGGGGGAGGGGGGAACTCAAGATATCTCACCAGGGGGAGGGAGGGGTCGTAAAATCTCCAAAATCCCTTCACGTAATTTATGGACGCCCGCTAATGAGTTCTCTTTTGCGATGCGCATGTTAAAAATGGATGCAAAGCGCTAAATTTTAACTAGTATTACACTTTTTTTTTAACTGCACATAGGTAACAAAGTTAAACATCACCCTTTCAAGTTCCCATCAAAAACTCCCTTCGAAAGCTTAATTTTTTATTTTTTATTTTTATTGCAGGCGATCAGTAGACAGGCAGACAGCCCACTTGATGGAAAGCGGTTGCCATCGCCTATGGACATTTGTAACACCAATTTGTTACAAATGCGCTGCTACTCTCTTAAGGGAGACTGGAACCTGGTCATTAATGCCGGAACACAACCCAAGGTTGTTACGGCGACATAAATTTCTAAATTATTAAATTAAATTAATATTAAATTAAATACTACTTTTACAAAATATGTGTAGCAAAAACATGATTTAAAAATCTCTAGAGCTATTTTTGATAGACATGCAGACACATTTACACAATTTCTTTAAACAACGAAAGCAGGAAGCAATGAAACCGAATAGTCTATTATAGTTATTTTAACTTCGCATTTGTTTAACATAACGATAGTTTCAGCTCCAATATCAGTCATAAAACTGTCTTGTATTAATAACTAATTAAAGTTCGTCGCACATAAAGATGGCTTAGTAATCCGTTAATATTTATCAGATTACACCAACAAACCCATTGGTTAATAAAGATGTGAGCAGTACACAAAAGTGAAACTGCGTCACGCCAATCTAACGTTAAAGTTGAAGTTATAACTCATGTATCTTGTTAACTTTGTTCTATATACTTCAAGAGTGTGGAACTCGAATTAAAATGCCGCTGGAAATACTATAGAATTTATTAGAACTATACAAACACGTATACCATAGGTACAAATATAACTAGACACTACTAGTAGAAATTGCACGATTCAACAACACGCGCAGAGTACGTCACTATATCGCTTGTCGAATGTACGCCGTACTCGTATCGTAATCCTCGCTCGACTGCCCCACCCCTCCGTTCGGGCATTGTTTTATAGTAAACTGTACAATATACAATCGATTGCGTGGGCTGGGTTCTTCCAATAAAATGTAATTTGCACACCTGCGAACGGCCAACAAAGTCGAAAACAATAACAATAAGGATTAGTTCGACACTAATGACGGCCATAAAACAAGTAGAAAACAATAGCATGTCTTTCTTAATTACAAATTCTAAACACAAAGTAAACAAAAGAATTCCTAAATCCGGGAAGGCAATAAACTGCGCTTTACGACAGGCAGCTGTGCGTATATCTTCGACGGCATGTAACAATATTATTTACTCCTAATAGTCCCCAGTACCTTAAGGAACGTTTTGAATTCCTTCGCCTGTCCACTGCCCACAATTGACACCCTAATACGTATCTAAAACCTATGACACCTGCATACACTTCATCCTATTATGATAATTCCTTTACAGTGCAGGCTGTCAAACTTTGGAATATACTGCCCCTTACTGTCAGAGACGCCAAATCCATACCAACATTTAGAAATTTACTCAGAAAACACTATTTGTCCACAAATAGCTATGTCTGATTAACACAATATAATCATGCTAATATATTTATTTAGCAGAAGGTGATGTCAGAAGCCTTAAGAACAGACGAGCTTGCATGACAAGAGTTATGAATGTCAAAGAGGCAAGTGAGGTGTAAAAGAATAAGCCTAAATGGCACTCTGTTATTCGTGCCTACCCCGCAAGGGAACTGGCGTGAAGTTATGTATGTATGTATGTATGTATATAATACATTTATCATAATAACTTATATATGACTATGTATCTAAAATATGTATTTATTTATGCATCTATTGCCTTTTTCCTGCACCACCTACATCACCTGATTCAAATTTCTTTAATTTAGGTTGACTGGAAGAGATCGCTTTGAGCGATAAGGCCGCCTATTGCCTAGAAAATATTGTAAATATGGTCTGTTTTTGTAATTGTACATTTTGGTGTGTTATTTTATTACCAATTTTAGAAGTATGTTGCACACCTGTTACTACAACACATTCTTCTAGGCATGTCATTTCCAGAAGGTTGTCTGGAAGAAATCTCCGTAAGCGATAAGATCGCCAATTGTACCATGTGGGCGATAAAGAATATTCTATTCTATTCTATATTAAATATATTAAAGGACTAGGTTTAAGTTATGGTGAACAATAAAGAGTTTTCATTCATTCATCCATTCATTCATATTTACGTATCTTTAGTTATATTTATTTATTTATTTTTAATGGAGTTTTGGCGGGAACTGAAAGGAGATGTTGTGCTGTGCAGTTTTATTTTCTAAAAATGTGTAAAATTACTTTAAAATTAACAATAGTTGTAGGATATTGATATTTTTAAGTAGTAATTATGTGTTTATGTGAGAAATGTGAACTGTATAGTCAAATGTGGCCTTTTGAGTTTTCACAAGAACTCCGTTGAATGGTGTGGATTGTAGCCTACAATACAACTGCGCCTGGCTTAAAGGCCTAGTTGCCAAGCCATAAACTTAAAAAAAAAATATTTTTAATAAGGATCACCAACAGTTTTGTACATTTAATCAGTTACTAGACTTATGACTAAGGTTTACAATGCGATGTAATAACTAATTATAGGTGAACACAACTTGCAGTATAATTTCTTCACTGTTATTTACTTAGACTCTAATAATAAATATAACAAAAATGTGTAGGGTATTGAAATTAGTCTGTCCGTCAGTCTGTCTAATACGTGTCCTGTTGGGCTAAACGACTCTTTTTATGAGTTTTTGGAGTCAAAGTGAATGTCAGTAACATCACCGCTGCTGTTGAGAATTCTACACATTCTAGAGATAGGTGAGTTAGCACCTAGTACTGTTGTTCTTAATGGGGGGAACCTGTAACCCCCCTTGGTTACAGGTTGTCGCGGGGGTTTCGAAGGGACTCTTAAGCGGAATTGGCTTAACAATTGGGGGCAATCAATGTTATTATGAAATAATTTATAAGCAAACATGGCATCTAAAATAATTCTACGTGTCTCCAGGGAATCCATTTTGAAATAAATCAATCTTTTCTGGTATGATTTTATATATACCTTTTGGTATCGTACAGTTTTTGATAAAATACATTCAAAAATTATTTTCATATAAATGTCATATTAATATTTTACTTTCAAAATATTATGATAAGAATTATTTTAATAACTTCTTAAACAATAATTAAAACGCTATTTGACTCCTTAAAGTTATGACGTCATAACTTGCGGCGTACAAATACAAGTAAAATTCGGCGTTTTGTATAATGATAAAAAGTGGTTCAACTGATTTAACTGTAACTACTCTATCATTAAATTAAATTAAATCAAGTGTACGCCGTTCTTTTTTTTTTTTGACAAATTTAAATCCGTTTGCGGTATTATTGCCGTATAGCGATAACTGTCTGGGCGTGTGCGACCGCCCGCGCCAGTCTGGACTTACCCTAACGAACGTGTACCTTCTTTTTTTATAAAAGACAAATTTTTGGATACAAATTTAGTTAAATAGAGTCTTTATTTTGATAAAGAAAAAAAATCAAATAAATCAAAAAGAATTGTTAAAATTATTAAAAATATGTTAAAGTATTAAGTTTAAAAAATTCAATGTCCTTATATTATTTTCTTTATTGTACACCAAAGCATAGACAAACAGAAGTAGAAAAATACAAAAGAAAAAAATACAACGGGCGGCCTTATCGCTAAAAGCGATCTCTTCCAGCCATCCCTTGGCAGGGGTTAATAGATTCTAAAACTGACGGTTCGGCTGGGCGTAACTATGTTCTAAATCTCAGCCTTTCCAACACATTCAAAGCGCAGGGTCGTCAGGGAGGAGGGGGTTTTTAGTGGGTATTGGGGTTGCTCGCCCGTGCAGCAACGCTCGGAGTCTTCCACACTATTCTGTGACGTCGATCGCGGACGGAGCGCTGCCAAGAGCATACTATTGCTGCAGTGTTATCGCCCCCGACCGACGCGTGTCGTTCCCCTAGCAACGACCCAGTTTGTGCGTAAATCGGTTAAGCATTTTCCCTCGCCTCAAAACAAAAAAAAAAAATTTCTAAAACTGACGGTGGTGCAGTCTATAAATAATGATGATAAGTATACACAGGGTATATAAGTACAAAAATAGCGTAATACATTGCAAAAATCCTGTTTGTAATGTACAAAAATGTTGTTCTAAGGAAAAACAATATATAGGTTACATTTTTTTTTATTGCAGGAGATCAGCAGACAGGCAGACGGCCCACTTGATGGAAACCGGTTACCATCCCCTATGGACAATTGCAACAGCAAAGTTGCTACAAATGCGCTGCTGCTCTCTTAAGCGAAACTGGAACCTAGTCACTAATGCCGGAACACAACTCAAGGTTTTTATGGCGCCATACTTTAGATCCAGTCGGGCAAATGCCCTACAACCTGGCTGTGGGTTGTTAAGTCTCCTGTAAACGACAGGCCCGGACGCAGGGAATTGTATTCTTTCTCCGTTCCTGCACGGATAAAATTTGTTATTACTACTGTCAGAAGCCCACTAAAAGTCCCCGTGTTTCTTCAATTCGCCTATAGCCAGGGCAGCGGGAAAAAGCAGTGGCCTGCTACGCATAACGATGTTCCTACACAAGCAATTTTATGAACAATGATTGCTTGGCAACAGTAATGGATCAATCTGGAGCAATTGCCATAAAATGCGGCAATTGTTTCGGGAATATGGCTTTTAATTGCTCCATATATTCCACATTTATCAATATCCACCATATGAGTTGCCGAATCTAATGTAATCGGTTTGGAAATGTTTAGGCAATTTTCTTTCTATCTCATTTGTACGTATAACTGCGTCTCGTTTTCGCGTCTAATTTTTTAAGTTGCTCAATATTTTATTTATTTGGTTCGTTTACAGTTACTTTTTTTATTTTTTATTGCAGGAGATCAGCTGACAGGCAGACGGCCCACTTGTTGTAAAGCGGTTACCATCGCCTATGGACATATGCAACACCAAAGTTGCTACAAATGCGCTGCTGCTCTCTTAAGGGAAACTGGAACCTGGTCACTAATGCCGGAACACAACTCAAGGTTGTTATGGCGACATATTTTAGACCAGGGGTGGCAGCCATCCAGTCGGGCAAATGCCCTACCACCTGGCTGTGGGTTTTTAAGTCGCCTCTTACGACAGGCCGCCCGGCCGCAGGAAATTGTATTCTTTCTCCCTTCCTGCACGGATACTTACACCATAACATTAATAATAATAATAATTTATTTATTTAAAGACAACACAGTCCAATACAAATATACATACACGAATAAACAGTCTAATTCAAATATAAACAAAAATACAAACTATAATGTTATTAGTAAATAGTTCTTTTTTCCTTATGTCTATGTTAGTAATTAATGACTAGCACTGATTTAGTTCTTTTAATGAAGGACCAAATCAGTGGGCAGTCAAATTTATCACCCTTCAGGATGCTGTTGCTGCTACCACGCAATCTGCCCAGTAACGTCATTGAAGGAGACAATTTAAAAGTACAATATTAGGATTAGTGTGTAGCCTATTACAAACAAACAAACACAACTACAAGCACACATTTATAGATTAAATGCAGATTATTAAATTTATTTTAGTAATATTGCGTGGTATTGTGTGGCCGTATCTCAGCAACAGCTTATTACCATCGCCCTAAATTGCTTGATGTACTTGTGACGTTGACGAGAATTGAGCAATGTAAGTTGCTCGTGTAAGAGTCCCTTAAGTGTGCGTCGTTCCTAGTCTAACTAAATAGCTGTTTATTTTGAGCACGCGGTTACTACAAGATTTACGAGGCGTTTTGTAAGACGACCCGTCGTCGTTGTTTTGTTCAGCGGGATTGTATGAATAAGTATTATGTAATTGTTTGTTTGAATTACGCACGGCTTTGTTCTTTGATGTTTAGGGCGTCTACTCAACGATTCCATTATTCTCCTTCTCTTTTTATTTAAAAAAAAACTAGCTGTACCCTGCAGACATTATTACCCTTAAAAAATAAAATTCTAGAAACCGATTGCAGCGCCATCAACCGGGACCTATTGTTAATCTAAACCATTCTCGGATCTACTTGAAAAAACACAGAAAAAGAATCATCAAAATCGCTCCCACCGTTAAAGAGGCGTTCAGCGGCGCCACTTACCGGATCCAATCGTGAATCTAAACCATCCCGGGATCCACTTGAACACACACAAAAATAATTCACCTAAATCAGACAAATGAAAATGAGTTTAAATGCAGTCACTATTGCCGAAATCGGCTGGGTAAGATCATAACAAATGAATGGCTAGCGCTAGATTGATGTTTTTTTAATGATCATTTTTTTATTGATGTATATCATATTTTAATACTTATTATCCTAGTCCAGACGAAGATAGTTCCAAAAACACACAAATCATAAAAATTTGCCCAGCCGTTCTCGAGTTATAAATGGTGTCTAACATACATACATACATACATAAGTTCACGCCAGTTCCCTTGCGGGGTAGACACGAAAACAGAGCGCCATTTAGGCCCATTCTTACACACCTCACTTGCTTCTTTAACATTCATAACTCTTGTCATGTGTAACATGACTTTGTTTTATATATATATAGGTATAAATATTACTCTGTTTTAAGTAGTTTCGTAGTAAGTTGGATTAAAACGAAATCCTTAAGAACATGTCTTATCCTTCTGCCCGTCTTTATATGCCATAGGCAGGTTTCCCGTTATTCAAAACGCTGTGACAATGGCGGGCGGAAATCGGACAGATGGACATGACGATTGTACAATAATCGTACCATAGAACAATCCGTCCCGTTTTTGGAAAAATAGTCACGGTGCTGAAACTTAAGGAAAATGTTTATCTTTCTCATTTATAATAACCTATTAATAGCAGATTGTTACAGAAGAGGTGAGTGACATATTTAGGCACGGGATGGTTTGGCGCACGAGCGTAGCGAGCTCGCTAATATTTCGAGTGCCTAACTAGGCCTTTCACCCGAGGTTAACACTCTGCTTTTCGTTTCGAATATGAGGAAAGTAAATAAAAACTGATCCGTTAAGCAAATAACTACTTCTCTAAAAAATCAGGCGTTAAATTCATATTTAAATCTGATGAAACGTCATCACGTACGTCACATATAAAACGTCAAGTTTTTTTTTCTATGGCATTCTACCAGCCAGTATTTTTTTTTTTGTCACTGATGATAGTAAATATTTAATTCAAATTTATGTAAATTAAACAATATTTCAGCGAAAAGTAATTTATAACTATAAAACGATGTTATAAAATTGATGTCAAATGTGAATGTCAAAGAGGCAAGTGAGGTGTGTAAATATAAGCCTAAATGGCGCTCTGTTGTTCGTGCCTACCCCGCAAGGGAACTGGCGTGAAGTTATATATGTATGTATGTATAAAATTGATGATATTTTTATTACAATTTATGCCGCGTTTTAACAGCAGCTGTAAAAAAAAGTTGGGACATGAGTCGCATGTATTATCTGTGGTTCGCATAGTTTTCTAAATTTTTTGAGCTGATAACCTATAGTTCAGCTGTGCTACACATACGCTTAAGAAAATGAAGAAACTGCATTGTAATCTAAGATCTGGCTCAAAGGCCTAGCTGCCAAGCCATAAACCTAAATAAAATAATAATCTAAATTTTTTGACAGCAGAGAGAATCGCTTCCCAGGGACGAAAAATACTGTTTTCATCCCTATGATTAGGCAACCCCAAGTGTACTTTCAGAATATGAGAAATGAAAAAGTTTATAAATACTTTGGAAAGCAACTAACAGGAATATCATAACTTATTTAGATTATTAACCTTTGAATATTCGATGCAGCATATCCCGAAGAAACTATCCCATCCTCTTAGAGAATAAGTCCTGAATTCATATCTAACGGATATGAAAAAGCACAAAAGTACTTACATATCTTATGTTAATAATATGGGTGCCTTTCCAAGGTCCTAAAGAATAGAACACACAACTGTACACAAAAAGTATATTTCACATTTATATAATAGTATCTATGGATGATAAGAGCCTAGCCACTTAGAAAAATAAAACTATTTAAATGACGAATTATTGGAGGTATAGACAATTGCCTCTTCGAATTTTAAAATAATAATTCCAACGAACTTTGCAAACTCAAACTTATAACCACTTATAACAAGAGAATGTTACCATTATCAAACCCAAACCAAAACCAGTGATATTAAGTTATCGTTATGAGGTATCTCTTAAAATTATTTTCATTCACCTATAATAGACAAATCGCGTGATGTATAAGGAAATGAGCTTAAAGTGAAATTTGTATTGAAGTAAACATAGTTGTCATCAATAATTTTTATATGTAACCAAAGCAAAACCATTTGCAACACCAAAGGTGCTACAAATGCGCTGCTGCTCTCTTAAGGGAGACTGGAATCTAGTTACTAATGCCGGAACACAACTCAAGGTTGTTATGGCGACATACTCTAGACCAGGGGTGGTAGCCATCCAGTCGGGCAATTACCCTACCACCTGGATGTGGGTTGTCTTGTCGCCTCTTACGACAGGCCGAACGGTCGCAGGAAATTCTATTCTTTCTCCGTTCCTGCACGGATACTCTACCCCTGGAATGCCGTACTTATTTTCGTAAAATGAGGTAAACGAATTTTTTTTTATATAAAAAAGTCACTTTTTATTTGAATTCTTCATTATTTTTCTCAGAAAACGTAACCAGTGCCAAATTCGGGATTTTACCATTGCCCAACAGTGGGCACGCAACATGAGGGTAGATAAAAAGCTCACGAGACAAACGGTTGTGTCGCCAACATTCCAGACTAAAGTTCGATCAAAAACCCCTTTAAGTGTAATTTTAACTTCTTCATTAGCAGTTAACAGTGTACGTAGGTGCCAGCCCTGTTCTGTGCTACATTGCCTTATTTAAAACAATACATAGATACACAGCAAAAACAGCGCTTACAGAAACGATTTCCATCCAAGTGGGCGGTCAGAACAGTTGTCACATACATAAATTACTGTGCCACAATGAAACTAAATATTAGAAAACATCAAGACATTTTACATAAGTTTTCAAAAATAATGTAGGAATGTCCACTTTGTTGTAAAGAAAATAAGGTAGTGTTGCTTTTCTTAATAGACACAAATAAGTTTGTATTGAAGTTTGACAGAAAAGGATAAACTGTCAATTTCTTTGTGATGTATGTCAGATGTACAAATAAATGAATGAATTATGACTTCCGAGAGATACTTTGTAAGATTACTGAGATGTCAAAAAAGTTTTTTTTTTTGCAAGCTTTTGGTCCGTTCTTTTATGATTTAGTATTAAATTTAATTAATTGTATGGTTTTTTTTTGTCGTGTTCCTTTTAAGGTTAATTAATGAATTTTGTAATGTACCTTCTTAATTCTAAAAGATACAAGCGGCCATTTGCTTAATTGAATAAAATGAATGAGTTTTGTTATTTTTCTATTTATCCTGGGATTACCGCCTGTTTTATATAGAGTAGTTTTCTATAATTTACCATAATTATATGTAACGATATATATATATATATATATATATATATATATATATATATATATATATATATATATATATCTCTCTTGTATGATGTGGTAATTGAGTAGATTATAATTTAAAATCTCTCAATTGTATAGACGGTATTCACTACATTTGATGAGATGTAAAACTTTAGATACAATTTTATATAATATAATATCTATATATATAAAACAAAATCGTGTTAGTTACACTATTTATAACTCAAGAACGGCTGTACCGATTTGGATGAAAATTGGTGGGGAGGTAGCTTAGAACCAGGAGACGGTCATAGGATACTTTTTATCCCGTTGGAACCGGTAGGTGGAGTTGAGATCGGGTTCTAGAATCCTCCTAATCACCTGGAGCGATTTTGGTAATTTTGTTTTTGTGTGTTTGAGTGAATTCCCGGATGGTTTAGATTCACAATTAGAACCGGTAGGTGGCGCTAAGATCGGGTTCTAGAATCCTCCTAATCATCTGGAGCGATTTTGTTTTTGTGTGTTTGAGTGGGTTCCCGGATGGTTTAGATTCGCAGTTAGAACTGGTAGGTGGCGCTGAGATAGGGTTCTAGAATCCTCCTAATCACCTGGAGCGATTTTGGTGATTTTGTTTATGTGTGTTTGAGTGGGTCCTGGATGGTTTAAATCCACAATTGGAACCGGTCAGAGCAGGACAACGTCTGCCGGGGCCGCTAGTATAAAATATTATCTAAAACTTCCGTACGATAATGTAACAAATTCTTGTCATTCATAACCTTTTTAGTTGAAATAGTTTATCAATGACTTCAATCCGCTTTCGGTCATGACAATTTGCTAAGTTCCTTGTACTTTTGCCAGGTGGTAGGGTATTTGCTCGACTGGATGGCGACCACCCCTGGTCTAGAGTATGCCGCCATAACAACCTTGTGTTGTGTTCCGGTATTAGTGACCAGATTCCAGTCTCGTTTAAGAGAGCAGCAGCGCATTTGTAGCACCTTTGGTGTTGCAAATGTCCATAGGCGATGGTAACCGCTTTCCAGCAAGTGGGCCGTCCGCCTGTCTGCTGAGCTCCTGCAATTAAAAAAAAAAAAAAAAAAACTGTAAAATTGTTGAAGGGATGGCGAGGTGTTTTAAAAATGTCGGCTGAGTGTGCCAGTTGAGTGTATGAAATGCATTTAGGCCGTAAGGTTCTATGGTAATAAAAGAACAGCAACTGGTCACAATAATTATAATCAGACAACCTTACGGTTTAAGAACGTTTCATCCACTGTCTCTACGCAAACATTTATAGAACACCTCGCCATCCCCCCAACAACTTTACAGTATGAGAAACCTAGCAAATTGCCACAACCGACAGCAGATTGAAGTCATTCATAAACCAATTTAATTAAATATGTTATGAATGACAAGAAT
Organism: Dendrolimus kikuchii; assembly: GCA_019925095.2. Taxonomy (NCBI): domain Eukaryota; kingdom Metazoa; phylum Arthropoda; class Insecta; order Lepidoptera; family Lasiocampidae; genus Dendrolimus; species Dendrolimus kikuchii. Next base: position 1,901,044 of record CM034396.1, on the reverse strand, counting down.
TTATTACATTATTGTTTGGACATTTTAGATAATATTTTATATAAGATGTTATATTTAAAGTTTTACATGTAATAAAATAAATCGAACACTGTAAATATCTATCACTTCTGCCAACATGAAAATAAAATGTAATGAATACCGTCTATATACAATTGAGAGACTGAATTGTAATTTACACAATTACCACGCAATATTAGGGATAAATATTGTTACATAAAATTATGGTAAATTATAGACAACTACTCTATACAAAACAGGCTCTAATCACAGAATAAATAAAAATATAACATTATTTTTATCCGTGCAGGAACGGAGAAAGAATACAATTTCCTGCGGCCTGGCGGCCTGTCGTAAGAGGCGACTAAACAACCCACAGCCAGGTGGTAGGGTATTTGCTCGACTGGATGGCGACCACCCCTGGTCTAGAGTATGCCGCCATAACAACCTTGTGTTGTGTTCCGGCTTAGTGACCAGGTTCCAGTCTCCTTTAAGAGAACAGCAGCGCATTTGTAGCACCTTTGGTGTTGCAAATGTCCATAGGCGATGGTAACCGCTTTCCATCACGTGGGCCGTCTGCCTGTCTGCTGAACTCCTGCAATAAAAAAAAACAATTAAGGAAATGACAGATTATATCGTTTAGAAATAAGAGGGTACATAGAATTAATTATTAACCTTAAAAAGAAACATGACAACAACTATGTAACTAAATAAAATCCTGCTGTCAGTGTCACTTCTCGCCTCCGTAGATCAAGTCGACTCCTTTCACTTGTACAATATCATGACGTTGTACAATATAATTTTTCATTTCTCATATTTTGGAAGTACGCTTGGAATTACCTGATCATAAAGATGAAAACAGCAGTTTTCGTCCCTGGGAATCGATTCTCCCTGTTGTCAATTTTTTTTTTATGTTTATGGCTTGGCAACTAGGCCTTTAAGCCAGGCACAATTGTATTGTAGGCTACAATCGACGCCGTATAACGGAGTTCTTGTGAAAACTTGAAAGGTCACATTTGATATAGTTCACATTTCTCACAAAAACACATAATTGCTCCTCAAAAACTATCAATATCCTACAACGATTGTTCATTTTAGAGTAATTTTACACATTTTTAGAAAATAAAACTGCACAGCACAACGTCCTCTTTCAGTTCCCGTCAAAAACTCAACAAAAAATTTGAAAACCTATCTGGACCATAGATAATACATGCGACTCATGTCCTAACTTTTTTTACAGCCACTATTAAATCGCGGCATAAATTGTAATAAAAAATAATATCAAAATTTTTGTATCATCGTTTTATACTTATAAATTATTATACTTTTCACCAAATTATTATTTAATTTATATAAATTTAGTTAATTAATCTTCAGTGACAAAAAAATACTGGCTGGTAGAATGCTACAGAAAAAGAAACTTACTTGACGTTTCATGTGACGTATTAAATGAGTTCATCAGATTTAGATATGGATTTAAAGTCTGATTTCATTAGAGAATTAGTTGTTTGTTTAACTAATCAGTTTTTGTTTACTTTCCTCATATTCGAAATGAAAAGCAGTGTTAACTTCGGGTGAGCGGCCTATTTAGGCACTCGAACTAGTAGCCAAAATACCTCATGCCTAAATAGGTCACTTTCATCTCTTGCGTAACAATCTACTATAGTACACTCGATGTTTTGTAAAGAAAAGATTAAAAGGAAGCTCCGGTAGATGTATTTCAGACAAGTTTCATAGCACACTCAGCGATATTAAACTCCTTTAACTTTCTCCCGTGTTCAGATAGTTAGTTGACTGCGTGCCAAATGCCTAACAAGCTAAATACATTGCTTTAAATTAAGCCTTATGTTTTAATGCTTTATTTACTCACCGATGATATAATTAGTCTATAGTTTTACATGAAAAAATAAATAGTAAGTGCAAGCTCTATAATGTTTGCAATAGTTACATGGGGCAATGTATAATGCTCTTCAACAAACTCTCAGAAAACGTTCAAATGCTTTTAGTAAACAAGTTTAAAAAGTTTGTAAAGCAACCTTTCAGTGCTAAGCTCTTTCAGTAATTATTCATGCAAATTACTCTGTTAAACCTTGTATTAGTTCAAAATACATTTTATAGAAAGACCAATAATGTATATCTATATATTAACACGTGAAGCAAAAACTTTGTTCCCCTTTTTACGAAAATTGCGCGGACGGAGGAGTGTGCAATTTCGCACACTTATAGTTAATATAGAGAAGAAGTGCAGAATGATATTGAAGGGTGACCTGTATAGGGTGGAGGAGCGAGATGGAATGCTCCTTCGTCTTAAAGGAAGATCTTCCAGCGAGGCTAATGTTGTTCCTCGCAGGCCTAGGCCCATCTGTTGTAGTTGAAATTTTGCATATATTCTTTGTATGGTTCCACTACACACCCCCTTGCTGAGACTGGAAGTCGATGGTAGACGAATGAAGTCGAGAGTTGTTCACAGCTATCAGTGCTTCTCGTAGTATGCCAATTCATTTGTCACTTTGGCAGTCCTGTGAGTCGGACTGGATGCAGTTCTAGTGAGTCAGAACTTTGTTGGTTGTCCCAGTGAGTCGGGAGAGCAGGAGCTCGTGTGTCGGTTTCCAATGCGTATGGAAAGACGGTTGAAGTGGGCGATTAGCTTCGCGCGGGTCACGTGGCTGGACTGTGTTGGCTGTTGAGTGGGTGGCCATCCACAGGAAGCAGCGTACAGCAGCCGTGATTTGGTTGCCGAAGTCGCCTGAGTGCGTAGCCGTGGTAGTAGGGATGGAGGTACATCGTGTTGCAGATGTGCGATCTAACCCTATAGTGGCTACCAGTGATGATTGGCAGTGGAGGCTAGCAGGATATACTCGGTGTCTAAGTTATGCGGAGAGTGTGGGTGATGATGATGGTGCTCGAGGTTGAGGTTGAATTGATGTTCTATGGAGTTGGAGGCTTGAGGTTGAAGTGAAATCTTGAAGTTAATTTTTGAGACTTGATTGAAGGTAGTTTGAGATCTTGAAGTTATTGAAAGTTGAAGTTACTTGATTGAAGGTTGAATGAAGTTATTGAAGATTGAAAGTTGTTGAAGTGAAGGTTGCGTGTTCGTTAGTCGAGGGTCACCAGTGAAGTTGGTTTAGAAATTACAAGGGACAAAGGCACTAGAGGAATGCAGGCAAGTTAAGTTGGCTATGCCCCGAGCCAACTTGCGCTTCTCCAGGATGATTCTAAGTCGACTAGTCTCAGTCGATCTCGGCTGTGGTGGCCCAATAAAGGGCGAAGTATCTCTGGACACCTCATCTAAGGTAGCCTCCGAGAAATCTTCAGCGACGCCAAGAAGCTAATTGACTTCCTGGAGGAGCTGGGATGGATGGAGTGTCGCATACAAAATAGGCGTTATGTCGTCGAGTTGCGGAAACCGGAAATCTTGCGAAATTGGCTAGTTCAGTTCTTAATATCGTTTGGACATCTCCTAAACTGACGCGTTATTACTTAACTGGTGTTGGAATCTCTATGACAGAGGTTTTACTGTGATCAGTAAGGCTTAGGACTGGCCACTAATAATACATTTTAAATATAGAACATAAATATTCTTTTTTTTTATAGGCTACGTTCCATTAGAGACACAGAACGACCACGTTCACGACCGCAATTTTTCCCGTTCCATTTGCTTGCCGGCGTTACAATCCTAAACCCAAGTGGAACCTTTATTCGACCCATCTCTTGCCATGGGTTGTTGTGAACGTTTTGTGATCGAAATTGTTAACATCAATAGTGACGTTTTCGCCACGACCGTTTTATCTATGCAGGAACGGAGAAAGAATACAATTTCCTGCGGCCGGGCGGCCTGTCGTAAGAGGCGACTAAACAACCCATAGCCAGGTGGTAGGGCATTTGCCCGACTGGATGGCTACCACCCCTGGTCTAGAGCATGCCGCCATAACAACTTTGAGTTGTGTTCCGGCATTAGTGACCAGGTTCCAGACTCACTTAAGAGAGCAGCAACGCATTTGTAGCACCTTTGGTGTTGCAAATGTCCATAGGCGATGGTAACCGCTTTCCATCCAGTGGACCGTCTGCCTGTCTGCTGAACTACTGCAATAAAAAAAAAAAAAAAGATCACAACGACCGCGGTCACCTTGTGGAACGCACTCATAATGTCGTATTTTTTCCCCTCCTCTATTAAATAATTATTATATTCGCACGTGTATTGTTAATTATTATAATATTCACGGTCCATTAAAAAAAAAGATTTAAATAACTATTTTACAACTGGAAAGTGTCCGTTCAAAGGATGATAATTAACTCACCAGTTCGGCAAGTGCTAACTAACGTAAATCAAGCTTTAGCATTATAAAACAATATACACTTTAAAGTTTCAATCCTAACATGACAGTTGAAACAATACACAATATTTAAAACATGTTTTTATTGTTTTCCTCAACTCGTAAAACTGTTAAACTACAACAATATCAATCACCAACCTGCGGGCGCATACTTGTAATAAAATAAATCACAACGAACAAACAGAACTGGGGACTTAACACTAAAGTATAATAAAACAACATTATCTGGCCGATCGAGATCTCGGGATGGGCCGTGTAATGCCAGACATTTCTACACTATAATAACGTTTATAACACAGATTATTGAGATAACTTGGACTATTAAAGCCAACCGGCTTGGTTTCCTAAACTCCTTGCGGGTTAATCTCCAAACCTCAGAACCCCTCGTTTCCATAATGCGCACTAGGCGGCTGCTTAATTGTTGATGAACTTTTTAGTTCATCACAGGCTGGTTTGGGTTAAATGTATAACTGACTGTTTACAACTGACTGTGTCGGTGAAACTGTATTGCGAGCGATTGAAAATTATATATTCTCTGTACAAATAACTCGTTTCTCTTCCATCTTCCATCTATTTTTCAAATGTCATTTTTTTTTTTTTATTGCAGGAGATCAGCAGACAGGCAAACGGCCCACTTGATGGAAAGCGGTTACCATCGCTTATGGACATTTGCAACACCAAAGGTGCTACAAATGCGCTGCTGCTCTCTAAATGGAGACTGGAACCTGGTCACTAATGCCGGAACACAACTCAAGGTTGTTATGGCGACATACTTTAGACCAGGGGTGGTAGCCATCCAGTCGGGCAAATGCCCTGCCACCTGGCAATTCAAAAGTTTTTATTCAAAATAAGTTCCACTGGAGAACACTTTTTGAAGGTCATACAGGTTAAAATTTAATTTTGCTTCCTAGGCCATGTACACCGCTTCGCAACGTGTTATTGCTGTTAAGAAGAAGAAGTTTCTCTTCCATCTTCCATCTAAACCACCATAATTAATGTCAGTTCATTAGCAGTTTAAAATAACAGATGATGGCTAATTTGGCTAATGGATGAATGACTCGCCAGCGGACAGCAGACAGCTGACATCTAAATACTAAACTTGTTAGTTGTCGCTTTTCGATATTATTTGAGAACGCTTAGCCAGTTGGCGAAGTGGTTGACATCTTTACTAACATCTTTGCTATAGCTCATGTGGAGTAGCCCTGGCTATAGGCGACTGGAAGAGACACGGGGGTCTTAGTGGGTAATTCCGGTAAGGGTCCATACGCCCTCACCCTGATCCTCACATAGTGAGATGTCCGTAAGTGAATTTCTCCTCGTCAAAAAAAAGCAGTTGAGAAAGAAAGAAAGAAAAAGTTTATTTCAAGAAATAGCGACGTACTTACATTGCTGACATGATCTTAAACATTAAAACATATTTTGAGAATTGTCACGCCGCATTTTCAGAAAACAAGATTTGCACTCGGCTTATTGCTGTGCCGGCATAATGTCCGACTCAACGCTGATTTTCAGTGCAAACCTTCCTTTTGGCCTAATACGACCCGAATATTTTATGAATTTAATTTAAAGACATCATCCGCCGGTCTCTTGTCACCGTTGGGGTTCCAGCTGTTCTTGATCCGAATGGATTCATCCGTGCAGGAACGGAGAAAGAATACAATTTCTTGCGCCCCGGCGGCCTGTCGTAAGAGGCGACTAAACAACCCACAGCCAGGTGGTAGGGCATTTGCCCGATTGGATGGCGACCACCCCTGGTCTAGAGTATGCCGCCATAACGACCTTGTGTTGTGTTCCGGCATTAGTGACCAGGTTCCAGTCTCCCTTAAGAGAGCAGCAGCGCATTTGTAGCTCCTTTGGTGTTGCAAATGTCCATAGGCGATGGTAACCGCTTTCCATCAAGTGGGCCATCTGTCTGTCTGCTGAACTCCTGCAATAAAAAAATAAAATAAAATGGATTGTGCCGCGACGATGGCAAGCGACCGGACGGAATGTCCTTGGTACCTTGGAAGATGGGACGCCCCTTAGTATGGGACGCAACGTGTGTTGATACGTTGGCAGCTTCCCATCTTCCAAATACAGCCGTCGCTGCCGGAGGAGCTGCCACACATCAAGAAACCCTGAAACGCCGCAAATATGCATCCATCGGTGACGGATGCATATTTGTGGCTTTCGAGGTTGAGACTTTGGGGCCATGGGGACGTGAGGCTTATCAACTTTATCGAGACCTTTCAAAGCGATTGAAAGAAATCTCGCGTTACCAAAGGGCTGGCCTATATTTAGGGCAACGAATAAGCGTTGCCATACAACGGGGGAATGCGGCCAGTATTTTGGGAACGCTCCCCACCGACAGCGATCTGGACTACATCTTTTACTTATAAATATGTTTATAGTAGTATTTAATTTCTAATTGTTTGTTTGTATTACATTGTATATTCAGTGTTTCAGGGTAATATTAATTTATTTCTAATTTAGTTTTATACTATGTAAATTTAAAGACTATTTAATTTGTAAATAATAATATATACCTACATAGAATAAACTTCCGCAATGCTTGAAGACTAGAGTTTTCGAGACAGACCAATAGTGTATACGTGTATCCGAACAACAGACAAACCGAAAATCAGACCAGAAATCTAAAAAAAATGCATCATGTTCTTCATCGTTTATATAGTCTATTCCAGTTGTGTTTTTTTTTCAATAGCTTCAATATACAGACACGGCATGATTAGAATTTTATAATATATCATTACGCTAAGACCAATAGGGGCAGAGAACCAATTAAAATGTTTCAAAATCGGGGGTTTTGAAAATAAATTCCACGCGGACGAGGTCGCGGGCACAGCTAGTTATAGACATATCTATACTAGTATTATAAAGCTGAAGAGTTTGTTTGTTTATTTGTTTGTTTAAACGCGTTAATTTCAGGAACCGCTGGTCCGATTTGAAAAATTCATTCAGTGTTGAATAGTACATTTATCGAGGAAGGCTATAGGCTATATTATATTTTCAAAAAAATTAGGGATCCTTACTAAAAGTCCAATAATGTAACCCAAGGTATAAAAATGACTAAAAAATCCTTATACGGCATGCGCTGCGAAAACTATTGATTATAGAACAAAACAATGTACTACCACTTTGCAGAACATATAATTGTCTACAAAAATATTGCGTAACCATATGTCTAACTATTGTAGTTATCTCACAATAATTGTTTTCTTTTATTTTTTTAAATAATTAAAATGCCGTCGCTTCAAAAACTCTTTATTTTGTACCTTGGTATTGATCCTTATCAAAATAAATTACTCTATATTCAAGACGAATTCAATACCTTTCTAGAACTTTTTGAATTATTCAATTCAGACGTTTCATTCAAAAGATATCGCGATATTTAAAATGTAAGTATTAGTGTTGTAGCCAAATATACTAATATATTGTTTGATTGAACGTGCTAATCTCAGGAACTACTGGGCTGATTTGTAAAATTCTTTCAGTGTTGGATAGCCCATTTATCGAAGAAGACTATAGGCTATATATCACCACGCTAAGACCAATAGGAGCGGAACACCAATGAAGAATGTTTCGAAATCGGAGGGTTTTGAAAGCAAATTCCACGCGGACGACATCGCGGGCACAGCTAGTAGATAGTATATAAGACAAATATCAGATCTTATAAGTAGTTGAAGCAAATATATTGTGAAGACAAATCATTAATACTAATAGTTAATAAAACTGTTGTATACCCTTTTTAACTGTGTTTATACTGTTAAATCTGCTTAATCGAATAGTTAATGTCTGAGATAAGCCAAATGCGAATTTTATGTGTTTTTAAGCATCGGCCGTACAGTTATCCTATGCCTTTGCAAATGTTTTTTGAAAATCTTAACTTTTTTGGATGTCGTAAGAAAGTGACAAATATTTCCAACTATCTCTGAGCATAGTGTTTAAATTATTAAATATAATGTTACCTTCACCCCGACACTGTGAAAGAGAGTATCGGGGTGAAGGTGAAGGTAAGGAAAGGAATGCTCCAGTGGTTCGGGCATGTGGAAAGAATGCATGATGAAAGAATGACTAAACAGATATACAATGCAAAAGTGGATGGATGCAGAAGTCGTGGAAGGCTACGACACACCTTCCATGATCAAATTGATCGCGTACTAGCAGAAGGTGATGTCAGGAGCCTTAAGAACAGACGAGCGTGCACGACAAGAGTTATGAATGTCAAAGAAGCAAGTGAGGTGTGTAAGAATAAGCCTAAACAGCGCTCTATTGTTCGTGCCTACCCCGCAAGGGAACTGGCGTGAAGTTATGTATGTATGTAAATATAATGTATTCTATCTCGCTCTCTCACAAACTTAGTCCTATAGATTTATATGTTTATCTCTAGTGTCGCATTTTTTCGTTTCATCGAGTTTCAAATCACAATGATTCTAAAGAAGTTTCACTTCAAAAATGACGAATGAAAGGTTTTATGTCCTTTTTTATTGCAGGAGTTCAGCAGACAGGCAGACGGCCCACTTGATGGAAAGCGGTTACCATCGCCTATGGACATTTGTAACAGCAAAGTTGCTACAAATGCGCTGCTGCTCTCTTAAGGGAAACTGGAACCTGCTCACTAATGTCGGAACATAACTCAAGGTTGTTATGGCGACATATTTTAGACCAGGGGTGGTAGCCATCCAGTCGGGCAAATGCCCTACCACCTGGCTGTGGGTTGTTAAGTTGCCTCTTACGACAGGCCGCCCGGCCGCAGGAAATTGTATTCTTTCTCTGTTCCTGCACGGATAAGAAATTTCCATCAGGCGAAATAGGTGGTGCAGAAAAAAGGCAAAAGATACATAAATACTCAAACTAATTTAAGAAATAAATTGTATATAATGTTGTATATATATATATATATATATTATTAGAATAGATAAATTATGTAAAAAACTTGAGAGGTGTCAAGGGACACCCGGATGGAACGAAGTTCCTTTCGATTAATTAGTGAAGGAATTGTAATTGGAATTGAGAGAGAGAGACAGACAGACAGACAGACAAACATGCGACGCCGCACAGCTTACAATAGCTTACTATAGCAACAAGTGTCGTGACAACTTTTCGTAAGAATTTTTTCCGTCTAGCCCCCTTTCACAACGCGCGATAAGGAACTTCGTTCCAATCAATTCATGTCCATGTAATAAACTACCGTTGAGAAATAAATATACAAGTACATACAATACACATATACAATAATACATTTCAAAATACGTAAGTTATTATAATAAATGTATTAATGCATGATTATACTGTGTTAATAAGACATAGCTATTTCTGGACAAATAGTGTTTTCTGAGTAAAATACAATCTCAACTAAAACTATACTACAATATGATTACACTATATCTATTGATCATAATCAATAACAGAAAAAACCCAGTAATGGCTATCCGAACGAGTTCAGAATCACGCGCATTGCAATAAAATAAGATGGCCTACATCGAAATATGGGATGTTATACTTCTTATTGTGTTCGGTACACTCATTCTGATATATCGCCGCCCGTAGAAATGGTATAACCATTATAAGCTGAGCTTATACGGTATTACATATCGTAGGTGAGTACCAAATGGTTTTGTGGTCGAAAGTAAATATGCCACCCACCATATTTTTCTATATTAGGGCTAAAAACGCATTAGGCGACTAAGTCGCGGCGGTCAGAGATCTAACTGTTGTTTGTAAATCTTCAACATCTATGTGTGTATGAATGTCAGTTCGGGTGGAATCTTGTAAGTTAAAGCGGAAAGCCCATACGAGGCCCTCAATGAACAATTGACTAGAGAAAAAATACTATATATATAATTTTTGTTATAAAAAAATATGTCTTTACCGATTTTTTTATTTATTCCAAACTTGTATTATTTTATAGTCTATACAAATTAATATTAATTAAAAATCTAAAATATCCTATAAATAAACCTAACTTAAAAATATATATACAATAGTAAAAAATAAAACCTATATTAAAGCCCGTCCAGCCCCACCAGACCACTGTCGCTGGGCATTGTACCTAGAAGGCTGGCGGCATTACCTCGCTGGATACAAAGGCTAATCCTTTGAGCGAGGTAAGCTCCAGCCTTCCGGTCTCCTGTTTTGTCCATTAGGCGTTTTTTAATTATTTTAAATAATTTGTGGGCACTTGGCCCCCAAATTATGTATTTACCTACATTGAAAAAAAAAGTAAATTTAATAAAAAACCAGGAAGCTGTGGCAAAAAATTGCCAGTATCAAACTCATGTTGGTATTATCATTAATCGATCGACCGAAATCGATCTACACACAAAATATGCATTAACATCAACGGCATATTTATGGGACTTTCATGTGGTTTTTATTACAAAACAAACTAAAACGAAACATAAAACTAACATGTACTGTTAAAAAAAGGAATATAATAATAATATTTTTCAACACACTTGCTCATAAAGTGGCTCTATGTTCACCGCAGTTAGGCACAGAATGACACCCATTATCAAACTGTGAGTAAAAAACATTATAACTCACTAGTGAGTTATAGATTTTTTTTTTAAATTTTATTGGTTGAGTTGCTTTGTTCTTAAAAAAGGTTTTTTTCAAAAAAAAAAGATCGTGTTCTATAGAACAAATAAATTAATGTTCCTATTGCTTGCTCATTTCATGCAACTTCTTATTTAAATAGATAATTTTAACTCGTACGTGTTTAATAAATAAAACTTTCACTCATATATAACTTTTTTTTATCTACTAAATAAAATGAGTTTTTGTTGTTATTTTATTCACAAGTGTGTTGAAAAACGTCGTATGATACACGTGTGTATTGATGATTACCGTCCTCGGCTCTCTTAAGACCCTCGCCTACGGCTCGAGTCTCAATGGCGCCTCGGCGGTAATCACCAATGTTACACACTAGTACCATAATGTACTATTAATTAGGTAGAAGAATAATCGACTTTTATTTTTCCTTGATAGTGGCTACACTGAATTGAATCTGACATGTCATTCTGTCATCCTGAGAGGCTAACTGACAATTCGCTTGTTGCTTACGCGCGATTCTAATGTGTATTGATCTTTCTTCGACTTCTTCTACTGCAACCTGGCTTTGTTATCCTTCAACAATTATCAATTCCTTAATTATCAAACAATGAAAAAAGGGAAATTTTTGAATTATTATTGTCTCACAGTTGTAGCAAAACATTTTCATATAGAAAAATAACCTAAAAACTTTTGTGTTTTTTAAATATATCTACAATAGTGGCGTCAATATGAACATAATTTTTAGATATCTACTACCATTAAGATTTAAAAAAACTCAATTTTTATTGTAATTTTTTATGTCCATTTGGGGCCTAATGCACTATGGAATATGAGCTTTCCCCTTTGACCAACTTCCCGGTTTCCAATTGAGCTGAAATTTTGCTATGTATATCGCGTGACAATGCAATAGTATGGTACCATGGAGCTGATCTGATGATGGAGTCGGATGATGGCCATAGGAACTCCTGTACTAAACAAGATAGACCCGTCGTATTTGTATTCGTTTTACTTGTCTTGGTTAGCACTCTGCTGCTACATGATATCCAGGATTTCAAATGCTTGTATTTAAAAACCTTTTTAAAAAAAACTTATTTTATACTCAGGAGGAAGGAGGGGGCAATAGACCAAATGCGGAGAGAATATCAAAAATGATCGCTGCAACAAACTGTTGAACGTGGACTGCGGTACAGGCGTTCCTAACTACCTCGTTAAACCTAAACCTGCGCCCTACCTGCCGTACCTGTGGAACGACACAGGAACTAGTATGCGCGGTTACTATCAACACTATTGTCATCCCATGCTCATTATTGGTTCATCCCCGATTGGTTAAGGTCTCCCCACTTCAACAACAGAGAAAATCCCCAACTGTACATCCCCGACCGCACGTACCTACATTTTTTTTGTTTCGTACCTCACCATGCCTTATGTCAAGACCACGGGTATACGATCTGGCCATTCCGCTCGCCCTGGCAAATATTTTGATTCATAAGCACAAGTATACCTCAACATACATATAAAAGCAACTGAGCGTTCTTGTCCGCCACTACTTGACAGCCTAGTACGATTGTAGCATACACGTGATATTGCAGATTACACTGCGCCAGCTTGAGCTATGAAGCTACTGCTCCGAGAGAATATGGCCCAGGGTTCAATTCTGCTATTACTATCTCGTCAAAATCGCTGGACACTGGCGTCTCAATTGTAGGTTTGCCTTAATTTAGTATTTTAGAAAGAATACAATTTCCTGCGGCCGGGCGGCCTGTCTTAAGAGGCGATTTAACAACCCACAGCCAGGTGGTAGGGCATTTGTCCGACTGGATGGCTACCACCCCTGGTCTAAATTATGTCGCCATAACAACCTTGAGTTGTGTTCCGGCATTAGTGACCAGGTTCCAGTCTCCCTTAAGAGAGCAGCAGCGCATTTGTAGCAACTTTGGTGTTACAAATGTCCATAGGCGATGGTAACCGCTTTCCATCAAGTGGGCCGTCTGCCTGTCTGCTGATCTCCTACAATAAAAAATACCTGAAAACGCGAAATAATGTTTAAAATTCTTGGTAGCTTTTTAATATTCATTTCAGCTAACTCCATTTCTGCTGATGGCGGTACCAATTTTGATCGAATATTAATCTTCCGCGACGATATCAAGAAGATATTGTGGATTTAGTAGAATACGAATTTTTGGCACTATCGTAATGGAATCGTACTTTGAACCTCTTCTAAAACCTAAGATGAGTGTGCTATGATATTATAGTTGTGATGTAAGGCTCTTGAATAAATATAACTTCACTCTTAAACTGACTTTTTATTTTCACCTTTGTAAGTATCTTTTTGTCGTACAAAATGGTCTCTCTTAACTGAATTCAAAAACCGTGTCTCTTTTTACATTTTTGAATTCCCACCAATGAGAGCGAGTTTTATACCCATCTCTCATTGGTTAGTCGTATCCTTACGTCCTGGCTAACACGGGCATATAGGCATTGAATAACAATAACAAAAGTAGATCATTATGTAATTGATAAATTAAATTTAATTAAATAAATAAGAAAATTGAAATAGATATTTATATATAATTTATTTTACGATTAGAAATTATGATTTAAACATGAATGGAAAACATAGCGTAGATCAAAAGAATGTTGTTGCTATGTTTTTCATAAGGTAGCACTTGTCAAACGTCAAAAGTCAAATGCCAAAGATTGACCTTGAACTTGACCTACTGTTGTTTATGAATATGAATTGGATTAAAATACAAGTTTTATTTATAATACGAAAGTTTCTGATAGACATGAAAATGAAATTCCATAAATGTATAAACAAATAATTGAGTTGGAAAACCGAGCGTGTGGTAACAATAGTTATAGGATATTAATAGTTTTTGAGTAGTAATTATGTGTTTTGTGAGAAATGTGAACATAGTTGTAGGATATTGATAGTTTTTGAGTAGTAATTATGTGTTTTGTGAGAAATGTGAACTGTAAAGTGAAATGTGGCCTTTTGAGTTGTCACAAGAACTCCGTTGAATGGCCCTAGCTGATTACCTACAGTTCAGCTGTGCTACACATAGGCTTAAGAAAATGAAGAAACTATATTGTAAACTAAGATCTGGCTTAAAGGCCTAGCTGCCAAGCCACAAACTTAAATAAATAAATAATAAGAAAGATACGAAGGAGTTTTTGGCGGGAACTGAAAGGGGACGTTGTGCTGTGCAGTTTTATTTTCTAAAAGTGTGTAAAATTACTCTAAAATGAACAATAGTTGTAGGATATTGATAGTTTTTGAGTAGTAATTATGTGTTTTGTGAGAAATGTGAACTGTAAAGTGAAATGTGGCCTTTTGAGTTGTCACAAGAACTCCGTTGAATGGCACTAGCTGATTACCTACAGTTCAGCTGTACTACACATAGGCTTAAGAAAATGAAGAAATTTTATTATAAACTAAGATTTGGCTTAAAGGCCTAGCTGCCAAGCCATAAACTTGAATAATAATAATAGAAAGATACGAAACTTCATGGGCGTGAGCTGCTTAAATTATCATCCAAACTTTGTTGAACAAACCTTGATTAAATTGATTCCTCTACCACTTACATTTATTCAGATTTTTTTTTCCATATAATTTAAAAGTTAAAGCGGAGATGACTCTATGGAAGTAAGTCTTTGTAAACCTAAAAGGGTCGTAGCCCATTAGAGACACGAGACACTCGAAGCACACCGCGGTCCACGGGTGGATGCCGCGTTGTCAATCATTGAACCTCGCATGGTCAACGGGTGAACGTCGCTTGAACTACGAATTACCAAGTAGTCTGTCAGCTATTGGCCTAGACGTGAATAACTCCGAGCAACGGGTCATCACCCAGTGGTTGACTTACCGTCCACGCGTAATCATTTATCGAGCGAAGCGATCCGGTGCTGGTCGGATGTCGGGTGGCTTTATACAGCTACGGCCTTTAGTCCTAACTAAATTGGTTCAATCCAATTAAATTTAAAAGCTGTAAATATTTTAGTGTAAAAAACTCTTATCACTAAGTGATTCTAACCGAATGACAGCTCTATTATAATTAATATTACCCACGAGGTCTATGAAAAATTTATCACTTGCTCGTAAAAGTCAATTATGATTGTTATATGGGCACCGTAAATCAATAGTTAATATATGTGGCTGGGTAGCAGTACTGCCAGTACTAGTATCTTTAAATACTGCTACTAGCAGTGCCCTTAGGTTTAAATACTGCTACTAACAGTGCCCTTAGGTTTAAATACTGCTACTAACAGTGCCCTTAGGTTTAAATACTGCTACTAACAGTGCCCTTAGGTTTAAATACTGCTACTAGCAGTGCCCTTAGGTTTAAATACTGCTACTAGCAGTGCCCTTAGGTTTTATTAAGGTTAGGAAGGTGGACACTCAAATCAACGCAGATATTTTTTATCATCTTACAAAACCTCACAGCCTTATATATTATGTACGAGCATACAAACCTCTGATGTCATAAGTTTGTACAAGTAAATGGAGCCTATCAGCGCATTGATTTTTGTTTATACAAAAATTAACACTATGTTTTAATGGTTTTAAGCGCGGCATTTTAATTCGATTTTATTTTTGTTACGACGTTTCGGCCACATTTCAGTAACCGTGATCACGTAAAAACAAGATGATATGGTTTTAACGCTTATTCTTTTATATGTAAACTAGCGGCCCGCCCCGCCTTCGTACGGGTATCTAAGATTTTTTTTATATAGCCTATGTCAAGCGGGGATAGTGTAGCTTGCTAATAGACTTCCCTCCTTAAAATACCGTTGCAGGGGCCCTCTAGCATCTAGGGAACAGAGGAGTCTTCACCCCTGTTGACGAAGTGATTTAGCACTGCTTCCCGGGGCATTCTCAAGCACTGATGCGCTAGAATCAGCGTGGGCGTAACTACGTTCTAAGTCTCACGCTCTTCCTGCCATAAGCGTGGGGCACATGGGAGGAGGGTGGTTTTAGTGGGGTATTAGCCCCTGGGCATTTGTCCATCGGTTCGAGTCTCCACACAAGCCTGTCGATTACTGTTTGGATTGCCCTCAGTGGAATGCCTCCATGATCGACTATGGTCTAATCCCTAGCAAAGGACCCGGTATGTGCGAAATGCATTTCCCCCGCCTGAAAAAAAAAAGCTTGTCAACAGTGAAAGAATTTTTGAAATCGGTTCAGTAGTTTCGGAGCCTATTCAACGCAAACAAACAATCAAATCTTTCCTCTTTATAATATTAGTATAGATAATGTCAGAATTTGCTGTAACATGTGTTTACAGATGCTTTATTCTGAGAAAAGATATGTGTGCAGGGCTACCCTAGCCTATTTGCCGCCGTAGGCAACCTCTAAAAATGCTGCCCCTACCGAAGCTTAAGAAAACTAAAAGAAGTCTTCTATATCTAGCTTTGTTTTTCCAAAACCCTGTTTATTCGTGTCGGGTAATTGTTGATTTCACTGCTCATATATTTTCTAGGTTTAAGTGAACGAATGATGATATGATCTGTGTTGCATTACAACGGGGAAATGCGGCCAGCATTTTGGGTAATCTCCCACGGGCAGCGATCTAGACTACATTTATTATCTGTGAATATCTTTGTAATACTTTTTATTACTTATTTATTTTATTTTATAGTGTAATTTAATGTTTCAGGTAGACATAATTTTATCATATTAAATCTTGTAAATAATAAAATAATTCGGAATAAATCAAGTATGGAAACTGTGAATGAATTGAAATATATTTTTGGGTGTTTTTTTTATTATTTATTTGGACAAAAAACAGTATTGTACATAATTTAGTGTTATAAATCTTATACATAAGTAGTTTCAATTAATACAACACCAGCATCACTTGCCACATATTGAATAATTGAAAATATTGTTACGACTTGCAGGACTCGAATTAAAATGCCGTTGGAATTATTATAGAGTTTATTAGAACTACACAAACACACATAACACAGGTACAAGTATAACCGAACGCAATAAGTCCAAACGTAATGCAGAAGATCGTAATTCAAATACACGCGCAAACCCGTCACGAAATAGATTACCGAATGTACACAAGTCTTGCCTCATCTCTGCATTGGGGCATTGCTTTATACTGCACAGATGCAATATGTCTGCCCAGCCGCGTGGACCGAATTTCTTAGAATCAGTTTGTATTTTTAAATCCGAAACACCTGGCAGTGATCACAATACAACAATAGGCCGTAAAAGATTACAATACACAATGGGCTATTTTTTTAATCACAAATTTTAAACACGAAGTAAAAAAAAGAAGTCCAAATGCCGAAAAGTAATAAAATGTGTTTGTACAGGTATGCAGGTGTGAATTTGTCTTTGTCGGCACCTAGGTCGTAACAATATACTAGCTACCGTAAGTAAAAACAAAAGAGAGAGAGAGAGAGAGAGAAAAAACGTTGGTATACAATAACTAAATAGAAGAAGAAGAAAGGGAGACCTCACCAGAACGCAGAGCTGGAGCCAAGATGAAGATTTGTGTGCTGTTTTTTTTTTTTTTGGGCTTCAGTAGTTCAAAGTTCAAGTGTTTTTGTAGTCATTTTTGCAGGCAATTTTACCGCCCCTAAACTTTACAACCGTGCTTACCGTCTCGAATTGCCCCTGATGAGTACCAAACGAGGAGTCATTATTATACCAACAAGAAAAATATATTTTAAAATAAGTGCCACACAACAGGAGGCCCTAAAACGCCGCAAATACTCAGCCATCAGAAATGGCTACATATTTGCGGCTTTTGGAGTCGAGACCCTGGGACCATGGGGGCCTGAGGCTCACAAGCTTTATCAAGACATAATCAAACGTCTGGTGGATGTCTCACGTGACCAAAAGACTGGTTTCTACCTCGGACAGCGCATCAGCATTGCCATTCAGAGAGGCAATGTGGCCAGTCTTTTGGGCACGTTTCCCACTGACAGCGGTCTAGAACTAGATTTTATACTTTAATTTTAGTTTGTATATATAGTTTATCTTTAGTTTAATTTATTGTATAGTCTAATTTATTTATAATTTAGTTTATTTTTAATTACCTATATAATAGTATTTTTAAGATAGTTTATAATTTTATTTTATATTAAAACTAAATAATTAAAAAGAGACAAAATAATATAAAATTTTCTACATTTTGAAGTCTTAATTGTATATAGGTCGGTATTTAAATATTTTACATACATCCAGTAATATGACCACGTAAATAAGTGCTACTTTATGATATTTACTACGCTAATCTGAATATTAAAATCAGCTGCAAACGCTTAACATATTGTTAAATAGAAGTGCATCGTAAACTCTATTATCGGTGACCTATCCAGATATGAAGAGCAGGAGCTTACTCTCAGTGTTGCCAACTAAAGCACTAAAATTTCCAAGAAAACTTTACACCACGAAAACCTTATTTAGGTAAAACCTAAGTTACTTTTTTATTTAAATATTCAATTAAGACACACAATTTTGTTAGAAAATTAAATATCTCATTATCTTGAATGAATCTTGAATTATATTATAAGCACATTCATATCAATTTGCGTTGTGAATTAATTTTTCAAATCAATTAACTTTCTCATTGGTAAAAAACTATTCAATTAAAGCGATCTATTTTATTATTTATTTATATATACATCTATGTTTGTAGAAAATGCATAAATGATTTCTCTATTTGGTGATAAATATTTATTTAAAAATTTTGTTGCGACAGAAAACTTAATTTCTAGCCTTAAAAATTGCGTTCGACTGGTAATTTATGTTTTAAAAATCTTGAAATGACAGCCGGCAAAACTTCAATGTCTCAATACGATAATATAACACATTTTAAAATATTTTTATAGTTTACGTGAAAAAGAGTGAACGTTAAGTACCTTGACTAGAAATATTGTGATGTTACTAATGATAAAGTTTCATTTGATTTGAATGTCAACTACTTGCTCTATTCGACCGAATTGACATCTTAAAAGTCGTATCTGTGCTCAAAAAATTACATGCAAAATAGCACTTTTCTACGGTCATATCTTAGTTAACGTAGAAATAAAGAACCTGGCAACACAGTGCATGTTGCGGCGTTAACGCACGCTGCGCCCACGCACGTCGGCCATGATTTGTGGCCGGCCAACTATTATCATAAACCAAAACCCATTGAGGACGCCTCAACATTATTTCCTATTATTCCTTTATCACTTTATCATACATTTAATGGATTCATGACTTATTTAGAAATTATATCGAAGTCATCAATTATTATTTTACAGTTTTTATTATATTCGACTAAATTGTACTAATCGAATTTATTTAAAGAGAAATCTGATACGATCGATCCATCTATTTGAATAATCAGTTAAAGAAACTGGTTTGTAAAGTTGGCAATAGAGCATGCTATTGTTTATCTGATTTAGATATTCAATAACAACAATACTGTCTAAACCGATTTCGGTTATAGTGACTTCTAAGTACTGTGAACATTAAAGCTTGGATTTTTGAGCCATTTATTTACCTATATGGCTTGGTTTGTTTCAGCCAGGATCAAAACACCAGTTCTTTTTTATCCTAATATTATAAAGAGGTAAGGTTTATGAGTTGGTTTGTAGTAAGTAATCTCTTGAAATACTGAACCGATTTTGAAAATACTTTTACCAGTAGTTAGCTGAATTATTCCTGAGTGGCATAGGCTATTTAATAAAAAAAAATGTGACGAAAAACGGACTGAGGCGTTGATTTATCGTCGTGCGCTGATAACAACAAATAAGTTCCAGGGTCAAAAGTTCTCATTGGTGGGCATCGACTTGAGAAATTTTTCCCATGGCCAATTATATGTTGGCTTATGTTGGTTTCGCAGCCAGCGAAGTGGGCACGGGTGAGCTAGTAAGATATAATCAGAGAGTAAGTCTTTCACACCATTGCGTACTAATGGTCTGAAAATAAGAGTTCTAATCGGTGTAGAAATGTGATTGTTACATAGAAGTATCCTGGCTTTTGTGTTATTTATATATTTGTGTTATTTATATTTTTGTCTTATCCAAAATGCTACGTCTTTATATTAGAGTATGGACGCCATGCACGGAGTATATGCGCCACTCCAGGTGTATAAAAGTGACTCAAATGCATTTTCATAATAAGCATTCGTCTGTTACGCACAGCGTCGTGCCGGACGCGTCGTTTTTAAAGTCCCTGCGTCTAAACGTATTTTATCGCGTCTGACATTAAGCCGTTTTGTCTTCAAAGCTCTGGACAGTTTGTTTTATTAATCTCCACCCCAACTGATTAATGGCTGACGATATCATAGAGAGACATATCATAACATAGAGATAGATAGATACACTTTATTGTTCACCAAAATGTTTTTTATTTTTTATTCGTGTAATAGTTTAAGGTTTCCCACATACTTGGCGTCTTATGATACATGTGATTTTGGAGGTGGGCACTGAAAACCAGTGCTGTGTCGGAACATGTTTCAGCACAGTAAAACGACATTCATTTTTTGTATGTAATATATTTTCTAATCTGTTTGTATTGTGTGCGTCGCAATTGGAAATGAAATATTTTTTCTTTCTAAAATAATTACAAAATGCATAATTATAATACTTTTAAAATAAAACAAAAGGCAGCCTTATCGCTTAAAGATCTCTTCCAAGCAACCAGAATACAGATAATACGATAAGTAGATAACTCATGACAAATAAAATTGTTTCAGTGTTGCAAGGCATGAAGAAAAATGCTGCGATTTCCTGGAATATTTCTTCTTCGTCGTCCATTTGGAGAATTGCTAAATCATAAATTATAAAATAATATATGTAATTAAACATTTGTTTCGTGTATCTTTTTGCAATCTTTAATAATTGTTAAACACGAATTTATAGCTACCAGTTGTAACACTAAAAACCGGTCAAGGGTGTGTCGACCACGTACAGTGAAGGCATTTGTAATACCGATATACATACATACATATATATATTATCACGCCTGTTTCCCATGAGGGTAGGCAGAGACTATAGATCTCCACTTGCGACGATCCTGACAAACAACTTTCGCTTCATCTACTTTCATTAACCTCTTCATACATGCCCGCTTATTTGATATGCTTTTTACCTGACATCGTCTTAACACTTCTGTTATTTAATCATGGTGTATACGTCGAGGTATATATAGGGGAAAATCCTTGGGCTTTGGGACGCCTTGTTCCTCAGGACAAGATCGTTATTTGAAACATAATATATCGAAAAATTGTGAATAGCGAGAGCTATGATTTGTCAAATTTAGGATGATAATTTTGACAACTCACGTCCATGAAGTTCCGTATTTTTATAATTGTACGGTACCTGTATTAATACTACCACCCATTTAGTGAAGTGGCGTGCATAACGAACAAACACCGATTTTCGAAAATCGCATCGCTACTGAACCCCAAATTCGCAAAGCTCATTTGACCCATGCCGAATATATACGAGCAGTAAAATATTATCTTTATTGAATACAAGTTCATAGGATTTTACAATGAATGGTTTTTCATTATTTATTCACTATTAGCTATATTCTTAGCAAATTTCAATAGCTATAAATTTCAATAAAAAACAATCCAGGCCATAAAACATGACGTTAATTTTATTAAGTGTACCGTAAATCAGAATATGTGTAGTACGACTAGTTTTTTTAATGTTGAATTCATGTCAATTAAAGGCGCGGCAACACAGCTAGATATCAAATTAAATAGTTGTAATAAATTTCGAAGAATTCGCAATTTCTGGATTCGGCACGCGACTGTCTGCGTGACCTTTCGGCTTATGTTAATTTTTAAATTAAATTTCAATTATAATTTTTCCTGCTCTATGTTATTTGTAGGGATGGGCAGAATGTGGTTTGAAACGAATAAGAACTTCGGCCGAAATTCGGCTGAATAGCTTTTTGAACCTTTGGTTGAAAATAAAACACCATTTCATAATTCTAAATTCTAAATGTGTAGTTAGTAAAAAAGTGATTTCAATCAAAATTAAAATTGTAATCGCAGATGTCCGTAAGAGTTTTTTTTATTTTATTAAATTCAAGTTATGCATTATAATTAAACAGTTACAGTACTTACCGATGCATGTCAGAAGAATACTAAGTTTATTTCATTTTTGTTTTAATTTGATGTCTGTTTAATTAGGCAAAGATTTACAAGACTCTTCAATTAAGAGGAACTAATTTATTTTCATGTTTTGTATCACATTGCAAGTTAATATTTACATGTTACTATTTAAAATAAATGACCATGAGTATATAAAGGCCTAATTTTATTTTATGGTTATGATAGATATGGATTCTATTAATTTCATCCAAAATGGTGGGGTTCGGCATATAAACCAAATTTCGGCTGAATGCCGAAATTCGGTCAAACCGAATGCAAAACTAATTTCGGCCCATCCCTAGTTATTTGATATTTTTCTAAAATTTATGATACGTTTTTCTATTTAATATGCTATGTTATACAAAGTCAGTCGTAATTTATACACAGTAAGTGGTTCCGTAAGTAAGAGTAAGTAACATTTCATTATTTACCTTACGTTTTAAAGTTACCTAATAAGGGCATTGAGAGTAGTGAAAAGTATGCCCTTTGTACGTAACTTTAAAACTTCAGGTAAATAATAAATTTAATTAAAAGTATGTATCGGTCCTATGACATGCGCTAATCTGGCCGATTTCCCAAGATTGTGTTTTTTTTTTAATCACTACCACAATAATTACAGATTATAAGTAGGTAAACCTTTATTTCGCTACTATAAATATCTGTGGCTTTTTGCCAAAAATATAAAGTATTATAACACAACGATTATGTTATTATCGAATAACAAACAGATAGGAATGTTAATAACGACGAATTGGTACCGGAACGGCTCTTTGACCCTACCTCAATTTACACCGACGCTCTTACATAAATACTTAGATTTCGACAGAATTTATTAACAGATATAGATAGAGTTATCAAAAATACCTATCGTGAATGAATATTTCATTAATTTATTTTTAACTGTTACTCATGTGAGAAAGATGGGCAAGCTTGCAAACAAGTCACTCACCACCTGCAGTGGATATCGTCGCCTATGACATTTTAAGCAGGGAAATTAAGTATATGATATTACGAATCTGGATACGGATATGACTTTTTTTCGGATTATCCGAAAGCTTCGGATAGTTAGGGATATTAGGTTTTTTAGAAACGTAACGATTTGAAAGACTAAACAGATATACAATGCAAAAGTGGATGGATGCAAAAGTCGTGGAAGGCCACGACACACCTTCCATGATTAAATTGATCGTGTACTACAGAAGGTGATGTCAGGAGCCTTAAGAACAGACGAGCGTGCATGACAAGAGTTATTCATGTCAAAGAAGCAAGTGAGGTGTGTAATGGCGCTCTGTTGCTCGTGCCTACCCCGCAAGGGAACTGGCATGAAGTTATGTATGTAACGATTTGACAGCTAGTGTCTCGGTTCGCCAACTGAAAATCTTTCATAACGTGTCGTATCTCTTACACATACATACATACATAACTTCACGCCAGTTCCCTTGCGGGGTAGGCACGAACAACAGAGCGCCATTTAGGCCCATTCTTACACACCTCACTTGCTTCTTTGACATTCATAACTCTTGTCATGCACACTCGTCTGTTCTTAAGGCTCCTGACATCACCCTCCGCTAGTACACGATCAATTTGATCATGGAAGGTGTGTCGTATCTCTTATAACAATAATAAATAGAATATAATAGAATAGAATATTCTACATTGCACACAAGAAAATAATACACATGAGTTACAATCATATAACTAGTACAATCGGCGGTCTTATCGCTAACAGCGATTTCTTCCAGACAATTCCAGACCTTCTGGAGATAATTTTACATTTCTAATAATGGGTCGGTATTCAGTGCGCATAGTTTAAAATATATACAATCATAAATACAAACCGGTGAACCTGCAACCCACTTCTCTACACCCCTTAGCCACTCACACCCATGTTGCCCTTGTCTTCTATGGCATTTTTTGGGGCCCATACAAGGAGTGGCGAGTCACCGTCTGCCCATTTTTCCATGTTCCCCGAACATTGCGACGGGCAGACGCCATAGTCCCCATATTCCCAGACCCCTAGTACCACTAGCAGTTCACCCCAATAGCCCGGTACCTTTTGTTCTCATTTCCCATAATAGTCCTACATTGGCCGAGGGTTGTCCTTGGGTGCAGTACTATATGGTGTAGACAGGGATAAGCTTTGGTCAGTGTCACGCCATATTTACATTAAATTTCTCAAGGGGCCTACGTGTTGGCCTTCCCACGGCCCCACGCAAGCCCTCCAAAAGTCCGGGCCATTTTTATGGCTCGTGGTCTTGAAAGACATACAATAATAATCAATAAAAATAAACAGAGTTTATCGCCATAAAAATCATCCGAATCTTTTGTATCAAATTCGGTCACGGTTTCGGATAGATTTTTATTTCGGATATCCGAAAAATTTCGATATTTTTTTTTTATAAATACAGTTAAACCTCTGTAAGCCCAACTTGAAGGGAAACGCCAAAATGTCGAGTTATAGTTTTCAATTTATGGAGCATTTCGACTTAAGCGAATTTTGTAAGGAAACATCCGACTTGTAGAGGTTAAGATTTATATTATATTTATAGAGGTTGTAAAATCAAATATTGCTATGTTCGAGATACAGAGGTCCAATTTATTTTTTCGAGTTATAGAGGGAAAATAAGTACTGAATTTGCTTATAGGGACTCACTAATTATTTCGATTTATAGAGGGTTTAGATTTTGATCAACCGAGATTTTGGGGGTTGAAGGGAAGGTAACGCTTTTTTTTCGATTTTGAGAGGTTTTCACCTTATCAAGGTTCGACTTAAAAAGATTCTACTGTATACATTTACCGAATTTATTTAAGAAAAAACTGTATTCTATGAATGTCGGAAATAATGTTAAGACTATTTCACATCAATGTGATTTTAATTCCGTATAAATTTCTATATATAAATAAATAATAGTTTAAAAAATTTAAAAAAATATCTCTTTTACAATAAAATCATTTTTACTTACACTATTTTTAATTCTAATTTATTAAAAATTATTCTCTATTTTTTAGTTGGATTTTCTAAAAAGTGTATTTTTTAGTTTTTTTAAACTATTATTTATTTTTTATTTTTTAGTGATTATTTAGTGATTTAATTCCCTTCTCCGTGGAAACTTTGAAAAAAGAATTAAATACACTCTTATGATAAAATGGAACGTTTTTTAAATACCATCTTTTGAGATCCTGCATATGATGTAGCAGCAGAGTGCTAGCCAAGACAAGTAAAACGAGCCCAAACATGATGGGTCTATCTTGTTTAGTACAGGAGTTCCTATAGCCACCTTCCGACTCCATCATCAGATTAGCTCCGTGGTACCATATTATTGCATTGTCACGCGATATACACATACGTGCAAAATTTCAGCTCAATCGGAAACCGGGAAGTCGTTCAAATTTAACTTGAAAGATTCCGTTACATACTAACATATGTATAAAGCTAATAAAGGCGTATTAAAAAACAATTCTTGTGATTTATTTGATGTATGGGAACGCACCTATACTACGTACCCCGTACAGGAGTAGGGGGCTTAGATTTTCATCACGTAGTCAATATCCTCTAGGGAAATGTCGCGCTTTTTCAAGCTATATTTAAATATGGCACACAGCGCTCAGCATTTTTTAACCTCACAGGTGGCAACACTGACCCATCCTTGGCGATACGCGACAAGCGCCGTATTATAAAGACAATTATGAACCAAATTAATTTTTAACTTTGTTTGGAAAAACGATTTAAAATCATATTTATTAATTGCTACGTGAAAATTAGTAATTAATAAATAAGAAAAATAATAAATGTGAAAAATAAATTTCAATATCGAAACGCAGAATAGGTTTTTGTAATATGAAGTTAATGAAATACTTGCTGTGGTATGGTTTTTTTTTATTACTCTACGGACTCTAATTCCGTACCCTATTTTACAATTAAATTTAAGAAGAAGTTATACACGCTTATTTGTTACTTTGTTATTGTGTGTGACATTTAATGATTGTATGTTTGTGTTGTGGTGTACCTTAAGAATAACTTATTATATTAATTTATTCTAATTTTAATACTAAACTTATACTAATGTAGAGTGTATCTGTTACATGCTGTGGTATGGTATTTATAAGTAATAAAAAATGTTCTAGGGAAACATGATTTTTTATGGATAGATATTATACCCTATTCAACGATTCATTATAGTAGTAGTAGTTGTATTCGCCACAAAGGCAGGCAAAGGAATCTAGTCCATACAGCCAATTCTGATGTTTAAGTCTTCGTATAATAGTCGCGCAGTTGTATTTTAGGCTACAACTAACGCCATTCAACGGAGTTCTTGTGAAAACTCAAAAGGCCACATTTGACTATACAGTTCACATTTCTCACAAAACACATAATTACTACTCAAAAACTATCAATATCCTACAACTATTGTTCATTTTAGAGTAATTTTACACATTTTTAGAAAATAAAACTGCACAGCACAAAGTCTCCTTTCAGTTCCCGCCAAAAACTCGATTCATTATACATTTGACGTTTCCACGCCCATCAAGTTGCACGTGAGTAAATTTCACAAGCCACAACTGTCATACTTCACTTTTTTTTTCAGATTTTATGGCTTGGTTCCTAGACCTTTAAGCCAAGTCTGTTTTGGACATCATACTTCATTGTTCCAAGCGACCTAGTAATGACGTTCTGTGAGTCTTCTAATCCATAGATAATGAACTATCGTCATTATATCTAAAAATCAAAAATAATCGTTTTAAAATGAAAATGTTTTAATCAAAAGTAAAAAAGCTCGGCATTTATTTAGATTTAAAAGTCATACTCTTACTTTTATTTCACTTTTAGCTATAAACATATGTGTTATACGGCTTATTTATTCCGCAACACAAAATTTTTAACAAATGAAATGCCAACACCAAATTGATTACAATGTATTGACAAAGAAACTCGATTTTTATATAAAATGGAATTAGTAATTAAATCCCTGCCAGGGATTCCCAAACTATTTTGGACAAGAGACCACTTTTCCAAAATGAACTGATACCTCAGACCCCCATAGCCAAATTACTTTAAAAATTCTTTCTCTAGTTTTATTCGTATTGATACATAATACTTTCCAATTTAAAAACTTTGCAGCTGATTAAATGAGCGAACTTGACATCATTTTCTCGTCAAAATTTAACAAAATAAATAGACAGTAAATATCAAGTGTCATTAATTATTATTAATACAAATTATGTAAAAAATACTTAAGTAATTATTTTTTGCAAACACATATTTGTACACGTAACACAAATTTTACAGTATTTTGAAAGTTTCAAATAAGAACTTGTGTTAATAGGGGACGATTTTTATTTAGACCTCGACCCCCAAAATCAGTTTTCGTTTATGTCGACCCCTGGGAAACCGATTTCGACCCTAGGGTGTCGATATCGATCACTTTGGGGATCTCTGCTTTAGGGTATCACGAATTGATCAATATTCGACCTGTCAAAAGTAAAACAAACCGTTGGACAGGGTATAGATACAAATATGTAGTAGGTAATTTCTAAGTTTCAGGACTGGTACACACAATTGAAATATTAAGTTTTACACAAATACGAGTATGCACAAGCCACGCGCAGGTTTTTCGATGACTACTTACTATTATTGTATATACTTATATAAAGTATATCTATATATATATGAATATAAATCAATTGCTGTTCGTTAGTCTCGCTAAGACTCGAGAACGGCTGGACTGATTTGGATAATTTGGTTTTGAATTATTCGTAGAAGTCCAGGAAAGGTTTAAAAGGCGAGTAAATATAAATAAAATGCTTGGAATATAGTGAAAACAACAATTTCGTTTTCCCTTAGAAACTATTCCTACCTATGAAACATTTGATGTTCGTCCCGTCATTTAGAAATCAATTAAATTTAAAAATCGTTCAGAGATCAAATTAAATTCAAGTGTTTTTTTTTTTCTATCTTTTGGTTCTGAATGTCAAACGCTTGATGTTCGTTCCGCTTAAGTTTTGACCACATTTTTTACTAAAGTTGAAACATTCTGCAATTATCATTCAGCTTTTTTATTTATTGATTCTGAGGCGGTACGAAGTTTGCCGGGTCAGCTAGTACAATAATAAATTTATTGCAACAACTATTTATGTAACCTTTTTTATCAACCCTACTGACCATCGACGCGTGACATCATGAGGCTATCGGCAAACCTTCTGCGCACAGGTAGAAGTTACGTATACTAGAAATTGAAGTACACATAATTCGTCATACTAAATATACAGTTATCTTGAAATTATGCAGTTTCAGATACAAAATTCGAAATTATCTAGCAATGTAATTAAATTGCTACTTTTATATTATTAGCAAAGATTTATTTTTAATAAAGATAATTACAAAATCGTTTTCCTGTTCGTCGTTCCCACGCCTTGTTTATCTCGTGGTAGCTCAGTTGCTAACACACTCGCATTTCGTTCTAAGGACATAGGTTCGAATCCTGGAAAACATGCACCTATTGAATAATTTTTCGGACTTAATTGGCATATTGTTACAGTCACCACATGCTGACGGTGAAGAAGAGCATTGTGTCGAAACCATAATGTGCGAGACCCACTAATCCACCCCGAACTAGCGTGGCCAGTGTACCGTCCGTTCCTTTATACATCGCGAGGCCTAAGCCCAGTAAAAGGATGTATGTGAGCTCTGACTTTGCTACTATATTGTCTTCATTTGTTAACACTTAATTTTTAAGTTTCAGCACGATCACAATTAAGGCAAAATATGGTACACCCTTCCTAAATAATATCTACTCACACGAGAGTTGAAGATTGCCCGCGTTGTAATTTTTGAGAAACACGAACTCTGGTAGCGAAGCGAGCTTTTTCACATTAAAAAAAAATGTTAAATATTTTGACAGTGTAGCATAATCATGTTATTACCTTAGCCTCCTAAATTACATTATAATAAATACATAATGACAATACTAAAAACTGTCAGTGATTCAATAAAAAAAAATATAAAAATAGTGTAATAAATCTAATATTGTAAATTGTTTTATAACATTAAAAATCTACAATAAAGTAAATAATTTGTTTATCTGTCTTTCTAGATAAAATATCACATTCACAAACAAAAAGGAAAGCCTCTTACCTTTGCATTCATTGGCATCCCGGGCCGTCGCTCGTCCCCAAGGCCTGTCGAAGTGGAACGGCTTGCACCTCTCGCAGTCTCGGCCGGCTGTGTTGTGCTTGCACTCACAAGCCAGCTGTTGGACTCCAGCACCAGCACCTTCTCCCGCCTTCATCGGTATACACCTCGAAGCGTGCCCGTTGCATTTGCATCTGCCACCGACCGCGAAATCTGACACCGCGTAATGCTGACTCCCCGGCGCTGCTTGCTTCTTGATATCCACCTCATCCCCCTCGTTCACCATGTGCAGGCGATTGAAAACCACCCTCACGTCGGTGGCGGTAACCCAATCTTGCAATACAGGAGATAAATCGAAATTCGCAGCGCTCGGACGACCTTCGAGAGTGCTGAAGGCAAGTCTTGCGCCATTCGCGCTCTCCCCTGCTAATCTGTGGCTATCAGAGCACCTGGCTTCCTGCTCGTTCGCAACGGTCACTGTAGCTTTATTAGGCCTGCCATACACCCTCCTACATTGGCTCGAATAGAATTGAAAAGGCTGCCATGTAACACCGTAATCGGCGCTCTTGTATATCGCTACGGAATCCGGTCTCGCTGCTTTCGGGCAAAATTGCAGGCTGATGTAAGTCAACTCATACTTCTTTCCTAACGATAAGGTAAGGGATACGTTATCTGGTGGGGAATCGTATGAGGTGGGCGGTAGGGAAGCGGATCTCCAGCAAGTTATGTCGTTGGGATTGTTTAGATCGGTCAAGTGGTTTGGCGGGTGTCGTCTATCGGATCTAGCCGCGTCGCATACTCGGCAAGCATTTTCAGCGGGCTGGTCGAGGGGTGGGTCGCATAATTTCTCTGGACCTCGCCTGCCGCAGGTGGAGGACGCCAGCACGGAAGCTCCGAAGGCGGCGTTGACGAAATCTGGGATGCAGCGGCGGGGGCGGCCGTCTTCGTAGCAGGGATCGGGAGGGTTGGCGGCGAGGGCTAGGGCCGCGGTGGCAAGAACAGCCACGACCCGGACAGACATATTCATTCACTCACTGTCACACACTCGCGAAAAGTTTACTCGGTTCGCGGCCGCGGTCACCACGTCTCTACCGGTCGGAAGCCGCCGGCAAACTGGCGGGGCGAGGAGCAAAAGCTTTTGGCTCGGAGCTTTTGTGACCGCGCACACTTAGCTTAGCGCTCTATTAGTGAAAGTTTTTGTATGTGATTTAATAATGGCGTTTGATTGCTTAGATGTAGATGATAGCTCGATTTTATTATTATGATTACAGTGTTTTGTTATGTGAACCTGTTGTTAAAAGTTCCGGGTTCAATTCTCGGGTGGACCAGTTTTAATTTCGATACACAAAGCTTGTTATTTTCAACTACCTAATAGCATAGGTTGCTTCCTGTGTAATTTTCGTATCATATAAAATATTAATAATACTGCTATCTTTTAGTCTCTAATTGACGTTTTAATTACGATCCTAAATAGTCTAAAAACCTGTTAAAAACATGAATTAGCCAAAAAATAAAACTAATATTCGTCGAAAGAATCTTTCTAAGATATTTATTTTAATTGGCAATGAGATAATCAATTAGCATTTCACTAATAGATTATACAGAAAATTTTGCCCGTTGTGGACAGCGAACCTGTCGCAAGAACACCTGTTTACAATGAAAGGGAGTTAATTAATTCAAACTATTGTATTGTAAGTTGACAATACATGCTTTTTATCTTCTACCCTTTAAATTAGTTATTTATTTTCTATACATATGGGACTTTCTATAATCTTCTAATAGTCTTCACTTCCGTGAAGTAGTCAAGTAACAGACAAACTGCAAGAGAGTTGCCTACGCTGCAATTAGTACGACCATGTTTGACAGAAACTGGTCAGTTACGTAGGGGAACAAATATCTAGCCATGCCGCCTCTGTCAGGTCCTGGTCGAAGGGGTAGCTCCAACAAATGCTAGCTTGACAAGCTTGACGTCATAAAGGATGACATGTGTATCAAAGGTATCAATCACAATATAGGATGCCGGAGATAGCGCGAAGGTGAGATGAAAAGGAGGAAAGCGAACCCCGGGGCTCGAGGTAGTCGCTCCAAACGCAACCGGGATTTAACGCTAGGTTGATAATGATAGAACTTTTTTTATTGCATGAGTTCAGCAGATAGGTGCTGGAATAATATCCCACCACCCATTAGAAATCTGCTATGTCTTAATGGGTTTAGAACTAAATTAAACATATCGTACTAAGTAAAACATAATACAAGTAGTATTTTATTTAATTGTAATGTCGATTTTTTTTTTAAATTTGTAATACTCGTATTTATTACATTCACACGCATTATTATTTAAGATTCTAGTTTCATGTTTTGGAATGGTGTAATGTCTGCCGTGACAATACGTAAGATCTTTGGCATATTACTTTCTTTCTGATTTCTTGATGATTTCTTGAATTAAAAGTACCAAGATCTTTATATCTTACGAATTGTTTTGGATATTTTTTTTGACAAATATGCAAGTTTCGTAAATATATAAGCAAGGGAAACGTTAGCAGTTTATATTTTTTAAATAGAGGTTTGCAGTTAACTTGTACAGTCGCTATAATGTACTGTAGTTATGTCAGCGCGTTACATAATTAAGATTTTATTCGCGAAAACCTGTAATTGGCTTTCTGTGTCATTTTCAAAGGTTTACTCGTGTGTATTAACTGTAGGTTTTCGTACACTAAATAAAAATAGAAAATAGCAAAATAACAACATTTATTTTTTGTTATTTAAAACACATTTACATATTATCGCATGCTTAAGTAATATTAAAGTTTTAAAATACAATAAATTGTATTGGTTTTCAATTTAAAATGAATGAGTTTTAGAACATGAAATTGTATTAAAATTCATTTACTTAAATTAATTATGTTATAATTAGTTATAAATTAATGTTAATGGATATTTTGTGTTAATGATTTTTTTTAAATATCTGGTATTAAAACAGAATGACTGACAAGAATTTTCTTGCCTTACGCTCCGCACCTATGAATATAATATTATACATCTGGAATTCACAGTTTTTAGGTATTATTCAAGCATTTTTGTTAATAATAATAATAACAGCCTATAAACGTCCAACTAGTGGGCAATTGTCAGTATACCCGCCACGCTTGTCCAAGGCAGCCTGGCAGGTTTGACACATCGGTTATCTCGTGCAGATTTCATCACGATGTTTTCCTTCACCGTTGTTAGCATATGGTAATTGTAACAATGTGCACATTAGGTCAATAAATTGCCTAAGTGATACATGCACTTTGAGTTTGGGACGCGTGTGCTATATTTGTTCTATTTATATTAATTATTTATTTATTATTTTGCCATATCTGTTTTATTTTTCATTATAATATATTTAACCGAACCGATTTTGTGTGTTGTTCAAATTGGACACGTTAGCTGGCGCTGCATCCATTTTCTATTATTTTTTTCAAGGCAGGACAACGTCTGCCGGGTTCGCTAGTAGTTAAGTATTATTTATTTAAATTAGTTATTCATGATGGGTCAAATATTAATCAATGGGTCGGGGTTGGCACTGAAAATCAGCGCTTTTCAGCACAGCTTTATTCGCAATTGCCGATATCATTACGTGGCAATGCTGAATACATCACATAATGTACATGAGTACATCACATCTTAAATCATAAATTGGTTTTAATGTATTCTCGCTTTCCTAGCAAATAAAATCTTACTTTCTGTTTAAAAGGAATTTTGAAACTGCAAAACATCGCAAATAAAATAGCATTTGCGTCTATTATTTCAACACCATTTGCAAAACACATATTTCTAAATGTATTCCGTGCGCATAGCTTTTTATTCGTAGAAAACAATCAACCTCCTACGCGTAGGATGGTCGGAGTTGAGCACTAAACATATATCATTACGCAAATCATACCGAGACATTTGCGCATGAACCACCTTGCAATGTTTCATCGACATTTCATACATTTTCAAGCAATTGCAACGCGTGGTAAAATTAAGCATATTTAAATTCAATTTAGAATTTTATTACAATAAAGAAACTCATCTTAATATTACTGTCTATCTCAAATACAACGGTATGGCTGACAGATCTCATAGAACGTAACTTGTAGCAATATCTTATACTTAACCTATGAATTAGATAGCAATTTTAATTATATATAGAAATAAATTAATACTTCCTACTGTTTAAAAGTTACATTATACTTGGTTCTCAATATTACTATGTGAAGAATACCAGTTCACTAGATAGATATGACCAGCGTTAGAAGGTATTAAAAGAAATAATTGTTTCAATAGCAAGAGTTATTAACTATATTTGCTTATGTTCCATTTTTTATAGTATTACGCTCTTTTGTCATTATTAAGAAATAAACTAAACTTATTAAATTAAAGTGTATTTATTAACAAAACATGGTGTCAGAAGTGGGGTTCGAACCCATTCATAATATTTTTCTCTTTATTTAAGTAATTTTCATGTAATATTTAATTATTTACCTGACGTTTCAAAGACACGTACTAATGGCACACATTGCCTTTAGTAGCTACCTTATAGAAAAACATCGTGAACCCAATTATATTGCCACTTTAAAACAGTAAGAAGTATTCATTTATTTCTATATAATTAAAATTTATGTATAATTCATAGGTCAAGATATTACTACAAGTTACGTTCTATGGAATGTGTCAGACATACCTTCGTATTTGACATTGACAGTAGCTTCAGTATTTTACTAATAGTTTTAAGGAATCATAGATAGAATACAAATTAACTAAGAGGTTTTACACAATAAGATGCTGATTAATTGTTGCTGTTTAAGGAAAAGCTGCAAGAAACTTCCCAGCAACAATAAAACTGTCATCTCATCCCTATTGCCTATCATGGCAAGACTATTGTATTTAAAAACATTACGGAATGGTACGTACACATATATTGGACAGTGCCGTAAATTGGGCGGTGCTACCGGTGCCCAGGCACAGGGCGTATACTCTGAGGGGCGCGAGAATGGCCAGACCAGGCAGAAATATTATTTTTTCGGTTTGCTCCTGATAAGTTCCCGCTGCGCCCCTAGTGCTCGATTCCAACACATATGTACCTACATGCCAGTATCATCAAAAACGTCTGTTAAATTAGACAAAACGTCGCGCTCATTTTTTTGGCAGCGCATAAGCGTATTTGTGTTCTAGTTCTTTAAAAAAATAGATTTATCTTAGATAATTGGTCCACTAACACCAAGGTCCTTGTGCGTTATTTTATCACCCTGAATCAAATAAAGTAGGCCTATAGATAGCATTGCTCTAGCTAGGGTACCTATAATATCTAAAAAAAAACAAGGGCGCAGTTATAGAAGTTCGCATAGGGTGCATAAAAGGCTATTTACGGCACTGATATAGGGCAGGAAATTTACAAAGTACACAAACATATAAAACTTAATGACGTTTATATGTTAGATGAAGAAGGCTGCACAGTAATTGTACAAACTCTCTGCAGGTTTTTATGGTCGTTTGACCTAACATTGACAAACATTGCAAACGTAATGTCAATTGAATAAAATTATATTCGGGTCATTTAATAATTTTATTTTGGAGTTTTATTAGAACTAGTGGTCGCCCGTTGTCGAAATTCGACCATAATAATTTGATGTCAAAGACTATACTTCTATAATCACAGATATTTCATATTTCACCAAGGCTACACTGAATGACTTTAACAATAAACAAAAGAGTATATATGCTTGTGTGTGTCAAATACATGGTAGTGTGTGTAATGTTTTTTTATTGATTTAATAATGTATATTTTATGCATAATTTGAAAAAAAAAATAATAGCATTCGTCGCTTCTTCTCTATATAAACTATAAGCGTGCGAAATTTCATGCTCCTCCGTCCGCGCAATTTTCGTAAAAATGGTTACAAAGTTTTTGCTTCACGTATTAATATATAGATATATCGATCACACGATATAACCATCGTATCTAAGTCCACAGTAATTTTATATGAAAAACTATCATACCAATCTGTCGCTAACTAAAAGCGGCTAATGTAGGTTGTTTGAAACAGAAGTATTGATTGAAGGGTTCTTCAATAGATACAAACCCTTCGAATTCTCAAAGACAAGGAATGCGACAACTTTGTCAATCCTGTGACGTAATACACCATTCCGCATACCTGGCGATGTTTTTAGGCATTGCCTGTCCAGTATACAGATACTGGTAACATATCACATATGATAAGAAAACAACGTGCTTATTCTGTTTTGAAAAGCCACGAAACATACTACTTACAAATTAATATCCAATCCATATCCGGACAATGGAAAAATATAGTAGTAGAATAATATTTTCTTAAGTTTTCGCGAGCGTTAAAACGTAGTTTTATTATGTATACTAGATATAATAAAACAATCTTTCCTTTATTTTTCTTCTCCCATTTTAATATTATATAAAATCATTAGAGCTAGGCATGTTTGCTGAAGTGTTTCTTGCACCGCTTCTTCTGTCCAAGCCACAACATGTTGCAAAGCGGTGGTAAATTAGATTAGGCTCCCATAGAGTATATTATAACCATAAACAAAATTAAAACTAATTAATTAAAATGAACAAGTTGGCGGTAGGCTAAATAAAACTTTAACAATACTCATTGCTACTTGACATCTTTGTCTTTCGTGATCACGGCTACTGAAAAGTGAAAAATTACCGCGCCTAAAACCGTTAAAACGTAGTTTTATTATAGTAGTAAGAGTTGAGAATACCATATAGAAATACATAAATCTGAAAACTCCTAAAATAATAAAATACCTGTTGTGGTCTACACAAGTGATAGAAATTATAGCTTAAATACGATGATAACGTAGTGATGTGTTTTATTTAGTCGCAGTTATATCACGGGTGATAACTGTCACTGTCAGTTTTTTTACTAGTGACAATTATAGTCACAGAAACTATATTTGTTTCATTACAAGTCGTGAAAGTGATTATGAACAAATTAAAAGTTGTACAACATAGTGTTGAGTAAAACAATAATAATTAAATTGCTAGTGTTAGAATAATTGGTTTAAATGTAAAAATATTAAAATACTAACTATATTAGTTTTAAGGAAAATTTGTTCTCACCGTCATATTTGAGACCTTATATCTATGTTTCATATAATTTAAAATTTAATTTCGAGTGGTCGTGGTAGCGTAATGTCTGGCGCACGCGTCCCAAACTCAATGGGCGCAAGTTTGATCCGGCCGAAACGCATGCACCACTTAGTCAGTCTTCTGATCTAACGTGCATATTGTTATAATTACCAAGTGCTAACAGCGGTGAAGGAAAACATCGTGATGCAACCTGAACATCGAGATAACGGATGTGTCAAATCTGCCAAGCCGCCTTGGACAAACGTGGCGGGTATACTGTCCGTTCCCCCTATAATGGAAAGCTCAGCAGTGGGACATTTATGGGCTGATATTATTATATTATTCGAGTAGAGAAATAGTGATCGAAGTCGGGTTATTAGCGTCTTTTTTTTTGAAATTAAATTGAATTAATTGATGATGATTTTGTGAGTTGTAATGTCACAGGCCTTGGACGAAAATTGTTTCGTCTATAACTTGGCCCGCGTGAAATCAGCAAAATCACGTCGCGATTTGCAACTGGTGGTTCCAAGCGTTGGCGTGATAAGAGATTTATGTTATCACGCGTGATTAACTAGCGAAATGTTCCATCACTAAATACTACCGCTACATTTTTTATTTTGCATAGATGTAATTTGTCATATTATCATCTCAAGCGCCGGTTAGCAAATGATAATTCATCTAGAATACGGTCCTGAGCGTTTTCGCTTTTCACACGCCGCGAGTTTCCTTAAAACGCGATACTGGTATTTATTTCCACATTGTAAACTCGTACAATTTATACATGGCAATACAAAAGTAACAGAATAGGAGCCATTCGAGCTGTCGCCGATAAGTAATTGTCGTCCGAATGCGGTCCGATTGCAGTTTCTTGCGACCACTCCGAGAGCCATAAATGTAGTGCAGTTTGCACAGAGTATAGACGAATTCAGATGCATCTATTAGACAAGCCGTAAACACGGGGAGTGTTCTGAAGAACTGTTTAGAATGGTGCCTTCGTCCTCTGTCTACCATCGCACCGCTCGCCATCTGTTGGGAGTTCACCCGTGGGGGTGAACGAAGCGGCTCAAGGAAGTGGTTCCTTGAACCGCTTCGCTCATGTACGCAACGGTTCTGTAGAAAGTTTCATTCATCTCTGCTGTTGCAAACGTCCATAGGCGACGGTAACCGCTTTCCGTCAGGTGGGCCGTCAGTCTGTCTGCTGTACTCCAGCTATAAAAAAAATATATAATTGCTTACTTATAAAACAAAATCTAGAAAAAAAGAAGCCTACTGCAAGAGTAACTAAAATGCAAAATATATAAATATTTTTTGCAACGTCTTGCAATCAGTGCAAAGTAAAACATGAAAATTATTATATTTCCAATATATTGTTGTAGTACCAATGTATATAGTAATTGTTATGTTTTAATTGGCACCGACTTCAAGATGTTGTAAAAAATATTACCTTTTTTTGCTTTTTAGCTAGATATTTGTAGAAGTTATTTAGAGTAGAATATTTGTAGAAGTAAAATTTCTTTACAAACGTTGTAATGTGACACTCGATGAAAGGAAAAAAAGCGACACTAAAAAGAAATCAACACATCAAATTCAACCTTCAATTCGAAATAAAACACATTTCTCTTTACCCGTTAGTATTAATTTTTACTTTAAATAATACTTAAACGATTTCAAACGAATTTGAGCTTTATCCATATATGTACTTAAGGCCGATATTCTTTTATACGTAGATCAAAAGAAATTGTGCGTAACAGTCCATTGAATTTTGAACTTTATGCTAGTGATTTAAAGTGTAATTTAGATTGAATTATTACGAATAAGGTTCAAAATACCTAAGAATAAAGACGTCATAATTTTTTTCGCTTATATATTCTACGAAGTTTCACTTCTACTGCGTCTGAACTGCATATACACATTTTTATTTTACTCTTTTAAATTACGATGGTATGCCTAATGATGTAGCTTCTCGAATCTAGAAACAATAGCTAGATGAAATAAAACAAATAACTCAATTTAAATGTTTCTACTGTTTGGTGTTAAAGAGTTCTCTTCTATGACTTCTTCGTCCTATTGCAGACCAGTATAGCACGTTCATGATCATAATTAGGCACCTAAGCGTATTAGGATTGTCATAAACCTAACAATATTTCAAGCACTACAAATTTTCTATTACATTTTTTGGAATTTTCTGCTTTATCTTCGGAGCGCAAGGTCCAATATCGATAAAATTTACGTAGAATCACATCTATGTGATTTGATTCCTGAACCTATACCGAATCAAAGCAAGAAATGAGCAAAATCGCTCCAGATAGAGATAAAGAAAGAGAGACAACACTTTATTGCACACAAAAATAAACAATTACAAAAAATAGACCATAATTAAATTACAATATTTTTTAGGCAATACAATACGCGGCCTTATGGCTCAAAGCGATCTCTTAGGCAACCTAAATCAAAGAAATTTGAATCAAGTGATGTAGGTAGTGCAGGAAAAAGGTAATAGATACATAAATACTCAAAGTAATTTAAAAAATAAATATACAAATACATACATATATACATAGCCATATATGTACAATAATATATTTGAAAATGCATAAGTTATTATAATAAATATATTAGCATGATTATATTGTGTTAATCAGACAGCTATTTGTGGACAAATCGGAGTAAATTTCTAAATGTTGGTAAGGATTTGACATCTGTGACAGTTAGAGGCAGCATATTCCAAGGTTTGACAGCCTGCACTGTAAAAGAATTATCATAATAGGATGAAGTGTGTGCAGGTGTCAAAGTTACAAATACAATAAAAATATTTCTGATCATGCATAAAAAAATATTAACTCGATGAATTGAATGAATGATGAAATGAACCTCCTCCGTTTTAAAGTGGGTCAAGAATTCTCGTGAACCCTGCTGAAAGCTCGGTCTTTCTAATTAATCGTATTTACAATGATAAAAAATTGTCTGAACCCCATAACTAGTCTGCATGCCTTCCTGTAGTGGCCATATCGAGATAATGGCAGCGTTTAGTGATCATTCCTCGTCAGTTTTTGTTCCGTCACAATCAGTCCATGAGATAACATCTGCCATATCAACCAGCCACCATAATACTGTCTACTGATGGTAACTCGAGGTTAAGAGCTAAAGTAATACATAAATAACTAATTACCTACAATACTGCTTAGTTGCTTTTAGCCATGCAGGTGGCGCCACTGCCGGTTTTGGTAGGATTAAAGGGCGAGATTTGTACTGCATTCCCCAATCCAATCACAATTTTGAAAAATTAACAACGAAAAACTTAAAACAAATGTTTATTTCAGACAAACTTGTAGTACTTTTGAAACTTTTCTATCATCAAATATGATACATTAGCATATACTACGTGTCTACGAACTTGCAATTCCATTTTCGATTCACAAAATTGCCAAATTTGAAAATCTTATAAAAAGGTATTGCAGATAGAAAAATTGAGGGTTTTAATTGACTTGACAGTCAACTACTGTTACATTTATCTAGTTAGATAGTTGTTCTTGTCAGGTTTCTTTTTAAGGTTAATAATTAATTTTAGTTACGTGCCTTCTTATTTCTAAACGATATAATCGGTCATTTTCTTAATTGAATAATAATGTTATATTTTCATTTATTCTGTAATTAGCGCCTGTTTTGTATAGAGTAGTTCTCCACAATTAACCATAATTTTATGCAACAATATTTATCTCTAATATGATGTGGTAAATGTGTAGATCAAAATCCCTCAATTGTATATAGACGGAATTCACTTGATCTTATTTGCATGTTGGCAGACGCGATAGATTTTTACTGTGTTCTAAATCTAAATAAATCTAAAATCTCCAATCAATAATGTATTAAATTCTTGTCATTCATAACCCTTTTAATTAAAATAGTTTATCAATGACTTCAATCGCTATCGGTTGTGCCAATTTGCTAAATTGCTTACTCTGTAAAACTGTTGGAGGGATGGCGAGGTGTTCTAAAAATGTTTGTGTAGTCAGTGTATGAATTGTATTAAAACAGTAAGGTTCTCTGATTATAAGTATAGTGACCAGTTGCTGTTCTTTTATTACCATAAACCCTTTTGAGTTGTTGCAAGTATTACACTACCCTATTGATAAAATTAATAAAAAAATTAATAAAAATAGAACCGACTTCAAACTAAAATGCAAAAACTAAATATTTGCTACAACATCTTTAAGTTGGTGCATTTAGAAATTTTATTGTAGTCGGTTTTGTTTAAAAAAAAAATCTGCTTTTTAGTTGGTTGAATAGCTTTGAGAAATAATATATTAAGCGCCTGTAGAAATTCTACTACTTGCACGCGTATACAAGTTTTGTGTACGAATTGTATTAAAACAGTAAGGTTCTCTGATTATAAGTATGGTGACCAGTTGCTGTT
This sequence comes from Dendrolimus kikuchii, assembly GCA_019925095.2. NCBI lineage: Eukaryota > Metazoa > Arthropoda > Insecta > Lepidoptera > Lasiocampidae > Dendrolimus > Dendrolimus kikuchii. The sequence continues at coordinate 1,860,369 of CM034396.1, read as the reverse complement.
CTTTTATTACCATAAACCCTTCTGATTTGTTGCAAGTATTACACTACCTTATTGATAAAATGAGTAAATACATACATACATACATACATAACTTCACGCCAGTTCCCTTGCGGGGTAGGCACGGACAACAGAGCGCCATTTAGGCCCATTCTTACACACCTCACTTGCTTCTTTGATATTCATAACTCTTGTCATGCACACTCGTCTGTTCTTAAGGCTCCTGACATCACCCTCCGCTAGTACACGATCAATTTGATCATGGAAGGTGTGTCGTGGCCTTCCACGACTTCTGCATCCATCCACTTTTGCATTGTATATCTGTTTAGTCATTCTTTCATCATGCATTCTTTCCACATGCCCGAACCACCGGAGCATTCCTTTCCTTACCTTCATGAGTAAATAAATTAATAAAAATAGAACCGACTTCAAACTAAAATGCAAAAACTAAATATTTGCTACAACATCTTTAAGTTGGTGCATTTAGAAATTTTATTGTAGTCAGTTTTGTTTTAAAAAAAATATTCTGCTTTTTAGTTGCTTGAATGGCTTTGAGAAATAATATATTAAGCGCCTGTAGAAATTCTACTACTTGCACGCGTATACAAGTTTTGTCTTTCGAAGAGTATAAGCGCTCGGCGCTCTTCAATAAGGATTGCTCTAGATTTCTCTGGGATCCACTCATCAGATCCTGACTTGGCGACTATGGTACTGTACTATTCAACCTACAGCGTTTTGCTGACGCTTCAGCCTTACGTATGTATGACGATTGTAACGCCCGCAAGCAAGTGGAACGGGATGAATCGCGGTCATGAACATGGTCGTTGTAAGTCCCAAATGGAACTTTTTTTTTTTATATATTTATGGCTTGACAACTAGGCCTTTAAGCCAGTCCAAATGGAACATAGCCTAAGTTGAACGTAGGGATGAGCATCCAAGCTTAACTAGTACGAGAATAAGTCCTTGAAATCAACAAGGTGTATTTTGTTCATTCTACTCTAGAAAAGCACCAGCACTCCACCAACTACTGCCAGCAAAAATTTGAATAAAGAAAAAAAATCGTTCCACAATTGACGGGTTGTCGTGTAAAAAACAAAAAAATATGCAGTCAAACTTAGAACCTCCTTTTAGAATTAGGGTAAAAATAAAGACGAAACTTTAAAAATAGTGATGGTATGTTAATTTCTGAACGTTCAAATGTTGTCAGCTGTCACTGCACAGTATATGACAAAAAGCCACCTGTAAATCGTGAGGTGAACTATCATCACAATAATAGGGCATTAGCATTTGTGCTTTGTGTTCGTCACCCGTTGGCGGGTTGCCAAAATGGCGCGCTCAGGTGTCACAGCTGTGGCCTGTTACTGTGATTACGTTTTAGAATATTGTTGATTTATGTTCTATAAACGATATATTTATAGGTTAAAGTCTTTAACACTACAACTTTTTTTCTATCGTTGTGATTTTTTTCTTTAAATATAATCTTGTTGAAACAAGTCATTATAAATTCAAAAGTTTTTGTTCAAAATAAGTTCCACTGGAGAACACTTTTTGAAGGTCATATATGTAAGTTAAAATTTAATTTTTACTTCCTATTCTATGTACACCGCTTCGCAACGTGTTGATGCTGTAAAGGAGAAGAAGCGGCAAGAAACTCCCCAGCAACACGTCTAGGTAAATATTGTTTTTCTTTATATTTCATATTCTATTTATATCTCAAATTCTTTTTTTTTATAAGTTTTGTACAAAAGTATGATACAGAATTACTTTTTGAAGAATTAATGGAGTTGTAGCAAACAATGAAAACTCAATAAGACCAAGACAATAAAAAGAAAGAAAAATAATATTGTAGTTATAATAATGACATGACGTGCTAAAATGTTATGCTGCAATATCTCTCCACAAATTCCTTACAAGCATGGCAAGATAAAAAAATAAAATAAAAACGTTATACAAAATTTAGTATAAGAGGTTGGAGCGAGCTTCTATGTAAATGAATTTTTGTCTATCTATATAATCATATGTTCAACCTCAAACGAATAAGGTAAAGGTATCAACGGAGCCTGATGGCTGGTTCCTATATCTTTCTATTCATATCGTTTAGTTCCTATATCTTACCAACTGTTCACCACAAGTAATGTCAAAATTCAACCGATAGTACGGTAAATGAACGGTTGCGCGGTAAGATATAAAAACCGGCCATAAGTGAACATTCAAATTACTTCACACGAATTGCATGATTTTTTGACAGCTCCCCCGTTCTTGTCATAGCTGACATCACATATTTTGCAATTTTACATCAAGAAATTATTAAATCCAAACAGCAGTTCCCTAATTAGTTTTATTTCCATTTTTTTTTTTAATATTTTAAACACTACTCATACAGGTAGAGTTGGAACGCCCGCATCTAAAGCCGCTGAGTAGGGGGCTCGTCGGGGCCCGCGCGCGCCCCTCTCAAACACGAGCACGGAGAGGCCCGCCCCTTGCTGGGGTGGGCCCACGCCAGCCGGGGTCGCGGAAGAAAAGCTCACGCATATCCCGTGACCCCGGCTCATGGCGTCAGGTGGCACCAAGGGGTTTTAGTGGGTATTCCGGCTTCTCTAGCCGGCGAGTCCCACACTCCCCCGCCGAAGTCTCCCCGGCGAGGGGTCCGCAAATGGATTTCCCCTTGTAAACGGCCTCTGTGGTTGAGCGGGCTAAGCCTTTGCCGGCCTACCTCACTTCAACGCAGAGGCTCCGGGTTCGATTCCTGGTATAGTTAATTTCGGAAACGTATTTTCTCCGTTATTTACTATGGTCTGGGTGTCTGGGATCGGCCCCAGAGTAATCCGTTGTATATTACCCATAACACAAGCGTAACTTGCTTAATTTGGGGATATACAATGTGTGTGTTTGTCTGCCGATTTAAAAAAAAAAAAAAAAGGTAGAGTTGGAAATATTTTGAAGTTTTTCGTTAATAGTTCAAATTTCGTGATGTGAAGCTAAAATATAATATATTTTGACATGTGACGTCACGAAATTTAGGACCGCCTCCCATCCCTTGTCACACTTTGTCGATTGCCCCTTAGCTCAACTAAGCATTTCATATAGCTGATATTCTAGAAGAGCATGGTATAAGACCGATCGAAGCAGCCCTGCGATTTTAAAATTTGCTTTTTAAAAAGATTTATAAATACAAGCTTTTGAGATCCTGGATATCATGTAGCAGCAGAGTGCTAGCCAAGACAAGTAAAACGAGCCCAAACACGACGGGTCTATCTTGTTTAGTACAGGAGTTCCTATGGCCACCTTCCGACTCCATCATCAGATCAGCGCCATAGTACCATATTAGTGCATTGTCACGCGATATACATACGCGTGCAAAATTGCAGCTCAATCGGAAACCGGGAAGTTGGTCAAATTTAACTTGCAAGTATTCCACCCGTACTTACGTACATACATAGGTACATTCATTGCAAGTTAAATAAAAGCTTGTAAAAAGTGTGCTTATACTAATGTAGTATATGTACTGGCTAAGTGGCTTGCGTTTGTGTGGTTAATAGTAATATATCTACTGGATACTATTCCACATTCAGCCATACTATTTCGATTATTTAAAACTAAGTTCTCGCCTTTAGCCGGCTTCACTCTGAAAGCTCGGGACTGGGTCCGTCTATTTTGACTTCTGAGTATAAAATTTGTGGAAATTAATCATCAGCTAAATACCAGCTTGAAGCGCTAGAGTCAACTGAGAGAAAAGCCAAGAAGTTGATTGGTAGCGACCAGCTTGTCAATACAAGGCTTCAAAGCCTAGAGCATCGACGCCGGGTTGCTAGTCTATCAGTTTTTTATAGGATTCATTTCGGAGAGTCTGTGGTTGAACTGTTCGTCCTGATCACCCTACACCATTCCATCTTCGGACCACAAGGCGCTCTGGTCTACGCCATCGTTTCGTCTCCACGTTCCTTCTACGTACGGCAGAGTTGTGGAATGCACTACCTGAGTCCGTGTTTCCAAATAAGTACAATCCAGGAATCTTCAAGTCTCGTGTGAATAGGTACTATCTGGGTAAGCATGCTCCATCTTCGACCGCGTCATCGTCACTGGACGTGGTCGTGGTCAAACGCCAACCTATTAAATATTTAAAAAAATAAATTAATAAGCCTAAATATACAGATAAGTAAGTATTTTTTTTATTGCAGGAGTTAGAGCAGACAGGCAGACGACCCACTTGATGGAAAGCGGTCACCATCGCCTATGGACATTTGCAACACCAAAGGTGCTACAAATGCGCTGCCACTGTCTTAAGGAAGACTGGAACCTAGCCACCAATGCCGGAACACAATTCAAGGTAGTTATGGCGACATACTTTAGACCAGGTGTGGTAGCCATCCAGTCGGGCAAATGCCCTACCACCTGGCTATGGGTTATAAGTTGTAAGTAAGTACCTATAAACTATTATGGACTTTAGATTTTTAGATGGATGTATCTATATTGAAATAATGTATGCATCTATGTTAAAGCGAGTAAATTAGGATATCTATATACAAAAAGAAAGTCGTGTTAATTACACTATTCATAACTCAAGAACGGCTGAAAATTGGTAGGGAGGTAGCATAGAACCAGGAGACGGACAAAGGATACTTTTTATCCCGTTGGAACCGGTAGGTGGCGCTGAGATCGGGTTCTAGAATCCTCCTAATCACCTGGAGCGATTTTGGTGATTTTGTTTTTGTGTGTTTCAGTGGGTTCCCGGATAGTTTAGATACGCAATTGGAACCGGTAGGTGGCGCTGGGATCGGGTCCTAGATTTTTATTTTGTCAGAGCAGGACAACGTCTGCCGGGGCCGCTAGTTTTATATAAAAACTATATTTATTTCTAATAGAAGCATAGGCAGGACGCTGCAATTTTAAGTAATAGGTAAAAACTCTGTAAAAACTCCGACATATCGCATAAGCCTTGGTACCTCATTATGACGGCCCTCGACGATGATAACACGGTTATGAATGGACGCCAGCAGACAGACACTCGTCGCAGATATCCTCATTATCCCACAGACAAATTTAATCCTCCCTACATGGATGTTAAACGTGAAAAGGGCTTTGGTTTTCATGCGATCAATAACAGAAAAACCACTATTTACTTATGACTACAGGTTATTACAATTATTTACTTACTGGCTGTGCCGGCGACGTCGTCCGCGTGGAATTTGCTTTCAAAACCCTCCGATTTTGAAACATTCTTCATTGGTGCTCCGCTCCTATTGGTCTTAGCGTGATGATATATAGCCTATAGCCTTCCTCGATAAATGGGCTATCCAACACTGAAAGAATTTTTCAAGTCAGACCAGTAGTTCATGAGATTAGCGAGTTCAATCACACAATATATTAGTATATTTGACTTACATTTTAAATATCGCGATATCTTTTGAATGAAACGTCTGAATTGAATAATTCAAAAAGTTCTAGAAAGGTATTGAATTCGTCTTGAATATAGAGTAATTTATTTTGATAAGGATTAATATCAAGGTACAAAATAAAGAGTTTTCGAAGCGACGGCATTTTAATTATTTAAAAAAATAAAAGAAAACACTTATTGTGAGATAACTACAATAGTTAGACATATGGTTACAGGATATTTTTTGTAGATAATTATACGTTCTGCAAAGTGGTAGTACATTGTTTTGTTCTATAATCAATAGTTTTCGCACCACACGCCGTGTAAGGATTTTTTCGGATCATTTTTTACACCTTGGGGTACATTATTGGACTTTTAGTAAGGATCCCAAATTTTTTTGTAATATAGGCTATAGCCTTCCTCGATAAATTTACTATTCAACACTAAAAGAATTTTTCAAAAAGGACCAGCGATTCCTGAGATTAGCGCGTTTAAACAAACAAACAAACTCTTCAGCTTTATATTTTTTTTTTTTTTTGCAGGAGTTCAGCAGACAGGCAGACGGCCCACTAGATGGAAAGCGGTTACCGTCGCCTATGGACATTTGCAACACCAAAGGTGCTACAAATGCGCTGCTGCTCTCTTAAAGGAGACTGGAACCTGGTCACTAATACCGGAACACAACTCAAGGTTGTTATGGCGGCATACTTTAGACCAGGGGTGGTCGCCATCCAGTCGGCCAAATGCCCTACCACCTGGCTGTGGGTTGTTTTGTCGCCTCTTATGACAGGCCGCCAGGCCGCAGGAAATTGTATTCTTTCTCCGTTCCTGCACGGATAAAGTGCTAAATATTAGTATAGATGTTAAATATCCTACTCTCTAAATTCTGATAAAAGTTTATCCGTGTAGAAATGGAAAAGGCGTCGTAAGAGGCGACGAAACATAACCAGATTGTAGGGCATTTACCCGACTGCATAGCCACCACCCCTATTCTAGAGTATACCTCCATACGAACATTAGTGGTCAGGTTCCAGTTGCCCCTTGCAGGCTGGCAACACCTTTGGTGTTGCAAATGTCCATAAGTCTGTAAGTAATATAGGATAATGACTCTTTATTTTATGTGCGCGTGTTTGTCATATCTGTTTTATGGGAGTTTTTGGCGGGAACTGAAAGGGGACGTTGTGCTGTACAGTTTTATTTTCTAAAAATGTGTAAAACTACTCTAAAATGAACAATAGTTGTAGGATATTGATAGTTTTTGTGTAGTAATTATGTGTTTAGTGAGAAATGTGAACTGTATAGTCAAATGTGGCCTTTAGAGTTGTCACAAGAACTCCGTTGAATGGCACTAGCTGATTACCTACATACAGTTCAGCTGTGCTACACATAGGCTTAAGAAAATGAAGAAACTATATTGTAAACTAAGATCTGGCTTAAAGGCATAGCTGCCAAGCCATAAACTTAAATAAATTATTATCTGTTTTATGGGAGTTTTTGACGGGAACTGAAGGGAGATGTTGTGCTGTGCAGTTTTATTTTCAAAAAATGTGTAAAAGTTACTCTAAAATGAACAATAGTTGTATGATATTGATAGTTTTTGAGTAGTAATTATGTGTTTTTGTGAGAAATGTGAACTGTATAGTCAAATGTGGCCTTTCGAGTTTTCACAAGAACTCCGTTAAATGGCGTCGATTGTAGCCTACAAAACAACTCCGCCTGCCTTAAAGGCCTAGTTGCCAAGCCATAAACATAAAAAAATCTGTTTTATGTTTCATATACTATGTTGCTTTTCTATGGATGATAGATCAAATTATCCATAGAAATGAATGAATGGAATGAAGTGAATCCCCTTTTGTAGGAAATGCGGTGTACAACATATCGAATTTATAAGGCGCGCAGAAGGTTTGCCGATGACTATTTACTATTATTGTATTGTGTTACTTACTATTATTGTATGTACTTATGTAAAGTATATAAAATAATAAATTAAAATAATAAGGTTTGTGGGGCGCCTACGGAAAAAATGCTTCTTCAATTTTTAATGGACTGTATGAGAGAAATATGACCTAGATCCTTCCACTAGAAAAGTAGAAGCTCCACCAACCTTGAGATCCGCCCTCTCCTGGCTCGGTTCAGGTTACACACAGGAACAGCACACGGCACTAATCTCCACCTTAGAGCTAACACTTTTAACAAAGTCTAAGTACATATAGTAAGTTCTTGGCACGGCCAGTAATCACAATGAGTATAATGATTTAATTCAAAAATTATGAGCGCACGGCGCTTTGTAGTCTCGTTAAGACGTCGACAGTAAGTGTTAAAAATTGGCTGCTCCTACCCTGCTCTGTAGTGGCCGTCGGCTCACACAGAAGGAGGGTAGACAGCAAAATTTTGGAGCGATGTTCTACCTACTTCATACTGGGCAAGGACCGAACAAGGTTATTGCAACAACTATTTATGTAACCTTTTTTGTCAACCCTACTGACCATCGACGCGTGACATCATGAGGCTATCGGCAAACCTTCTGCTCATGGGTAGTAACTATAGAAATGAAAGAAGAAAGAAAGAAAAAACGTTTATTTGATATTCACTTAGCGAGACACATGGCGATGAATTGTACGATGATATACCAAAAAGAAGTCTCGTGATGGCACCAAATAGGTGCACTTCAGCAAGTGCCAGGCAACAGACGCCTGACGTTCGTTTTCAACTGCACCCTGGAACGGACGGATGTTGCACTGTCATTTATATAAATGCATGTTTGGAGGTCTTCAGGTGGAAATGAAATACTAATAATATGTTTGAATTGCAATTACGAAATGCCTATTTTTTTTATTTTTTTTTTTGGAGCTGGACCCAGCTGAATAGGCGCAGATGGCTGTTTCAGCGATACCGGACTTTGGGGGCTTCCCGACTCCGTGGGAGCGGAGGCGTTCAGCCCGGAAGCAGCACGCTCGAGGAGGCACCTCCTGTGAGGTTCGACCTCGGCTCGACCGCTGCGGGGGATTGACTCTATATTGAGAATTAGCCGTTAAAGGCTGAAAGAGCTAAGCCAACAGGCTGAAGTGATTATTTGGGGACCAATTACCGACTCCGCCGGCGGAGCCGATCCTAGTCTATCATTACTACCGCTTCGCAGCGTGTTATAGCTGGAGGAGAAGAAGCGGCGGAAGAAACTCTCCAGCAACACGCCTATGCTAATCTTGTATGGCTACTTGTGTCTGTAGTGAGCCTATTTATTGGGTAAAAATACCGATTAATATTTTATATTGCATCACACATCTAGCTGCTAAACAAAGTATAACATTTAATAATAATAAGTGCATTGGAACGATTACACGTGTCGCGGTCAGGTGAGACGAGGTATGCGCGGAGAGAAACACGGGGGCCCCGACTAGAAGCGGCGCGCTTGCTGATCATTTGCGAACGGCAGCCGTGGTGATCGGACGTCTGCTGCTACATATGTATAAATTATTTCTACATCCTTGTATTGTCGCTTTCCTAGCCAATAAATTATTTCTTTCTAATTGCACCTTTGAAAGTATGCGCCTATTAATGCTACCACCTGGGCCAGTCTGCTATTAGAAGTGGCGCAGCTAGATATACTTCTTATAAATATATGTGCGGGCGCGATGCGATGGCCGGGAGAAGGCAAAGGGACGTGGAGGAAGAAGCAAGGAAGGACTCAGTCCGCCGCCACACTGCGCTCGTCCCCCGGGGGTTCACACACTAGGATTATGCTTTGATAATTAAATGTGGCTATAACAGTTTATTTCTTTATTATATGTGTTCCAACAATTTATACGTATTTTTATACATAGTATGGTGACAGCAGTGACAACCCTTTTTACGTTTCTTATTGCGCATTCTTCTTTTAAAAGTTTACTCTTTTCTTGATGGCGAGGATGGGGAGGAAGAATTTACAAGGTGTTCCTCGGCGCAACCAATATGCTATTTTAATATCTATATCAGCGTAATAACACTGTAGGCGGTTTAACTCATAACAAGTACTGTTGTGGAAATAATTCCACTCTGAGAGTCGTTGAGTCGAGTACCTCTTCCGAGTGCGTTCAGTGATTTGACAGCGGCTTGCAATGTAATCAATAGTTCCGCGGATGGTCGTAGCCGATTTTTGCCGAAGATATTAGTTACCGGGAAGCGAAATAAAGTTGAAAGTAGCGCAATGCGAGATATGGTATAGTATGAGTTGGTAAGTGAGACAGTGTAATTTTTATAAAAAAATTCTAGCTTAAATAAACTGACTTCAAGTGTAACTAAATAGCAAAAAACAAATATTTTCTACATCTTAAAGTCGGTGCAAAGTAAAACAGATGTACTTTGTTGTTTTTTTATGTTTTACCTGACACCGACTTCAAGATGTTGTAGGAAGAAGTCGGTTCAACATTTAGTTTTTGATTTTTAGTGTGAAGTCGGTTTTGTTTTTATTAAAAATATATATATATTGATAGATAGATAGATAAGACTTTATTATACACCATTAAATAAAACACAGAAAAACTTATACATACATACATAACTTCACGCCAGTTCCCTTACTGGGTAGGCACGAACAACAGAGTGCCATTTAGGCTTATTCTTACACACCTCACTTGCTTCTTTGACATTCATAACTCTTGTCATGCACGCTCGTCTGTTTTTAAGGCTCCTGACATCACCTTCTGCTAGTACACGATCAACTATAAAACCCGAAAAAGGTTAAACCCGAAAAACTTACAGCCTAAAAATATTCTAAATGTGCGCAATGGGCGGTCTTTACGCTAAGAAGCGTTTTCCAGACAACCCGTGGCAGGAATAATATATAATATTATGTTACTTTTTAATTTAGTTGCGCAATGCTTCAAAAGCTATAGAAATAATATATTAAGCACCAGTAGAAATTGTACAACTGGCACGCGTATACAAATTTGCCATCTCAGTCTTCGGTGTCTCAGTCTCGATTTTTGCGATCCACAAATCCAAATTGTAACTTGATGACTATGGGATCATTTCGGGAGTTAAAAAGAAATTGAAAATCGGTCCACAGTTGACGTAGAAATCACGTAACATGCTACAAAATTATTAAGCGCCTGTAGAAAGTGTAATATTGGCACGCGTATGTAAGCTTTTTCTTGGAAAAATTTAGGCTCTCGCCGTTTTTTAATAAGGGTTACTCTCGTTTCTCTGAGATCCACTCATCAAAGCCTGACTTGGTGACCATGAATCGCCTCGGAAGTACACTTGCGAGTAAAGTAAAAAAATTGAATATCGGTTTACAATTGACCGAGATATCGTCTTACGAAGAAGTTGGTTAGCAATTGTCGTTTGTTTCTCTACTTGTAATCCACTCATGAGATCCTGACATGGTGACAATGGGACCAATTTGGGAGTATAACTTTTCGATTAAAAGAAAAAAATTAAAAATCGGTCCACAATTGACGGAGGAATCGACTAACGAACATACAAAAAAAAACATAAGACCTCCTCCTTTTTGAAGTCGATTAAAAATGTAAGCTGTATTACATAAATTCATAGCAGAATCTTTTAAAATACAACACTAATGTTCCCAACTAAAAGAATTTAATACTTTTAAGAGTCATTTCTTTACGTCTCGACCCTTACATGCCTTATTATAAAGCCCATTTTAAAATATTTAATAGAATATAATAACTTTGAACGTGTGCCTGTCAGTCTATTGTAAATCGCGAATGATATGATACTTATGGATTGGACCTCGTTAGCATTGTAGGTGTTTCGAGTACATTTATAATATGAAGGTATGTTACATAGTAATGACCCTTTAGAGGTGCTCTACGTTTCATAAGAACAGTAATTCAGTGCAGTTATAGATATTTCACTAGTTTTTTTATTGCAGGAGTACAGCAGACACGCAGACGGCCCACTTGATTGAAAGCGGTTATCATCGCCTATGGACATCTGCAACACCAACGCTACAAATGCGCTGCTGCTCTCTTAAAGGGGACTGGAACTTGGTCACTAATGCCGAAACACAACTCAAGGTTGTTATGGCGACATACTTTAGACCAGGGGTGGTAGCCATCCAGTTGAGCAAATGCCCTAACACCTGGCTGTGGGTTGTTTTGTCGCCTCTTACGACAGGCCGCCCGGCCGCAGGAAATTGTATTCTTTCTCCGTTCCTGCACGGTAAACTTCTTCTACCTTCCTGTATGGTAAGCTGTGTTAATACTTTTATATTTAAATCCAAACGTATTAGTTACACTTCGACCGAGTTCTTTAGTCATGCTTTAATTTTAGGCGCGATGATCCGCCGCGCGATTAAACGACGTGACAGCGCAACGATCGATGCGCCTGCGCATTCCGAAGTTAATCTCTGATTTCCTCGCGCTTTTGTATTTAGCTGCTTTATTACTCAGCTTATTATGGTGTATAAGTAGTCAGTCAACAGTTGACCAACATAATCATAATAAGGTATTGAGAAAGTTATCTGGTAGCTAACTTGAAAAAGATTCAGAATCTATACTAATATTATAAAGCTGAAGAGTTTGTTTGTGTAAACGCGCTAATCTCAGGAACCGCTGGTCCGATTTGATTTGAAAATTCTTTCAGTGTTGAATAGTACATTTATCGAGAAAGGCTATCGGCTATATTATATTTTTTTTTTAAAATTAGGGATGCTTACTAAAAGTCCAATAATGTAACCCAAGGTGTAAAAAAATGACCCGAAAAAATCCTTACACGGCGTGCGCTGCGAAAACTATTGATTATGGAACAAAACAATGTACTACCACTTTGCAGAACATATAATTGTCTACAAAAAATATCGAATAACCATATGTCTAACTATTGTAGTTATCTCACAATAAGTGTTTTCTTTTATTTTTTAAATAATTAAAATGCCGTCCCTCCAAAAACTCTTTATTTTGTACCTTGGTATTAATCCTTATCAAAATAAATTACTCCATATTCAAGACGAATTCAATACCTTTCTAGAACTTTTTGAATTATTCAATTCGGACGTTTCATTCAAAAGATATCGCGATATTTAAAATGTAAGTATTAGTGTTGTAGCCAAATATACTAATATATTGTTTGATTGAACGCGCTAATCTCAGGAACTACTGGTCTGATTTGAAAAATTCTTTCAGTGCTGGATAGCCTATTTATCGAGGAAGGCTATAGGCTATATATCATCACGCTAAGACCAATAAGAGCGGAGCACCAATGAAGAATGTTTCAAAATCGGAGGGGTTTATAGCAAATGTCACGCGGACGACGTCGCAGGCACAGCTAGTAATATATAAAACCTAAAAATGCAATAACTGCTATACATGATGTTTCAGCAAACGGAACACCTACTTAAATGGATGAAAGGGCATAACACTAGCGTACAGTTGCAAAAAGGAAAAAAATCTTAAAAATTTAGTTTTAGAGTTATGACCGTTTAAACTTTCACTTCTTATCACCATAATTTCGCATAAAACCAGGTGTAACATGTACAGTAAAAGATTTTAAATACAACCTATTTTTTTTTTTTATTTATTCATCCGGTGTTGAAAAAACGCATGAAAACTAACTTCAGCAGCGACTTAGGATCCCCATTAACAATGTTTACAAGTCGTTGAGCTCACGAACTGTCAGCTGAACTTTATAAAAACGCCGACTATCGGTAATCGGTACGCGGTTGTTTTGTCAACGTGTTCGCGTTTGGCGGAATTATTAAAGGGCAAAGAACTTACCAAATACTTTATGCAAAGTTCAATCATTCTTAGTGTACAATGTTAAGGAGAAGCACAACCAAAATTATTATTTTTTGTTCCTGTATCTTTGTTATTATTAAATAATAAAATTATAATGCATCTTAATTATGATATTTTCCCGGTATACTATAACGGTTTCAAGCAGGTGTTCCGTTTGCTGAAACACCTTGTATAATAATATAAATTAATAAATAATACTTTATTTCGAATTTCAATGTTTTAAGCCACTGCGTCAAACCTACCGTTTTTGCTTTAGAACGATGAATAGGATCTTAAAAAAACCAAACTTTTCAGAAGCTTGATTTGAAAATTTATCTATAGTTATTTAGTTAATCTAATTCTATAAAATGTATAACTCACTATATGTCATAAAATTGTACGACCAATTTTAGTAAAAACGGAGCAGTTACACGTTGCATAAATTTTTGTATTAAATCTCATATTTTTTAAACATAATGGGAAGGAAGGGAGAACCGTTCACGCGATGTGTTTGCAGCTACGATATCTAAAACTAACGCAGGAGAACGTACCCCAATTAACAGGATGATGAAACGTTACAATGAATACTATACAGAAGCTGACATATTTTTTCTAGCCCCTTCTTTGTACAAAAAGAAAATTGTAGAGTTGTCAATGGATGTACCTGTAGCTCATCACTGACAGATATTAGTCAAGTACTTATCCGTCTTATCCGTGCAGGAACGGAGAAAGAATACAATTTCCTGCGGCCCGGCGGCCTGTCGTAAGAGGCGACTAAACAACCCACAGCCAGGTGGTAGAGTATTTGCTCGACTGGATGGCGACCACCCCTGGTCTAGAGTATGCCGCCATAACAATCTTGTATTGTGTTCCGGCATTAGTGACCAGGTTCCAGTCTCCTTTAAGAGAGCAGCAGCGCATTTGTAGCACCTTTGGTGTTGCAAATGTCCATAGGCGATGGTAACCGCTTTCCACTAAGTGGGCCGTCTGCCTGTCTGCTGAACTCCTGCAATAAAATAAAATAAAAAAATAAGTACTGTAATGAATTTCACATCTATTGACGACTGCTCTTATAAAATCAATTCGTAATTCTCTGGGTAATAAATGACAGACAGGCGGATTTATTTCTTTTTTTTTATTATAGTTGTGGGCAACATCGCTGGTTGCGCCACAAGTAATATTTACCAATAGTTCATATTGTTACGAGTTTAGCGGGACTCGAATTAAAATGCCGTTGGAATTATTATAGAGTTTATTAGAACTATACAAACACATATAACACAGGTACAAATATAATCGAACACAACAAATCCAAACGTAATGCAGAAGGTCATAATTCAATAAAACGCGCAAAGTCCGTCACTAATAGATTACCGAATTTACACAAGTGTCGCCTTGACCGTGGTTCTCACTCAACGGCCCCCTCTCTCCATCGGGTCATTGTTTTATACTGCACAAATGCAATATGTCCGCCCGGCAACGTGGACCGAATTTCCTAGAATCAGCTTGTACTTTAATCCGTAACACCTGGCCAATGATTACAATACAACAATAGGCCGTGTGCTAATAAGTAAACAAAAGAAGACGATCATAAAATAATTACAATAGTTTCAATGTTAATTAGCTATTAGTTCAAATGCCGACGGGTAATAAATGTGCTTTGTTTGAGATATGCAGGTGGATTTTGTTTTTGTCGGGACCTGAGTTGTAACAATATTTTTATTTAATTTCTTAACGGTGTAAGTTTTCGTTGCACTAAATAAATTTTTAAAAATAATAATAATTTTACTCAGTTCATCCAAACAAGCAATTGATCTTCACTAATCTTTCACAGTACGATGCAGTACAATAAAATGTCACATTTTACAAGAACAATATTTACAAGCTTATAAAAAGAACTAACAACAAAGTATAACAAACCATAGACAATATTATCACCCCACGATTATCTCTGTCCAGACGTGTCTATGATAAGGGGAACCGACCGAAATAACCTTTGGAATGCTGTAAAAACTCAATCGACAACTAAAACGTTAAACTGTCGATAAATAAAAACTTTTTACAGTATACGATTCGACTGGACCACAGAGCTGTAAGTACAGGCGGAAATAAGATATACAATGGACCACTCTGGGACTGATCCCAGACACCCAGACCAGAGTAAATAACAGAAAGTTCGTTTCCGAAATCTATTATGCCAGAAATAAAAGCCGGAGCCTCTGCGTTCAAATGAGTTTGGCCAACTAAGACTTAGCCTTATTTTTTTGGCCAGGGGAAATCCGTTTGAGGACTAAGCCGCGACAGGCACAGAAGCCTGGGGGTATGTTCGCGACCCGTGTGAGTGTGTGGGATTCGCCAGATCGGAGGTGGCACTAGCGTGCCCGGTTAGAACCGGTGCCACGCTATTGCCACGACCCAGTTAGGGATACCCACTAAAACCCCTGGGTGTTCCGTCCTGCGCCTTATGCCAGCGCTACGTGAATGCGGGCTTTCCAACTCCACGTGCCCTAGCAGAACTAAGACTTAGTCCGCTCAACCATAGAGACCATCTAATTTCGTCTACATTAAGAAATAATCTATTTTTTTTTCAAATTATTGAGTACTCGATGCCACTGCTTTTAATAAAATGTGAAGTGAACACTGCTGAACTCCTGCAATAAAAAAATAAGAAAAAAGGCCGCCTGTTGTTTTGCCAAGAAGTATTGTAATTATGCATTTTGTTTTTGGTTATTTTGGTGAGCAATAAAGTGTTATCTATCTACACTGAGTTCCAACTTACATACATATATACATACATAACTTCACGCCAGTTCCCTTGCGGGGTAGGCACGAACAACAGAGCGCCATTTAGGCTTATTCTTACCTTACTTACTTCTTTGACATTCATAACTCTTGTCATGCACGCTCGTCTGTTCTTAAGGCTCCTGACATCACCTTCTGCTAGTACACGATCAATTTGATCATGGAAGGTGTGTCGTGGCCTTCCACGACTTCTGCATCCATCCACTTTTGCATTGTATATCTGTTTAGTCATTCTTTCATCATGCATTCTTTTCACATGCCCGAACCACCGGAGCATTCCTTTCCTTACCTTCACCCCGCCACTCTCTTTCAGACCAACTCTCTTTCTTACTTCGGTATTACGAGTTCCAACTTCATTTGTCCAATTGCGGCATGCAACTCTATAATTGTTTTGCTTCATTAACTTAATATGTTTTGTGTGTCGCCTTTGAAAAATAAAAGATTTCTTCTTTCTTCTTTCTTCTTTCTATCAATTTATATTTAGCGAATTCCTTTTACGTAGATCCTCAAGGAAAGTTAAAATAAATCGCATTGACTAAAAGCACGTAGCACGTCATTATTTATTTTATATCGATGTCTTAGTTTCAAGATTGATAGGACTATAAACTTTATTATGTCCATCAATAAGGGCCAAACGCGAAACAGATATAACCGTGTTTATTGTTATCATTCTTCATCTTAACATTAACTTCTAGATATTTCTCGGCGTCGCTTCCAAACAGTCCTTTGTCTCTGATTTCGTCACAGCTGAAAGACACTGACTGAAAATGAAAATTGTATTTACAACACATTTGTTCAAAATATACATTTACGAAGCCTGCATACATATTTCACACACAACGGAACGTGCGGTAAAATAGGTACTTAGGTGAAAAAGAAAGATATACGAGATTACGAAAATAAATAAGCTGAATAATCGAACCTCCTTGGAAGCGCTTTTGATCAATACATTCGCCTCACTTTAATACTACAGAGCAAATGAGACGAAAGATGTAGTTCTAATTTTCACCACTCGCACGTGGCGCCATTTGCAAATGCACGCCATTTTCATGTTAGAAACGTCAACGTATCTATAACAAGTTCATTTCTGTATTGTAAGCTCGTCTAGACATTGGATATTCAGTGCAAAATAAAGGAAGATGGCTCTTCGATTCTGATCACGTACTCTAATGCACCTCGACAATACAGTTTCAAGAAACACCGCTGTCTGTTTATTTTATATATGTACTAGGATTTATCCGCGACTTCGTTCACGCTTGACAGATAACGTCGTCCGCACCATAGTCCGGCATTGGACGTGATCGTGTTTAAACGCAAACCTATTTAATATAAAAAAAAGTTTAATTTTAGATTATATTAATGTATTTACAACTTAGTTTTTTTTTTTTTTTTTTTTTTATTGCGGGAGTTCAGCAGACAGGCAGACGGCCCACTTAATGGAAGAGGTTACCATCGCCTATGAACATTTGCAACACCAAAGGTGCTACAAATGCGCTGCTGCTCTCTTAAGAGAGACTGGAACCTAGTCACTAATAACGGAACACAACTCAAGCCTGTTATGGCGGCATACTCTAGACCAGGGGTGGTAGCCATCCAGTCGGGCAATTACCCTACCACCAGGCTGTGGGTTCTTTTGTCGCATCTTACGACAGGCCGCCCGGCCGCAGAAAGTTGTATTCTTTCTCCGTTCCTGCACGGATAGAAATTATATATATAATATATATTAATATACAATTGTTTTTAGAAAGAAAGAAAATCATTTTATTCAGGAAAAAATTACATTGGTGTAGTGTAGGTATAATTGTTAGCAAATGTAAAACTAACCACACAATCTTGTCCTGAAAGGGGCATCAGACTCAGCATAATGCTGCTCTTTTAAAACCAGCGCTGATCTTCCGCTGAGCCCTTAAGGTACTGTCACGGTAGACATTACAACATTGCAAAGCATGAAGGGAATCTTAAATAATAATATAAATATATATACATACATACATACACACACACACATATACATACGTAGTATATACAAGCAATAGGGAAAATAATAATAAATATAACCGCAGGGGGCTTTGTGGCGAAGCCTTAGGTGACTAGCGACAGCTCGTACCTGACTCCGGGGGCCAAGACAAGGCCCCCACCTCCGTGCTTGCCTTAGCCAGCTGGCACGGAGTGAAGATCGCTAGAGCTAAGACTCAAGTTCCAGGGGTGGAAGTGATGAATGTCATCACGTCCGAAGTACCTTCGGTGAACCTGCAGCCCACCTCTCTACACCCCTTAGCCACTCACACCCATGTTGCCCCTGCCTTCTATGGCATTTTTGGGGCCCATGCAGGGAGTGGCGACACCGTCTGCCCATTTTTCCATGTTCTCCGAGCATTGCGACAAGCAGACGCCATAGTCCCCATATTCCCAGACCCCTAGTACCATTAGCAGTTCACCCCAATAGCCCGGTACTTTTTGTCCTCATTTCCCACAATAGTCCTACACTGGCCGGTGCTTGTCCTTGGGTGCATTACTATATGGTGTAGACAGGGATAATCGCCGGTCAGTGTCACGCCACATTTACATTAAATTTGTCAAGGGGCCTCTACGTCTTGGCCTTCCCATGGCCCCACGCAAGCCCACCAAAAGTCCGGGCCATTTTTATGGCCCGTGGTCTACAAAGACATACATTAAATGAATAAATATATTAGTGTTTTATTTACGAGTGTTGCAAAAATAAAATAAAAGAATCGACATAAAAATTAAATTAAATACCACTTGTATCAAATTTTAGGTCGTGTTGTGAAAGCTGGTGCTCTTTTAAAAATAACTTTAATTGAGTTCTGAACTCATTAATATTTTGTAGATTTCTAATGGGTGGTGGAATATTATTCCAGCACCTTGATGCTGCGTAACGAAAGCTCCCGCGAAAGCCAGCCGTAAAATGGCGTTGCTAACCAAGTTGTATTGCACACGTCCTAGAACTGACCATTCTACGGATTGATACCCAGCAGAGCTTTGTTTATAAATAATTTTTAATAGTTCGTTGTCAGCCAATCACCGTACACTGCTGGATGTAGGTCTCTTCAAGTCGGCGCCACTCATCACGGTCCTCTACCTTCCTCATCCAGCGCCTACCGGCGACCTTGCGCAGATCGTTGGTCCATCGGACTGGAGAACGTCCGACACTACGTTTACCGAGACGCGGTCTCCACTCCAGGACTGGTCTGCTCCAGTGGCCATCGGTCCTGCGACAGACGTGACCGACCCACTGCCACTTCAAGTTTAGCAACTTTTGCGAGCATACCTTGTTTCTCTTACGGATATCATCATTTCTAACTCTATCCATAAGAGAAACACCCAACATAGCTCGCTCCATAGCCCGTTGAGCGACTTGAAATTTGTGGACCAGTCCTACCGTCAGTGTCCACGTCTCGGCCCGTAAGTCAAGAGTCAAGGTTTAGTCAACATTGTTCTTTTATTCCTTTTTTTTATTGCAGGAGTTCAGCAGACAGGCAGACGGCCCATTTGATTGAAAGCGGTTACCGTCACCTATGAACATTTGCAACACCGAAGGTGCTACAAATGCGCTGCTGCTCTCTTAAAGGGGACTGGAACCTGGTCACTAATGCCGGAACACAACTCGAGTTTGTTATGGCGACATACTTTAGATGAGGGGTGGTAGCCATCAAGTGGGACAAATGCCCTACCACCTGGTTGTGAGTTGTTTTGTCGCCTCGTACGACAGGCCTCCCGGCAAGGAGAAAATTGTATTCTTTCTCCGTTCCTGTACAGATAAAGTTAATTCTGTTATTACGAAAGGTAATTTGCCTTCAGATGGACAGTCTGCACATTTGTCAAAAAAGGTAAGCATAAAAATGAAGTAGTTCTCATATCTAAAGGAGTATTAGCAAAAACTGAAGTTATTTTTAACAATTAGTCGTGTGGTTGGTTATTAATTACGTTTACATTTATTTAAGCCCCAGGGCAAAAGTTAAAAATAAATTTAATAGCTACGAAGTTAATATTTTCGATGAATTCGATGTAATAATAAAATTGAGTGTGGCTCGAATTTCCCGGAACGACCCGCCGGGATATTACGGGTAAACAGAAAACATTTATTAAACATGGCTTATTTGCACTTATTAATTTCATGTTTGCGATAAACGCGGAATATTAATATTATGAGTTCTTTTTAAGACCTAAATATTGTATTTATTGGTGGCAGTTACTTCTTCCAAATAAAACTCGATGTGGAATGTGTGACTTATTATTTCGTTATTTACAATTAAATTAAAACTATACATAGGCGAGTTACGAAGTATATAATGCAGAATGGTAGAGAGTAGAGTAGTGCGATTAAGTGACATTAAGCGCAATATGTCTGTATTCCGGTCTCCAAGTCCGCTTCTATATCCCACGTCCGACGCCTAGCTGCTAACTGAGCGAGCTATAGGTGTCGGCGGTTTGCGGGGCGTGGAGAGAAGGTGTACTCCGGCGGGCGGATCAGGGTGGTGCTCTCTGTCCGCAACAGTATTGTACTTTGTAAGCCAATTGTAGATGTCACGTATATAGACCATCACTTACACGAAATTATGAAGCCTGAATTTTAGTAGATATAGTTATATAATATATAACGTTTGTACAAAATAATGCGAATACAAAACAATTCATACCCTCTTTGTACAGTTATAAAAGGGGGCGTATACTTGAACGTTACAACCAGGAGTGGATATTTTTAAGGATTGCTTTAGGAACTCCCGTATCTATGGCAGATCTTTATGTCAGTGACATAGCAAACAAACTGCAAGGTAGTCGCCTACGCTGATACGGTAATTGAGACAAAAATACTATAGTATGACAATTGCCCAGTAAAGAAATAGCTCATAACACTCGCTACTTAATATCCTAAGAGAGTCACGAATATTAGTAGCCGAGGAGTACCTCACATACCGTTCTAAGCCTGTTTAAACCTGTCGCCGATAGAAAACACAGGTGGACTGTTACAAATAAGAGATCGGGAAGCACACGGATGTGACACGCGGATGATACGCGAAGCCTGCCCGAATGGTGTGGACACTAATCCCGTTATACACGAGTATGATACGCTATTGTTATTGTAATATAAGTAAAGCATGCGTCATAGGAATAAATTATACTGCCTTCCCAACAAAACCGCGTTTCTGAATAAAAGTATATTTTGTATAGCACCAAAACTGTATAATCACCTCCCAGAAGAATTTCAATCAATACAATCAAACGCCAGTTTTAGAAAACGTGTAAAAAAGATGTTAACCGATAAGACATATTACAGTATCGATGAATATTTAAATGACAAAACTATAATATAAATTGTATGAAGTTTAATTGACATAATCATAATTTAATACACAATTTTATAATTTATTGGTTGACATTTTATTAAGTAAATAATTAAATAAATAATAAGATAAATATATTATAATAAATTTTTGTAAGCAGGATACTTATACATAATTACGCATGCCGAAAGGCGGAATTTGGAGAGCTGTTAAAACTTTGTTAAATTTAACGCCTTTTGTATACCCATTTTCGCATTAAATAAATTGAATTGAAATTGAATTGAATTGTTACGTTCTAGCGAGCATAGTAGTCCGCATCGTATTTCTTACCATGCCTAATACATTTCATAGAGAAGTGGGAAAGGGGCTAGGAGAGTCTGGGCCTTACTACCTGTTATTTCTTTGCGATTTCTAAGAACATTTACCATAGTAATGTATATTGTTTTTTTTTACATCATCAGAAAATAGAGATTTCAGCCCACGACTTTTTTAAAAAGCTGATATATTGACGCGACATTTTTCGATTAAAAATTAGGGTCGTTTTTCGGTATTAAGTCCAAATAAGGGGATAAAAAATTATTTTAAATCAAAAAAATTACAGTGTATTTGGGACATAAAAATGTGTCTCCAGCAAATTTCGTGTTTTTTTTTTGTAAACGATAAAAATAAAAACCCAAAAACTAGGTTATTTGAAAAAAGTGTAAGTACAAAAGTTGTAGATCTTTTTATTACCTACAACTTTGCAATATAACTTTCTTCGATCGGACTTGTAGTTTTGCCAGAATTCGAGATAAAACGTTTTTTTACCCCTTAAAACCCTTAAAAACTCACCCCCTTCCACTTCCCGACCACAGATTGCCCATAAATTATTTTTCCATTCATATTTGTTATATTTTCTTCCTTTTTCAATAGGTTTCATCCTACTATTATTATTTTTTCACTTTTTACCATTTTCAAAGGCTTTAAATTCATAAACGCAGAAAGCACTCGCAGTGTCTCGTACGAGAATGTGCGCAATTCTTGCGTGGAACGTTATTGCTGTAACATATTTGCCAGGCGTTCCTGTGCCCACTTCTCTGGGTTTAAAACATTTTTACTTTTTTGATCTATTAATCACAATCAAATATAGCCTATGTTACTCGGGAATAATGTAGCTTTCTACTGGTGGAAGAATTTTCAAAATCGGATCAGTAGTTCTGGAGATTACCCCGAACATCCAAACTCACAAACTTTACATCTTTATAATGCTAGTATAGATTAATTGTAACTTGTAAAAGTTATTGTAATTTGTAAAATTAACGATACGATTAAGAAAATTTGCATACAAATTTGAACTTTACATGCATACGCTATAATTACATTTTTCTTACGCGTCATAAAGTCTGGTCAAAGGACAAATATCATCAATCATTAATTCTTGTGATGAAAAACTAAAAATTGTTACAATTCTTTCCGTACACTGGAAAACATCTCTAAATATATGTATAAGACTAACCATATTTAAAGTAAAAATTATGTGTTGTGATTATAAGAACTAGTGGTCGCCTAGTGGTCGAAATTCGACCATAATTAATTTAAATTATAAGTTTGAACGATATTAAGGTTCTGTTGTCAAAGACTATATATACATACATACATAACTTCACGCCAGTTCCCTTGCGGGGTAGACACGAACAACAGAGCGCCATTTAGGCCCATTCTTACACACCTCACTTGCTTCTTTGACATACATAACACTTGTCATGCACACTCGTCTGTTCCTAAGGCTTCTGACATCACCCTCCGCTAGTACACGATCAATTTGATCATGGAAGGTGTGTCGTGGCCTTCCACGATTTCAAAGACTATATATACTTCTATAATCACAGATTTCGCCAAGGCTTCACTGTTCATTTGACTTGAACAATAAACAAAAGAGTATATATGCGTGTGTTTGTCAAATACATGGTAGTTAGTGTATGTAATGTTTTTTTTTTATTTATTAATGTTATTATTTATGCATAATTTTTACAAAATATTAGCATTCTGTACTCCTTCTATATATAAACTATAAGTGTGCGAAATTTCATACTGTTCCGTTCGCGCAATTTTCGTAAAAAGGGGTACAAAGTTTTTCTAAAAACAACAACAAACAAAAAATATATATATTTTTAATTGGTTAATTTTTTTTATATCTTT